>LKEB01000005.1:694024-828109 GCA_003795295.1 Cytospora leucostoma | reverse complement strand
TAAGTAAGGAAGTTAAATAGGTTAAAAAGAAAAAGAGGGAGTAAAGGCTACTATAGAAAGGTATAAAAAGTAGGCTAAAAAGGGAAATCACTTTATTACCTAAAGCGATTCATAAAAAGGGTAGTTATATAAATAGCCTAGTTACCTTTAACCTTAAACTTGATTCTACTTAACTATTTACTATAGATAATAAATCACCTAACTATACTCTCTCTACGAAACGCTAAGTATAAAAAGCTAGACTTCCTCCCTATTCTTACCTTAATTAAACCTATTACTCTTTACCTATATAAACTTCAATAAATCGTCTATAATCAATACTTCTACTTTATAAGCAATATACCGAGCTACCTAATTAAGAGCAATAGACTTCCTAGAATAGAGCCTTATCGTAACCGACCCTAGCGACCCAAATTAATAGGCTAAGATATTTAGAGTATATATTTAATAAGGAGTAATAGTAAACCGAGAGGTTATTCTCAAGCGCCTGCCCTATTTTATTATAGAAGATATCAAGTCGAGTAAAGTTCTAGATATACTTGATTAGTTCTTCCTATATATTAAGGAATACTATATCTTCTACGATAATAATACTCCGAACTATCTCTAATACGCTTATTACCTACTTAAGCTTTACGATCTTAAGGGTAAGATCTAGGTAGACGAAGGCCTCGAGCAAGATTATATTAATACTAGCCTTATCTACTTCTCCTAGTACCTAACTAAGGTAGTATAGGTCTATAGAAGATACTAGTAAATAGATTTATATACTAGGGTATATTACTTTTAAAATATTACTTAATTACTAAGTGAGACTAGGACTCGAAGGTTTTATTTTTAGCTCCTTAGGGGACCCGATTTTAGTAACTAATCTCTTCTATACTTTAATTAGAAGCGATAATATAAAGGGATCTAGGACTTAGGTCTATATGAATATATAGAGGACGAGAAGCGATACTAGCTCGAATTAGCCTAGTATATTCTTAGATAAAGCATTATATATAGGTTCCTTATCTATATCTAATATAGTATACTATACTTCGCAGTTATATATATCCCCTATATAGGTTACTCGGAAAGGAAGGCAAGCGGTATTTATATTATTAATAACTTCTATATAAGGCTATTTGAACCTATAGACTAGAACTTTAATATTCCTAAGAAGACTTAGATATTTAGATATAAGGACTAGATAAAAGCTATCTATATAACTCGGGAACTTATTTAGTAGAAGTAGAGGTTAGTAGAGGAGGCGATAAAGGATATACTAGCTATAGTATTCTAGATAGAGCTCAACTCGTATAGGAGGTTATGATTCCCTCTAATACCGGGTATTAGTATCTTGAGTAAAGAAGAGTTTATACGGAGGCCTATTTATAGGTAGCTCGAATATAGGAGCAATAGTATACTATTTAAAGACGTCTCGGAGTATGCTTAAATCTCGAGCAAGAATAATCCGATTAACGATTAATAGACTTTTACTTCTAACCTAGCCCCTATAACCTTCCTTCGAGGTATAGCAATACCTTTATACTATACTAGTACTACTCTTACTATTAAACTAGGCTAATATAGCTAATAGGTAATACTATCTATAAGCTAGCTTTAAATACTATCTAGTCGATAGCTATTATACTAACTATCCTAATAAGCCTTCTCGCTAGCCTTCCGAAGGTATTACTATAGGCTATAACGATAATGATATCTATAATATATCCCCCCCTCGATTAAATAGGAGCAGTATCGGGCTTAAAAAGCTGATAATAACTAACGAGCGCTCTAGCTTAGAACTTTCGTCCCTAGGGCCTACCCCCTTATTATCGCCTCGGCTAGCTATCTTATAGGTAGAGATAAAGTTACTACGATACCTTATCAATAAGTATAAGGAGGCTCTAAATAGGCTTAGTTAGCCTCGATAATAGGAGCTAGCTATAACCTCGTTCTTAGTAATTCTACTAAGTAGATCTCAAGAGATAGTTCGATACTAACTACCTACTACTCCTTAACTACCCGGTCAACTAGTAATAGTAGGTCAATAGCTACCTATTTAGGTACTAAATATATAGATGCTGCCTCTACTAGCTCCTCGATAGTTTAATCGGGTATTCGAACGAACTCAGGATTTCGGTTTGAGACCTCTAATTAATACTCAACTATTACCTAAGCCTCGCCCCTATAGAAATATACCTTAGGATGAATAGTAAGTATATATCTTCCGATCTACCTACTCAGTTAACTAAACTAGATTCGAGTACGAACTAGATATAGAGAAATAGGAGCTTGATCTTAAGGTAATATAAGCGTCTAGGGCTAATCGAATAGGATAACGGTAGATAGACGGGCCTAAATAGGTATAATAGGTAGGGGATACTTTATATAGGTATAGAAAAGAAGCATATAGGTAAAAAACGGGTTCGCAATAGTAAACTCGTAGATAGATAGCTACTTAACCCCTATTCTAGATTGAATAACTAAGTAGCTTCCTATCTAAGGGAAGCAAGCTACTAGGGGAGGTATAATATAGTAGCTAGGGAATACGGGTAGATCTATAAGATTAGGGGACCCCTACTTAGTTTTTAATATTCCTTACCTTACCTACTATACTATTTATAATATAGATAATCAATATATATGATGCCTTTTATATACGCCTAAATAGGCCTAAAGAACCCGAATAAAGCTATCATGAAGCCCTTTTTACCTTAAATTATACCTATAAACTCTTGAGCAGCTAGCTCTTGCCTTAGGGCATAGGTTATATACCTATCCTCTGATTTACTAGTAATTGAGGTCTATATCGAAGTATATCTTGATTTTAAGGTAGGCTATTATAAATATATTAGCTCTACTTATATAGTAGAGGTAATATATCTCTATACGATTCTTAAATATCTAGGGAAATACTATATAGAATTAACTAGGTTAGATCTTAGTATAGTAGTAGATATTAAAGAATATTTTCATCTTATCGTCTAATAGGTTATATAGGTCCCCTAAATACTTCTATGAATTATATAACGTCTTGATAAACTATATGGATTTTATAGAGTCTAACTATTCGTTTTGAACTTATTATAAGGGAAGTAATTTATAAGGGTTATACTCAAGATTTAGTATCGGATATATCGTTAGCTATAGGTTCCAAATATTCGCTAGGTATAGCGTATATCTCTAGTATGAATTCTATCTCTATCTATCTGCTAGTAATAATCCCGGTTGCTACTACTATTCAATAGATAGCATTACGTTCCCGAAGGGGTTCCGTAATAATAGCAGTCGTACTAACAGTAGTACCGATAGTAGTAGTAGTAGTCCTATCGATAGTACTAACGATACTTATAGTCCCTAGGGTTGGGCTTAGGCTAGTTCTATAGGCGACTATTATATACTCTCTAGATAGGGAGGTTAGTCTAGGTTTCCTTAATTTGCTTCTATAAACGGCTATCATATGCTTTTAGGTAGAGGAGCCGGTTAGTTTAGGTTCTAGGTATTCGCTAGTAAGGCTAACTAGGCTAGGCTTTCTCTTAGGCTTATATAGTACTCATTTATATATAACTCTAGTACTAAAGGAACGATATAAAGCTCGGTATCGATCTAAAGTAGTCTCTCCTCGGCCTATACTAAGGCATATAGCTATAGTACTACTAGCTAGTTATTTTATCCTATAAATACGCCTTATCTATATAGGAAATTCTTTAGCGATCTCTAGTATAGAGATAATAGGTATTCGAATATCATAACGGTCTATATAGCGAAGTCCTCCTAGTATGCTACGAAGAGGTCATTATTATATAGGTTCTATTACGAATAGCTTACTAGGGCACTCGCTAATCGTATAATCAAGTATCCTTCTATAGTATCTAGTATAGGGTCTATAAACTAAAGGCTTGGATCGATATAGCTATAGTATACTAAGTCGAATAGCATATTAGTAAATAGGTCGTTAATCGTATATCCTCTAATAAGGACGGGTTCCTTATTAGCTATAGTTAATAGGCTTTATAGGGTATAGTTTAGGTAGAGAGTCTAGCGATAGAAGCTTAGCGAACCTTATAGGGGTATATAATATAGAAGGTAATAGGTTTTAGTAATAAGGTTTAAGGTTCATTCGCTAGTATAGGGGGTAAGTTCATTAGTATATGATATTAGTATTATATATCAAAATATATAGGCGATAGCCGCTATATAGTAACTTATCGATTGCTTATATATAAGGGACGCATATCTTCTAGATAGTAATGAATATACGATATATAGGGAAGGTCACGATGATTCTAGTTAATCTTTCGCGATAGTCGTCTAAGGGTCTATCAATCAGGGAGGCCTTGATATAGCGAGTCTCGCTATATAGTACGCGGCTAGTATAGAGGATATGATTTCGGTAGGGAAATCTATATAAGTCGGTCTCTTCTACCTTATAGATCTATAGTACCTACGACCACTGATCAGTATTGGTAGGTCTCTATACGTATATACGGGAATCATATAGTTTCAATCTGGTTCGTATTATTGTTGTTTAAGTTCCTCCCTTCGAAACGGAGGGAGGAAATAACTAAGTAAGGTAATAAACATAGCGTAAAAGGAAGGTACGGCCTATAGTGACGACGTTCGTCGTCACCCACTGACACCTATAAACCCATCCATGTTTAGATAGTAAGCTGGTTATATACTTGCAGGAAGTAAGGCGTAAATTACATAATGTCTTTGAGAAGGCTGCCCAGGTGTAGGAGTAATAAAAATATGAATATTCGGCAATTACATATTCCATAAGACAGAATTCTCTACACCCCAGGTCCAAAACAAAGCCGAGGGTGTGTGACATTCAGTGTGATCGGGGGACTTGGCAAGGTAAGAGGAGACAGTATAAGGATCATATGTGGGCCTGTGCAGAGAGTGACTACACCAGAGTTATTACAAAGGTTGACGTAGATGATGTTGGTAAGTCTTCCAAGCTTTGTACTCCAATAGAGAGGGAAGGCTGTATGTTGTGATCCATTTGATCTGCATTGACTTTGATATCGCTCGCCCGGATGTCAGATAAGGACCTATCAAGGTCTCTGCCCAATCACCGAACATATATCCCCGGCCTGGTACAAGGCCCAGAGCAAAGTAATATACCTCGGTCTCAAGCGATCGGTCAGTGAAGTCGAGGTGGAGTACATAGCCGGTGTTCGCATACCTTATGGGGGTAACCCTTCTCATAGTAGTATTTCACCAATCCCCTTCCTGCGAAGCAATTTACAGCCTTCCAGATGTCCACTCGGCTGAAAATGCCTAATGGTCGATTTTACGCCGTAAATTGTTCATGCCTGAACTTATCCCCATTGGCTGCCATGCCTCGGCGTTTCGAAATGCTCGACTACCTAGACTTTGGTAATTACTGGACTTGGCCTGGGTGTTTTCCGTTGCAACCAAGATTGGAAGACCTCGATACCTACATACTAGGTACCTAGGTACCTAGGTAGTCATGAGAGGGAGAGCTTTGGTGTGTCTACTGAGATCCTTCCATTCAAGTGTGCCGCTGCGTACATAGTCCTCCAGTACCAGGGTACGTACCTTGGTATCCTTGACAGAAAACGTTGCCTACAGGCTGTAACTTCGGTAGTGGAGGTTGCTTCAATTGGGTTGCCTGCAAAACCAAAACTCAAGTTCACTTTTGTACCATGAAAAGCTACTCCGGTGTCTTTTGCAATCAGTCAAGAAAAGTCATTCTACTCGTTACGGCTTCCTGTCCAGTTGTAACTACTACGCCCGTCTCCTTTCAAATATTTGCGTCCACCACCTTCAGCCTCTCGCTTGCCACCCGCACCCGTTCTGTCCACAGCTCAGCACCCCACATTACATCGATTCGGTCTTCAGATCAAGCCGCCTTACACTGCGGTCATTACTTGCCAATCGAACGACTGGAAAGTAATGAGCTGATCAAACATCCAAGATGTCTCGACGACTGACTCCTCTGTACGTCTTCAATGATGCGGCGGAATATCAACATCGGCACACCCAAGGCACCCTCGTCGAGTTCCAGAACGAGAGCAGGGAGATCAACAACTTCAATGCGAAAGAAACCCCATTCAAGACCTGGGTAGTGGCAAAGGTTGGGCAAAGCAAAGAGAGGTCGTATTGGTTGTTCCTGGTGCGGCCGGGCGATTCAGCTGAATATTGTTTCCCCAAGGAAGGGGAGTCTTGTGAGGTCATGTTGCTGAGCAAAAGCGGAAAAGAGAAAAAGTCGAACTGGTGGGATGCTGAACGAGTCGATAATCCCGCCGCTTCGATGGGCCTTCCTGAGGAGGCGCATCGTCTAGCTGCTTTCGAGGTCAGGGTGCCAAACAACGTTCCTGTAGACTTGCTGCGACCCCTAAAAGGCGATCCTGACGATACCAACTACGGAATTGGACCGCAAAAGAACCAGAAGTACTTGCTGGGCGACAAGAAGGCCGTTCGGGTCAACATCAAACTGAGCATTTCGGCCGCGACAAAGGACGCAGAGCTAGGCGCGGTGACCAAGCTGTTCAGCAATCCTAAAGAAAACCGTACCGACAAGCAGCACGCTGCTTTCCAATACCTTCTGAACTTCAAGAACCCTCGCTTTACGGTCAACATCTTCAATCAATTCCCCCACCTCCGGGACCCCATGAACAACCCTGGAGGCATGCCGCCGAAGGTCATACAAATGCTCGAGGGTTTCGACGAGCACCAGATAGTCGCCTATAGAGATGTTCTGAGCAACCTTCCATGCGGAATCTGCATCATCCCCGGTGGTCCTGGTGCTGGGAAGACTCACTGGAACCTCGTTTTGACCGCTGCCATACAGTCCAAGGATGTGTTCTGGTACAGCCCTGAAGACAAGAGAACTAGATCCGCCAAAGTCTTGTACATCCTCGATATAAACAAGCCACTCGACGACACCTCCAACAAGATTGTCAAGCTGTACAAGAGCCTTGGCTTGAAGAAGTTCGCAGTAAGGCTCTATGGTTGGCACTACAACGGAACTGGAACGGGCAGTGTGAATTTCACTAGCAAGTTCTTGTTCACTGCTCGCCTAAACAGGTACCGCCGTCAGGCTTTCAACCAGAAGTGTCTCGCTCCAACGTTGGATGAGCTTGCGTGGGAGTTCTACGATGCCAACAAGACGACTAGGTACACACAGCTATACAGCCTCTTGGCCAAGGCCCTGAACAACGGTGGTGAGGCAAAGTCGGAGGACTTCAAGAGCTGTGTCAACCAGCTCTATCGGGATGTTCTCGCTCGTGTCGACTTCATTGCCACTACACCGGTCCCTGCAGCGACTGCCTTCGACGGTCTGTTCAAGCCTGATATTGTGATCTTTGACGAATCGCCTCACGCCCGAGAGGCGTCGACCCTGGTGGCAATCGCACAATTCGAGCCTATTGCTTGGATCTTCAGCGGAGTGAGTTCTCTCGATGCATCTGACAACTACACGATTCAGCTTCGGGCTGTTGCTAATCCAGGATTAACAGGATCATCGACAAACCCGCCCTTTCGTAGCCTCAGACGACTTTCGCGATAACCCTTGGGCGCCACAGATGCTGGTCAGTATGATGGAGAGGGCAGACCGAGCAGGGGCTGTCCGTCACTCCCTTCTCATCAACCACCGCGCCTATGGTGGCCTCCAGCAGCTGGCATCTAGCATGTTCTACGACGGGAAAATGATCAGTGGGTATCCGGATGACGAGCTATTGCCGCCGTCTGTTCAGCACCTTCGGCGTTTCTTGGAGCGCTTCATGAACCCAGATGACAAATGCCACGAGCCCCGTCTCATTGCCTTCAGCCCAAATCGTGGCGAGGTTCGGGTCGGTACAAGCTGGTACAACGCGGATCATATGGACTGGGTCATGGGCCGAGTTGGGGAGCTGCTTTCCGACACTATGTTCCGGCAAGTCGGGAAGACGGACCGCGGGACGATTCTCATCATAGCACCGTACAAGGAGGCTTACATGAAGTACAAGAAGGCGATACAGAACCTACCGAAGGCGTGGGCGGCGCGCTTGGGTGTCGAGGGGCGCCTTGAGGCACGTACCATAGACACGGTCCAGGGAGGCGAGGCTGACTTCGTCTTCCTGGATCTGGTTCGCTCGGATGCCACGGAGTTTACAGACGACCCCAACAGGCTCTGCGTTGCCCTTACCCGGGCTCGCCAGGCCGAAGTTGTGTTGATGCATCCCGGTAGTAAGTATTCCAACACTGCCCTCTTCTCTATCAGTTTGGCGTTCTCATCGAGCCTGACCGAAGACTGACACCTGATTATGCAGTGCGAAGGGGCACCAGACATCTCTCCCGTGTCTTCGCCCACTGCGAACGGATGAGACAAGTGGTAACCACCATGCAACCACCTCGACCGATGGCTCCTGCTCCCAACCAACGAAGTGCACTTGAGCAAGATGCGGCTCGCCGACCTCAGATCGAACGCGAACGATCAGAATTTGGTCTTGAACCTCGTGTTGCAGGTAGTGATGTCCCCAATGTGGGGGGATTATCACTGGAAGATCAAAAAGAGCCGGTGTCCATTTTCGCGTCCCAGTTCGCCGACATTGCTGCGTTGCTGGAGGACGTGCTGGCGGAGAATAAGCGGCAGACGACCACCCAGAGAAATACTTCACAAGACCAAAATATCCAGGATCGGTCCGCGCAAGTGTGCAATGGAGATCGTCGAAGCCTACGAGCACTGTCGGCGTCTGGAGATATCGCCCCAACTTGGGATATCAATCAAGTCGGTATTCCAGCTCATGGCATGGAGGACGCCAGGAAGGGTATGAGTAACGGAGCACGGATCGGTGGTCAATTTAACGGCATCTTACCGGAGACGGTGTCCATATCTGCTGGACGCAACCTTGATCTCGCAAGTTCCCGCAGGAGCACTACTGGTGAAGGGCTCGCCTCATTTGGGGTTATCATGGATGCAACACCACATGCTCAGAACCTGTGTTCTACCCAGGGGATGACTCCACCCCGTGGCGTGGCGTCTGATCAGGAGCATCAAAAGCCTGTTCAGCCTCGCCCATCTGGAAATGCTGTGCAGGAAGGGGTGCGTGATACGGAGGGTAAGGACAAAACTGATTCCCTCCCAACCGGCCAGTCATGGTGGTGATGCCTACTGAATCCAGCAAGGGGGAATTGAACTGGAAGTGTCTGACAGATGGCGCACTGAGTAGTCTAGTAACGGCTGCTTGAGTAGTAAGTAGTGTTTGCTAATGAGATGATCAACTGTTGGCACTCAGGAAAAACACACATCCGGTAAGACCTTACAGAGTAGGTTTTCCAGCATTTGCTGAAGGGATGCAGCGGGGGTGGGGGTGTTTGCACTAGTAATTTCAATTGCAAAAAGTGGTAGCTTCGGTACACCAAGGGTGCGATGATGCCGGGCCATGTCTCTCCACATGCAACATGCATCACGGTGTGATCGCTAGTCCTGACTTGGTGTTGCGATGTGCTCTTGGCGAACCCATGGACGTGTTGATTTCCATGTGCATACGGATGGCTACTGCACCACTAGGTACATACAGCTGCAACAACGCGCATGTTTGCGATCGATGGCAAGCTCGGGTGATACGTAGCAGCATCTGCAACGGGTGTTTGCATGGTTTGAGGTTGATAATCGCGTGGCAGCTCTGTCTCCTGGTCTTAACACCGGCATGCCGGCATGAACCCTCTCCCATGGATTACTCCACGCTTGCCACAAACGAGCCCAAGGGCCGGTCCTCCAGGGATGAGGGAGGCTAGTGCAAGATGTGAGATGTGAGCTGCAAGATGCACGGCATGCTGCATCGGCGAAGTGTACAGATGTGGTATTCAGACTCGAGATGATTTTCGATGTGTGGACATTCTGATGTACTTATTGATCGGGTAACAGATGGGATATCCAATCCGGGAATTCCTAAGAATAGCTGATTAATCTGGGCAAAATCTTGTACATTGGCTCCATGTATCTACTTACACTGCATCTCTCATATGCCGAGATGTGACGGTTGCTGGGGCGTCATGAGGGGACTAAGCCTAGGTCATAGGGTCCACTGACCCGGTAACCTGGCAAGATGGAGTTCTGCCGGATGTCATACATACTTGAGTAGTGTATATAGGAAGCCCAATGCGCCATCCAAAACCCCCCAGAGATTTATCTTGAGCGCGTACAGAATCGTACCTGAGGCTTGGTCTTTTGGTGTTGTGCATGCTGCAGTTGCAAGGGGGGCGAGGTTCCCCAAGTAGGTAACCCAAGATTTCCGTGTAAGTGCCCAAAATGGCCAAGACTCCAGGTACCCCAGCACCACTGCCACCCTAGCAGGCTCACATCCCTGCCCAAGTGCCCTGCGAACCCTCGGCCGATCTGGCCGTCACAGTGCACATGTGTCAACTATGCGACGGGAGGTCGGCTAGTAGTGCGAATACCTAGGTATGCTCCACCTTGAGGTTCACAGGCGGGTTTATGGCTGCTTGCCCATCTACGGTAATGAGGTAGATAGGTCAGCTACTATCATTACTGCGCCCGCATTGCCCAGGTGTGCAGGGAGTCATAATTACAGTGCAGTACAGTACTGTAAGGCTTGGATCCAGGACATTTAGAAACAACAGGTGGGGCACGTGCCGAGGCAGGGGCGCGCGACCCCCTGTTCGATCGCTCTCCCGATCTCCAGCTTAAACTCCACTCTCGACCATCGCCGGGCCTGTTGTGGACTTGATACCACAGCCCTTCTTCGCCTTCACACGAAAGCTCCTACCACAGCTCCTACCACGAATCGCAACATGGCACGCATTGGGGGGCCATGGAATCCTGACATTTCAAATTTCTCTACTTGACCTTCTATCCCCGCCCCCTACGCACGCGCCGCAGCTTATCAAAACACGAGCCGAGCCAAGCCAAGCCAGGGCAGGACAGGACAAGACAAGACACAACAGGACAGAATGGCTGTATCAAATATGACGAGAGCCAGAGGCTCCAAGGAGAATTTCGGATCTCTCCTCGATAATAATTGCACCGAATGTCCTCTGTGTCCCAGACCTGTCCACAGACTGTCAGCATCGTTACCGCCGTTGGAAGCACACAGGAGCCCATCAGTCAAATCACCCCCTTCACGCCCATTATCACCTCCTTTACCGCTCTCGCAGGACAACGTTCAAAAGGGCGAAGCGACAGCCAGAGGTTGACCGTGCATTGTTTGTCAACAAGACTGCCTCCCTGTTTTCCCTCTGCCCTGCCTGCTATGCCCTGACCTCCCCTGACCTGCTTGGAAAGCACATAGTCAACACCTCCTTGTCAGAGGACAATCGACCTATTTGCCACATATCGATCACAAACCTGCAAGGGTTGTAGGCTTGCCTACGAGTTTAGGGTCTTTCCCTGCATACTGCCGCAGCTCAGTGTTGCATCTGCACTCACTCGTTCACCATCTCTGGGTGAAGACTTCAAGACTGCGGCTACAATTGCGGTCCCACATCTTGGGCTTAGGCTTCAACCCACTCGAATTACTACGCTCCCTCATCACCAACCCCCCAGGCATTATCAGATCGCGGCGTGGTCCGCACGGACTCTAGTTTTATTTGTGCTCCTCCCTCAACTCAGACCTTGGGACCACCAGCAACTTGTCCAGACCGGTACAGTTCTACAAACCGGTCGGTATCTACCTTCATAGAGCGCCTTACCTATGCCAAGAGTTCACTCCTAGGAACAACCCGGGCTTAAACTTTCCAAATTTCCTACCCAGGCTGGGCTCAATCTTCGCAGCCATCCGTTTGTTACCAGATCGTTGGGGGACCTTGTTGCGCTATTCTGCCGACCGTCACGGGTACTCCCGCAAAGAGACCATCGCCTATCACCTCAACTAGCAGGTGGTTGTCATCACTCAGGAGGGTTTTGGAGTCCGGTGCCGCCTTGCTTCGCTGCTACATCCCGGCTGCCGTACCACACTCCAAGTCAATGACACGTTCATTAGAATGTTTTAGGCCATCCAATTCCGCTCCCTGCCGAAGACTCCAACCATCTACCCTTGTTTCGGAACACTGTCCGACTCTACATTGTCCTCCTAGCGCCTATCGAATCTCCAGAAGTGCGGATAGCCGAATATCCTCCGGGAAACCCGACTTTCAGTCGGCACATGTCGCACGAGCATAGAACATCTACACGTCCTGCAACAACTTGTAGCATCTAAATTTTCCACAGGCTTGGAGAGCCACCATGGCCAAGTCCAACATCCTCATCTACCTGCTCCGTCACGATCTCCGTTTGTCGGACAATCCGATCTTCCACCGCCTCGCGACCCACGACGACCATGGCTTCACGCACCTGTTACCCGTCTACATCGTTCCTGCACACCAGGTCCAAGTTTCTGGTTTCATCAAGAATGGGAGCCCTTGCCCCTACCCCGAGGCGAGGGCAAGCGTGAGCAAAGTCTGGAGGACGGGCCCCCACCGAGCAAAATTCCTAGCACAGTCACTTTGGGATTTGAAGGAGTCTCTCGAGTCTGTAGACAGTGGTCTGGTTCTCCGTGTTGGTCTCTTGAGCGATGTGGTTGAGGGCCTCATCGACGGCCTACAGCAAAACCAGGAGAACGTTGGCGCAGTCTGGATGACAAGTGAAGAAGGAGTCGAGGAGTGTAGGGAACAGGAGGCTGTTTCTTCAATCTGCAAGAAGTTTGATACCGATTTCTTGCTTTGGGATGACGAGAAGTATTACGTTGACGAGTCAGTTTGTCTCCTCTGGTGACTGTTCGACAGTACTGACCAATGCACCTCAGCCGAGATATTTCAACACCGATCAATGAGATACCGGACGTGTTCACGACGTACAGGAAGTCGATCGAACCACTTAGATCTCGGCCGCGTGCAGTACTTCCAAGGCCAGAAAAGGGGAAGCTGCCCCTGATAGTCGAGGCATCTCATATACCCGCTCAGGGAGTCCCTTTTACGATACCAACAAAATACGAAGAGATGGAGGATGCTTTGGTATCTCCAGTCAAGGACTTCCTACCGGGTATGCCTCCGTACCCAGACGGTGCTGAATCGGCACATCCTTTTGAAGGTGGCGAAACTGCTGCACACGAACGGCTGCGTCATTTGATCAAGGAAGGCTTTATGCACAGCTACAAGGAGACACGGAATGGTCTGGTTGGTTCGGCTTACAGCACCAAACTATCTGGTTTCTTGGCTCAGGGTTGTATCACGGCTCGGCAGGTACATCACGAACTGTTGAAATACGAAGACGGTACCGAGCCTGACTACAAAAATGCAAAGGGGTTCAAAGAGGGGGAAAATGAAGGCACCAACGCTGTGCGTTTCGAGCTTTTATGGAGAGATTACATGCGTCTTTGTACAAAGAAATTTCGACATCGACTGTTCCGGGTCGAAGGCTTCCGTGGCTATGGGCCGGAGGAGGGCAGCGATGCGACCGCCAGAAAACAAAAGTGGAAGTCGGCCGACAAGGACTCGGCGCTTCCAGACCAGAAGCCGACGCCAGAAGAGGTAGCGAAGATCATACAGCGGTTCAACGCAGGAACAACTGGAATGGGACTGATAGATGCATCCCAGCGGGAATTATTGCACACGGGGTACACTTCTAACAGGGCACGGCAGAATGTCGCAAGCTTTCTCTCGAAGCATCTTGACATCGACTGGCGATATGGCGCGGAGTGGTACGAGATGCTATTAGTTGATTACGATGTGTCCTCGAACTGGGCAAATTGGCAGTACGTTGCCGGCGTGGGAAACGACCCCCGAGGCGAGGCCCGCATTTTCAACCCGGTCAAACAGGCTTTTGAATACGACAAAGAGGGCGCATACGTTAGGACATGGGTACCAGAAGTAAAGTCACTGGAGCGGCAGGAAAACGTATTCCAGGTCTCGACGACGCCTGCTGAGGAATTGGAGAAGGCTGGCCTCAAGGGAAACATCATGGCTACGGACCCTGTGAAGAGAATCGAGTACTCAGTCGAAGGCAAGCCGAAACACAGCAAGCGACCATTCCATCGTCCGAGGAGGGCAAAGAAGCCGCCTACTAGTGGTGGCGAACATGAGGGTAACGAATCGCCTGAGGTCCCGGTGAGTAACGGTCAGCCGGAACCGGTGACATCAGACGGCCGTGCTGTGCCCGCGGGACCATCCCACCGCGGCGATCGTGGAGGTGGTCGTGGAGGCGGTGGTCGTGGAGGCGGTGGTCGTGGTGGCAGTCGTGGCGGTGGCTACAAACATGGACCATCCCATCGTGGCATTTATAATGGACGTGGTCGTGGCTACTACACTGGCTTTATACCTACTAGTGGTTATTTCACTGGCTACATTCCAAGTGGTACCTACCAGGGTGGGTATCCCATGCCGTACCCAGCTGGGCCTCCTCCATCGTGAAGGGTCAGACAAACAATTACACGCTGGGATACAGACAAGAGGGGCAAAGGAGCACCCGGCGTGAGGTGTGAGGCACATACCACAGACCAAGAGGATCCTTTCCGTGAAAGGACTGTTCAAGATGACACCGGGTGGGTTCGACATTATCAGAACCTCCTCGTCACCAACGGGCGCAAGTACTTACGCAGCACCTCCTCCACCACTGATCTCCCCATCAAATATGGATCTCATCTTCAAAGCGATGAGCACGTCGAGATAGTCCCACGATCCTGGAGGACCCTATGCACCGTGAGGAACATCGTCGCCAAGCTCGAGGATGGGCAAATCAGCCAGGGATAGTGCACACCTCGCTGCCATATATCACCACTTCGAGTCGAGTTACCAAGTCTCTAGGAGGGGAGAAATGGTTTTTTGGTTTAGCTTGTCTTGAGGCATTCGCCTTGCCGTAGTTGCTGTCGTGGTCGCGTCTTCGTATCAAGCGCTAGAAGCATGACTTGCATATAATGGGCTTAGATTATATGTATATATTCGCATCTACTTGGCTTCGTTGTATTTTATATAGTCAATCTAAAGCTTCACTGCTCTGATACTTACACATTGCTTGGTACTTGCCCCACCGTCTGGGTGTGTGGGTGCGCGTGTACACTGGCGACAATGCCACCCAAACCTGCTCAGGTGAGATAACCAATATCGTCGCATTTGTGACAGGGAGTAGCGGACTCCTAATCCATTTCTACCGGTGTTCGAATGAAGTGGTCTCATATTCTAAGCATCTATCGCCAAATCGGCAGAGCTCACCCGCTCTGGCCTGTCGCAGTCCCCGAGTCCCCGTCTAACCTCTAACACCAGTACCATTTTACACGCCAGAACAAGGACATTATCGCCAGTGCGCCATACTGTGCTCTACCTTTCTCGAGCGCCCCCGTTGCCCATCGGGCCAAACACTTATACAGCCTTGCTTTGCGTGCACTGAGCCCAGGACAACGAGGTGTCCATCTACACTGTACAAACAACAATGCCATCCTTACTCATGATTCAAAAGTTCTCCGGTATGGCCCTCAAATCTACTCCCTTCGGAGTAACAAAGAGCGCCCGGCTAGCCACACACGTCTGCCCCTCGACCGTCTCGATCCTAGCATCCACCCACACCTTCCGGGCCCTCTTCCCCCTCTCCTCCTCGGCGAGCTCGCCCTCCGGCACTGCCGACGCCCTGACGACGTAGAAGTCCGACGACAGCGTGGGCCTCTTGTACGTGATATCCAGCTTAGCCGTGAGCAGGCCCTTCGCCCCACCGACGAGGGCGCTAGGATCCCCCAGCGCCGCGCGGGCGCTGTGCTCGTCCAGGATGGTGGCGATCACCCCGCCGTGCACCACGCCCGGCCAGCCGATGGTGCCCGTCCCGAAGTATATCACGGCGAGGGCCTCGCCCGTGCGCGCGTTGTGCCAGACGTGCTGGTACGCGCCCACGCCGCGCGACCCGCCCAGGGCGCCGGTGGTGATGCGGCCCGCGCGCTGCGCAGCGGGGACGCCCTCGTAGGCGTCGTGGTGGCGCAGGCACCAGTCCGGGTCGGTCTGCAGCTGCCTCACGAGGGGGAGGTGCTGCGCGGCCGCGCGGACGTCGGCCGCCAGGGAGGTGTCGGCGTCTGAGCCCGGGATCAGGGGCGGGGGCGGGGCGAGAACCGCGCGGGTGGCTGTGCCGGCCGTCAGGCCGAGGAGGAGGAGGAGGAGCGTTGATACCAGGCGCGGCCGCCGGCAGGGGCGCTTGTCGGCGGGCTGGGGGGAGGATGGGGTGGAGGATGAGGAGGATGCGGAGGATCGGGTGGGGGGTGATCCTGGCGTCGGGCTGGGCGAGGAGGAGGATGCGACGTGTGCGCTCGTGGGTGGTGGGGTCTGCTGCTGCTGGTGCTGCTCCTGCAGTAATCGCGGCGAGGTCGAGAAGCCTCTGAGGCTCGGTGTGGGCGAGATGCGACCCGGGCGCTGTCGCAATATGTTGTTCTGCTGGTAGTGGTGTCGCGGGGCGAGGCTAGGCGACACATGGGTGCTCGCGATGCGCCATTGGCCTCGCTGCGCCAGCCTCGCAAGGAGACGGCGCTGTGTTGAGGTTGAGGACATGGTTCGATGCTATGGTCGACAGTCAAGAGGCATTGGGTCGGCCGGGCCTGTTGTCGTCAAGTTTCGGCCCCGTGGCGGTGACTGCTCCGGTGACGTTTGGAAGTCACGAGCTCTGTGACGTTTGGGGCCTCGGTACAACGGCGGGCAAAACGCGGGCTCCCATTTTAGCCAAATGAGGAACTTAACCCTAACCCTTTGAGTCAGCCCATCTCGACTTCATCTCCTTTTCTGCATCTTCCTCATGGCTCGGATTTGAACGACTCATCAACGTACAAGACAACTTGTAGCACTTCAGTATCAATGTGGTAGGCTATAATGAGTCTGTACAGTAGACTCTTCAACACGAAATCATGCCCTGATCTCGATGTCCCTCACGGGGATGTAACGGTTGACCTCCACCGGTTCGTGCCTCAACCACGGCCCGGACCGCTGAGTCCATCTGAAGACAAGAACGTCGTGTCTCAGGCTTCCTCGGCTGCTTCAGTCCTTCCAGTGAATGCTACTGAAACCTTCACCTCACACCACAGTAACAGGGCTGGCTGGCTGCTGGAGGCCCTCTGGACCCCGATACACAGCAGCCGTGCTCTTACTTCCATCCTCGGTCTGCAGTCTTGTCTCATGGACGAACCCGTATCACCTACAAATATGCGGCCACCCGAATCTGGGTCGACCTTTATGCGAGAGAAGTTGCGACCTGCCAAGGTTGGACGATAGGAGACCATCGGACAGTGAGAGAAAGGAAGCAAGGCCAATTCACCGGCCAGGGTTGCGATATTCTCCAATCGCATCCTCTCCCCTTTTAGGTGGTCAAGGGCGGACTTCCTGTAGACAGTCCATTACCTTCGACAACTGGACGGCATGCGGAACCAGGTGCGCTTGCCCAAGCGAGCATTTCAGCCCTCCTGTCGTATCCTCTTCCATGTACTGGAGACTGGAGAACATAGTCCGATACACTCCTAGAGTCCCAAACGTTATAAGGGCCTTAAGACACGTGCTACCCTATTGATTAGGGTGCAGCTACGGCTGTAACTTCGTGATACCTCTGTGCTCTTTCCCACTACCATCCCCGGAACCCAATGCCGCAGGCCCTGTATAGCTGCCCTGCACGTACTGTGGTTTACGTTCCATTGCTTCCGCAGCGATGCCTTCATGACTTGGCTCGGCTGAAACTGACGTATTACAATGGAGAAGCATGCCTTCTTGGGGTCACGCAGTTGTTTGGGGGGTTTCGGCTGCTCTACTGCCGTACATGTGTAGCCGAGTCTCTGCTGCCAGGTAAGTAGCGACTCGAATATGGATAGGACCTATTACCGCACTTGTACACCGGCCCAGTTGACACGAGACCGTGTATAAATACGGCACGACAATTTTCGCAGCAGGCTATATGATGAGCAGCCTTCGGCTTTCCCTTTTGACATCGTTGGTGCGAGATCTGCTCCGGCGAGATGGACCAAACGGGTGAGACGTTCACTTGCTGCCTCATACCTACTATGCAGCAAGGACCATACGGGCCACAATCTATACTATACTACCACGGAGCCCGAGCCCTCTTTCGGGTATTGCTGTTACCACCCTAACCGACAAATGCCGGCTCTCGTCTGCACATGTTCGCCTCAGGCAGTACTGTCCACACCATTGCCCAGTTCATTATCGTCCGCTCCTTGACTCAAGGCTGAGATCAACGCCAGCATTTCTCATTGTCGCTGCGAGTGCAGGCGGGACCTCGGGAGGTGTAGAGATTGATGGCTTTCAGGTCGAGACTGTCTAGTGACTGTCTGCATATACCACAAACAGCGGTGTGCGGCCACCGCTCATCCCTTCCTTTTTTCGTCTTCATTCTGCAAGTTTCAGTTGCCTCATCGTTTGCTTCTGTTATTCACCGGAACGCCCCTTCTTGCCTTGTATGCGCAGATGCTTCATATATCATGTCATTGGGGACATCCGTCTGGCAATCCGAGGACCGAGACGCGCACGGTATGCCTTGGGGGACATCGAGCGGCCCATCCAATGGGTTTTGAGAGTCAGTCGAGCAGCAAGACCGTGTCTATCTGGGCTGGAACAGGCTGGTCGAAACAATGATGGCCTCGGTCTATGGCCTGAAAACAACATGGCATTGATCCTGATCTTCGTATCTATCTGACCTCTATTGACTTGTGGTCATTTCTCCCGTGACAAGCAAGTCCGGCCAAGTCTTGGGTCTGGATTGGAGGAATCTGGATGGGTCGATGGTGGAACCTGAGGAGATCGTCGCAGGAAGGATAACGGAGCCTGTGGGATTCACGTGGCTCTCGCTATCAGATGTGGAGCAGATGCCTGCGCGACGTTTATCTGATCTTGTAATGGTACCAGCAACGAAGGAAGTTCGCCCTCCGATGCCATCCATATTGAGGAGCGGACGGGGCACAGACCTTGCAGCGCATGGTGTGCATGCATCCACATGACCCTTCGCAGGCTCAAAAGTACAGACGCCCGATCCATAGGGATCATGCACATGGATGTCAGGCAAGGCTGCCTTGGGCACCAGGCACCCGGGGCAACTGACCCAAGTTGTTGAGGCTGTCATGTCTTATTGCCATATTCCTGGACTCCGGAGCCTTGCATGGCGTTGATCAGCAGGATCAGGTAGAACACTTCAGGGAGGAGCGGAAGCATATCCACGTCACAGTCGTAAGGGTAAGCTTGCAGGCTTTGGTAACGTGAACTTACGCTCGGACTCCAACCTCTGAGACCTTGAAACCTTGAAGGGTGTTAATTAATCGTGATTGATTCATAGTTGACCGAGCAAACCAGCCACGATGCTATTGGCATAGAGGTAGTACATGTCGATGAAATATACCCCTACCATCCCATCCGCCCTTCGCTTGCGATCAAGCGGGCTCATTTTGCTTGCCCTACCACTCTTTCCTTCAGAGGCCATTGGAACGGGGCCTTGTGTGCGATAGACCAGTCTCGCTGCATCGTCCACAGGCCAAGATTTAGTTGGGAGCTGCCCATCATGCATTGATACCCTCCCAGTCCCCTCGACTTGCAAGGCGGCATGATATAGAAGGGATGCTTAGCGATAGAGGATCGGATACTGCGCTTGAACCCAAAATGCTACGCATGCTTTACACCAGTGGTTGAGGTCGGGCTAGAGGAGTCGGCATATGCACGTCCTCAAGGATGTATGGAGCATGTATTGCTGCCCGAACAAGGCGATCAATGCTTGGCCATCGATGGAGAAATATGAAAGCTTCGTCAATGCAGATTGAGGTAGCGTTGGTTGTCTCGAGTGGAGTCTGCATGACTAAAGACAGCAGCAATGGAGGACTTGATGCCCAGGTGTAATCACGGCCACGTTTGACAGTCAGGCTGCCCTTTGTCGGGCTACATCTTGGTCGCTTGGGCCGCCTTTCGAAGCCCATAGGCGCAGTAGATAATAGCTGAGTAGGGGAAACAGGATTGAATGGCTGGTTTTGTGTCGTGGGGACATGTCACCGCATTGGAGCCAGCATTTCAACCCCTGGTATGCAGGGGGGGTTGTCGATATGTGCAGTTGTTCATAATAAACGTTCCGTGTCATTCGAGACGTGCGAAAATGGTTGTCTTGTAGGCATCTGTGAGCAACCATATTTTGGTTAGGAGATGTGATAGAATGTGAATCAGTTCAACCTTCCACTCGAGTGAAATCGGAGCGCCTACTCGTGTTTCGACGGTCACATCCAGTCCAGGGGTAAAGCCTGCCCTATGGGGTTAGGGTCGCCCCAGACAATGATCCTTACATTCGTTGAATCGAAATCATTGGGCTATGTACGTACGGAAGATTCTGTGTAGGTGTTCTAATTTGAGGCTGTCCACAGGAAGACGTTCAAAGCCCTGGAGATTAGCAGCGCTTGAGCAAGCCACGCTTGACAGACCGCTCTCGGAACGAAGCCGTGCGGCTGGACCGATATATACAAGATAGCCAATGAGAGAAGCGTATGATTAGTTCTATATGCATGTAGCAAACAGTAGGACCAATAAGTCTCGCCTCACAATTATTTTCTGCCGGGATAACTTCGGAGCTGACTGTGACAAGATCTGTTGGCAATCACTGAAGAGATCAAGTGGTAGTTGAGTTGTTGTTCAGGCAGGAGATACAGTCAATGATTTCGGGGCCCTCGACATATTTCCAGAACATGATTGGTTGCGTCGACCATGTATGATCTTGTATTCGAGGCGTGTTCTACGACTGGACTGTGCTGACTGATGGCTGAAGGTGAAAGTGTTGACGGCTGCTGGCCCTGGGTATTGCAAGAGTGAAACAGCAAGGAGTGGCTAGCAAGGGGTGCCGACAGAGCCAATATACTCGGCAGGCTCTTCTATCCTAAAACAAGCCGCTTATCACTTGCCATTGGAGGAGGTACTGCGCTGTTGCCGAACTGTATTCCCTACCACTACAAACAAGATTCATATTAGGGGGCCTGTCCCCGATGAGAGGTTGTAGAATGGAAGTCCTCGCCTTGAGGTAGGAGTTGAGGCATACCGCAGATGCCTAAGTGACAATGGACCGTAACGAAAGCCTAGAAGCGTCAAAATCTGCTTGAACTTCTTGTCTACGACAAGATCCAAGATGTCTCTTAGCAGGTCAAGTCAGGGTGGACCTCTACTTCGAGGCACCCAAGGGGACTGCCCCGGAATAGCAATTTTTCAAGGCTTTGGCTTTTACATGCCCACAGATCGGTAGGAACGAGTGAGCTAATCCAAGCCATCTTCGCCTCAACCCTCCCCTCGCCCTAAAGCCACTTCACCCCATGCCCATATACGTGTTGCGCCCTGAGTGGGACCTGGGAGGCAAGAAGCACTTCGAGATAGCATGCTGTCACGTTGGCCTCATATCCTCTCCCGAGACGTCACTGACCACAAAGTCACAGCATCTCCGGTGCCGTGGGGCAACGAAGGCAACTTCCCTCTGACTCATGCTCGTTGCTCATCCAACCACCCAGCCACCTCGGCGCCGTCAAGGCAGTAACTTCATTGCGGCTGGAAAGGCGAAAGCCATGGCGCCCCAGGACCCCAGTGACTCGCACACATGAGTACTAGCATGCTGAATCACGTTGCTCATGCCCAATGAAGACCGTATGGTATGCTGTGATCGCACTGCTGCCTGCACTCTCGCCCGCTCACGAAGCCGACTATCGCCTCGCACTGGCCGACCGCGCGGCACGGGTTCTGCGGTCCGCCCTGGTCAGTCGATTGTCAACGCGCCCTTCTCCAAGTTAGTTACAGTAGGCAACAAGCTAGAGGGGGGCGGTGAGGAATCTGTTAGGCAGCTGATGGAGCTTTGGAAGCCTAGAGAAGGAGGTTGGTCTCCCCGGAGCGGTTCTTCCTATCTCGCTACCGACAAGCAGAGACGTCACTAGAAAGTCTCCGTCGATCATAGTCCACACACCTTCTTCTCAGCCATGCCAAAGGACCGATGCCAATAAGAAGAGACGATTTAAGGGAGCCAGTCAGGCCTCCGCGGAGATCACGATGGTGCACAGAGTAGTACATGAGCAAGCAAAGATGGACCAAGGCTGTGTTCGTAATAGCCAACTGATTGGCTACTGAAATCCATCAAAGGCTCACACCAATCTTGAGATAGTCGACTTGTCCGGAAGCATCGGTCGAGCTGGAAAGTTGATGCAGTCTTGGATTCGGGTTCGACTTCAGCTGGCGGCGTAGGTAGAGCTCGCCACGCTCAATGAAAGTTGTTTCGCCATGAAAAGATGAGGAGGCAAAATTCGATAACCAACCGAGGGATGCGATCTGTATTTATTGCCCCCTTCGTCCCAAATCGATAAACCTCGAATAGCACATCGTCTCGTGATGCAGTGATGGTGCAGCACAACTATTGCCACGGCACAGCCCCTCGGCGTTGCCGACGACGTTCGTCGTGATTGGTTAGAATTTCGACAGATTCCCCTCCCTCATCCCGCGATACATTCGTTTTGATGTTTTTCTTTCATCCTCAAGGACAATCAGGACGTCGTTCATTTTGCTGTGTCCTGTTTGACGTCGAATCTATGGAGTTCATGATGTAAGTTCCAACGTTGGGGGCGCTTACCCCTGACTCTGGAGCCTCACAGTGCCCCAAGTGGGGCGAGCTTTGGTCAAACGTTGGAGCGGACTCTTCCGCTTGGCTGCCGATGTTGCAGATCTTCAACGGTCATGTGATATCCCCAGGAAATCTCGAAAGGCGAGGCATGCATGGAGTACAAGATGGAGGACAAGACAAGGAAACAACAAACATTATGAAATAGTAACGCCCAGGAGGAGATACGGGGACAGATTGCTCAATGTTGTTGGCAATGAAGGTAAGTCACTCGTGCTCCCGCGGCACTTGCCACGCCCAGGGGCGTGTCTTGCGACAGGATCTTCGACCTTCAATGACGGTTGTGGTGGGATGTATTCCTCCCAGTCGGCATGCACGCGGAGCGCCCGGGAAGACAGCCCCTCCGAAACGTTGGCCGATCGATGGTAGCACTACCTAGTACCGAGGACCTGTCAAGCCGATGCTGGCTGGAGGTCATGCATCGCCCTGGCGGCGTTCTGTGCGGAAAGGACATGGATGCCGACGGGACGGGTATCAAGGACGTTACTTGCATATGCATCGGGGGACACAGCAGTGTGATCTATCATCGCTGAGATTCTGGGATGGTGTGACGCCAGGAGGCCAGTTGGCATGATGTGGGTGAGTGCAACGACTCATCGACCTCGCTGCCGTGGATATACGGAGCACGACCCAAAATGAATAGTCCTGTTCCGTCTGGCGGCTGTCGGAGATCTATCCAGTGAGATGAATGATCGTGTCTGAGCTCTCTGCAAGCCTATTGATTTGTATAAGCATACCTACTTAAGTACATAGTAGGTATAAAGGAAGCGAGGGACGGTGAGGGACGGAGAAAGACTGGAATTTCTACAGGCCTGTCTGCTCCAGATGTTGCGATTAGAGTAATTGGACAGCACATAAGATGCTGCGAAACGGCATTCATGGACAGATTTCATTCTTAGTCAATGCACCACCGCATTCACTTCCCCCTTCTACACTGTTATAAGGGACCGGCATCCCCGCAGTTTTCTGTGGCAGCTGCACTGTGAGGACATACCCCAAATCCTGCGCATCTTGTTCTCCTATCTTCCTCTCCCCTATTTGCTTCCCATGTGCTTCCCCATTGGTTGATTGCCTGCCTCACACGATACTGCTGTCCGTTCTCCCATGTCCCTTCGAAGTGTGCCCCTCCATTTCGGCGTGCGGGGCAAAGCGAAGCAAATATAATGGTTTGCGCCTGTTCACGCCTACACAACCGCAGGATGGTCCCATTGAATAACGATTATAGCAAAGAAACGATACCACAAGCAGCCCTATAGATGTTCAAGCATGGTGTTCTGGGCTGAAGACGAGATGGGCAGAACGGTTGGGGTGGGATGGGTAGAAGTCCCCGAGAGAATGCGGCTCTGTCAACCCTGGTATATGGTTCGCCCTGGTTCGCGAGGCAACCAGAAAGGCGAACCACTGACCGTACCTAAGTTACCCTGATAAGCAGGTACCTAATTAGGTACCTATACTTGGTACATGATCAGGGCTTGCTGTTCGCGTTTTGCTCGCAAGAGTCCAGCGGAGAAGGCTGGGACCTTGTGGATATATATATATAAAGATCATGAGCAACTAACTTTGCAATCGTAGAAGACGTCGATTATCTTCAACCCTTAATCTTTGCCTGGACTGTGCCATCCTACCGTTGTCGCTCGCTATCCAGAGCCAGTGTACTTTTCTGCTTAGCGTTTGATCTACGCAGCCTACGTTTTTGATTGGCTTAGTGAGCCACCCTATCCTGTTGTCCCTCAGCGAACCCAAAACCCCAGAGAGACTTCAGAACTTCACATTTTCTTTGTTCCCATATTCTTGAGAATGTCCAATCTGGCGCAAGGATGGATCAATCACTTGAGACGACAAGCTAAGGGGTAGGTGATGAGGACCGTCGAATCCTGCCCAGACGTTGCAGCAATGGCTGACTTGTGCAGCGACCAAGCAGCACAGCCCGATAGCAAGGAGCCACATACTTCCTCTGCGAAAGACGACGAAACACAACAAGATGTTAATATTAATCCTGCTGCCAATACGTATACCAATGCCGAGGAGATCCCCCAGCCTTCTGCTGCTAGCCCCGACCATCAAGCGGTTGCCGAGGATGCCACGCCCGCGAGGAAGAGACTGAAGAGTCCTAGCAACTCCGTCGACGCTGGCGATCGCACCCGTTCTCCTTCCCCAGCACGACACTCAAAGAGCAGACCGCAAGCGGAACAAACGTCCGAATTTGCGCGTCCCATCCCCAGGGGCAAAGGGCGCCTTTGGCAAGAGGGGGACCCGCCGTTGAGTCGAGCTGCGGCTCCCCAGCCCGCCCAGAAACAGAGCACTCGACAATCGCGCAGAAACAATTCGAATAGGTCTACTTCTCAGTCCCAACCAACCGAGGAAGAGGACTTATTGGTTACTCAAATAATCAAGCAACCAGAAACGCGGCCCATCAGCCAGGAGCAATTGGTTGCCGAAGTTAAGGGCATATATGCTGGCCTAGTGATGTACGCAACTGCCCATCTATCGCGCGACTCACATGTATCCCATTGGCACAGTTTATTGATTACTCTGGACGATATAGGGTTGAATCAAAATGCATCGAGGTCGACAGTGCACAGAGTGCTCAAAACGAAAACGCTCCCAAGCTGAACAACGATCAGTGGCAGGCGATCATTGCATTACACAGAACGCTCCTGCATGAGCATCACGACTTTTTTCTCGCCTCCCAACACCCATCGGCAAGCCCCGCGCTTCGAAGGCTCGCCAGCAAGTATGCAATGCCTGCGAGGATGTGGAGGCACGGTATACATTCGTTCCTTGAGCTGCTGAGGCATCGCCTGCCAGCGTCTCTGGAGCATATGTTGACCTTTATTTACCTTGCGTATTCGATGATGGCCTTACTATACGAGACTGTGCCTGCCTTCGAGGATACTTGGATCGAGTGCCTTGGCGACCTCGGCCGTTATCGTATGGCCATTGAGGATGAAGATATCCGAGATCGGGAAATATGGACAGCAGTTTCAAGACATTGGTACTCAAAGGCTAGTGACAAAGCCCCGACTACCGGAAGGCTCCACCACCACCTAGCCATCCTTGCAAGACCCTATGTCGTCCAACAGCTCTTTTATTACACCAAAAGCCTCTGTGTTGCAATACCCTTCAAGTCGGCGAGAGACAGCATCTTGACACTCTTCGATCCTATCCTCGAGGGGGCCCCCAACAGACTCCAGCAAATTGACGTAGCCTTCGTCAAGGGTCACGGCTTCCTTTTTATCCTGAGCAACACCGACGAGAAGGAGAAGCCATATTCTAAGTCTGTCGATGCTCTTATGGCCGAGTACGGACTAGCGAAGAATGAGTTTCTGTCACTGCTTGATAATCACATCGCGCGGAGCACAAGGGGCTGGCTGGAGTCGGGTGCTTTTATTGCCATATCAAACTGCAACTCTCTACTCGAGTACGGCAAGACTGAATCGAATGGTCAAGGCAATGCCAATATCATTATGACGACAATTCTGCCCGAAGCAGACGGGGATACCTCGATGAAAGATGCCAGGGATGCGGATGAGCCGGCCCTATCTAAAGTTTTCGGCGAGGCTGCCGAGTTGAACAAGGACACGGATTCCATTATATTCCGGCGATACGGTGACCCGAACATCCTTCCTTACCTTCATGTCCGTCTGGCTTTCATGCTCTTCATGGCGGCGAAGGAACCTGCTATGAGATACCTGGAAAACAGCTTCCCTTGGGATATACTGGTGCCCATGCTCAATTCTTTATCAACGCATTTCAAACACCATGAGCGCATTGAATCAGAGGATTTCCCACAATCTTCTGACCGGCCTCTTCCTGATGACTGGTCACTCCGCGGCTTGTTGTGGACAGAGAAACTCTACCCCTCCGACTGGTTCAGCAAGGACAAGGTCGATGACGATGAGAAGACCTTTGAGCTCCCATCCATGACTGAAGATAGGAAGGAGAGAGTTCTGTGGCTCGGCTACAAGCTTGCATCCTATGGTAAGTGGATAAAGTACGATGTCCACACGAAGCAATTCTCCGTGACAGCACAGTATCCCATGGGATGACAAGCCTGAGTCATGAATGTATAAAGACTATCTCACAGGAAAGGATGTCACAATGTCACAAGATGCTGGACGAAGACACGGCTATGGCAACCGAGAGGGGTGCCCAGGGCTCGATTCATACGTTGCGCCCGAAGGTGCATTGCAGATGACAGACACCAACGGCGGTCAAGACTTGCCTTACGGAATTATTCCAAAGGTCGTTGTCATGGTTCGTGACACCCACCTTGGTCTAATTCTAGCTGTTTCACAAGCAGTCATCTGGTCCATGTGCATCGCACAGGTCTTACCCTCTAGTCGAGCCAGACTTGATGAGAGCCTCACTGTGCCACTGCATTGCCGGTACGCCGGTATGACATGTCGTTGGTCGTTTCTTGGACAGGACTTCGTCTCCTCCGTGCCAGTCGATCCCGAACATTCGGACATGAGGCCGCTATCGAGTTGCACCTACTCAAACCCATGGACATGTTTGCATTGCGAGATCCATATTCCTGGTACGAACCAACTGTATGGCCCGCTGCAAATCCTGGGCAGTGAGCATATCCTGCCATCGGACATGGACATGAGGACCTGCCTGCTCCCACTCTCCACGCAATGCCATCATGCCAATTCGGTCACTTGGATGCTATCAACGCTCTCAATCTACCTGGTCAAGGCCATCTCTGGTCTAGTTGTCCTCCCCTTCTCTCGGATCCCTCAGACTTTGTCAACTCTCCCAGGATACCGATTGAGATCCCTAGGATAGCACTGGATCTGCGGTCCTCCAAGGCGCCCTCGGCATGGCTGATCAGCCTAATCACGCTTTGCTAACGGGCTCGGTGCCCGTCTGCTCAATGGAATACGCTGCATATAAGATCCGCGGCTGTATTATATATGTTCACACAGGTCTTCAAATCCTCCTGACAACCACGTTCGGAAGACAGGGGGGCAACAATGAGACGCATCTACTCTGCCCGGCTCGGCGTTATGGCATGGAAACCTTTCAGGCGCACCGTGTTCTGTTGTTGGCCTGAAGCAGGTCTAGAAGAGTGCTGTTCTTCATCAGCCATCGAGCCATCGAGCCATCGAGGAAGGCTTATGCGGGCGGCGTTTTGTTGTTTTCGTGGGACTTTTGTTTTTGTCATTGTTTTGATTTGTCTCTAGGAGTATTCAATGACTATAGCGGTGAGATGGTTGTTTAAGTATATATATATAAACCATGAGCTTGCGGTCTCTTGGTGTTACTCCCGGGATTTGGTATTTCGTCTGGTTTCTTTTGCTGCGCCTCCAAGGCTACTCTAACTTTGTTATTACTAACCTTAGCTTTCCATCAAGAGCCCATTCCGTCTCAGGCTTATCTGCTGGCCAAGATTCAGAAAGGATATTCTCTAAGCAAGGTCGATAGTCGCCTCTGTGTCCCATATGCATACATCTGACAAGTAGGGCTGCCAGCCAGATGATACGTGCGCACTAAAAAGTACCTGTGCTCGACGGAACAGATGACCCTGCTGCGCAACCTTGATTCGCCACAGCCTGCTTCGGTGCAGCGTTCGATCAGACTTCGAGCAGACTTCGAGCTCATGGTGCCAAGCAAGCCTGCTTCGAACTGGAGGGGCTGTCGCACTGAGATAAGTACGTGCTCTCCCGATTCGTTTCCAACCAGACGTCGCTCGTCATCTTTACTGAAGTCAACACCACATTGAATACTAGTGGCATTGAACCTGTGCAAGCCATTCGCAACCACAAGGCTCCCCACGAGGCAAATGTCTTGCCTTAGAATCGAGGATAGATGATTAAGAGGACCGTTATACGTTCTGGATGCCTCGCGCACCTCACCATCTAGTATAAAAATCCCCCAATGGGGTTCGGATGTGTAACTAGGTCATGTCTTGGCCTATGTCTATCACACAGCTTTGTCCATCGACGATGTATATACACCGAGTACAGCTGCAGATAGTGTGACTATCATCATTCGTAAGAAAGTTACCTGCTGTCCACACCATGTGGTATGTGTGTGGTGTGGTTTTCGGGTTGATTGGCCTGACAAAGCACGCAATTCCACATGTAAAGAGCAGTTGTTAGGTCCGGGTTTCAATGACGAGGTCCCATGATTCGTCCTTTCGATGCTGTATCGTCGTTCGTCTCGGTGTCGGTTTCCGAAACTGTGAGGCAGCATGGCTTGTACCACCCTGGCCCGTCAGCCTGCAGGTCATCGAAATGCGATGCCTGCCCGTAGTTACACTGTAGTGTGGGATCCCTGACGTACATACCTATTTTTAAGCTCTTACCCCGCAAATACAAGGGGGATCAGGCGACGAACCAGATATATCACCACACACGAAATGGGGGGTGGGGGCGTAGTCATCGTACCGAGTAAGCAGATCCGAGGCCTTCGGAACCCACCATGTTCTCGGTTAGATTTCGAAGCCTGGGAGATGCTGAAGTGATGAACGGAAGATCCAGACGAAGCCTTATCCACATCGTCAGTTCCAGTTTGTGGAAATTCGAGGGGATGGTATTGCAGTTTGATGGCGGTTGTAGACCTGCTTGAACAAGACATTGACCGGTCTAGAATCGCCCGGTGCTGAGGGGTGGGGTAGCCATCGGGATACCCCAATAAGGATACATAGGAGTGAGCCAATTAATGAGACCGAGGTAGGTTCCAGATACGACGCCGCCTTGTCCGATGGCCGTTGACGCCTTGAGGGGGCTGGTCAAGATATTGGAGGTGGTGTCCACACCGTGACTGCAGCAGGGAAAGAGACCGCGATCATTATGTCGCTTCGAAATTTCTTCGGCAAGCCCCGGCGCCTTTATTTCCGGTCATCCAGGTCTTAGGTAAATGTGTAGGAGCATCGTGCTCACCCGGAGATGACCACAGCCAAAAGCCCGGGTGGAGATGACAGGAGCGCACTTGCGGCCTCGGACTTATGGCTGATACCGGTGCTGCTGATGAATATATCGTGATGTCCATCATGAGCCCCATGACAAGCATCAAGAGGAAGAAAGTGGTGTGAATCCCAATGCGAATCATCCCACGAGGTCACCGAAACTCCTGCCAACCCGTGTGTTGACTACAGCCGCGCGAACGGAGTCATATGTCTGACAAGGCTGTCAAATTCGTAGCACTTGCAGAGGGTTACCTGCTCAACGCCGACTGTTCTGTGCGGCAGTTTCTGAGAGAGTTTCATAAGCTCCGTGCCTTTCACGGGCAAAACTGCTAAATGCAGAAGGAGAGATTCCAAAAGGCCATATGACAAGGCAACCGACGCCTTAATCAAATTGCCTTGCCCTCGCTCTGATGTGATCTCTTGGTTGTACTGTACATTGCCATATTTCTCCTGGGAGCGAATTGGGAATCCGGCTGATGTCTTCGTTGTTGATGCGGCATATGGAGGTGTCATGTAGGCAACCAGGCAATAGAATCCGAAGGTGGAGCATATTATTAAGATGAACCTGCATCTGATGGTCCTGACGTGAGATTAGGGAGGGGCCCCGGGTGTAAATCCTGCACAATGGCTTGTTGACCGACGTCGACAGATCTGACGTTTCGCTGTGGAAGGCGACAAATCCCAACGATGGATTGGGATGGTAAGAATGCAACAGGTTGGCTTGCAAAACCTGTGAAGCATGCTCATGGTTGCTTGCTCAGTCAATATGCAGGGCGACTTCCTGCATGTTCCACTTCTGTATCGAGTTGTAATGGGGGCTGTGATAGTGCAACGCTGCGATGCATTTCGAAACACCAAAGTAGCGGCGATTGATGGTTTGTTGACTGCTGAATTGTGAAGACTGGTGAAGACTGTGAAGTGTGGTCGTTACAACGGTCATCGAGAGCACTGTATGAAGGGCCACCAGGCAGCCGGTGTGCCTCGCCCTGCCTAGCCGGGCAACGTCCCTCTGACTTTGGTGCTAAGCGATATCCTGAGGAGGACGCGTACTGCGTAAGCATCGACATGAAGTGAAACCTGGGGGCATTCGTGGTGCGGCGAGGCATCTAGAAAGGCAATCTCAAGCAGGCTGGAAACCTCGGCAGGGTCGTGAGTAGGCGCACCCGCGTCTCGGACTTCTATTATGATGTGCTGACATCGTAGTACACAAGAGTGCCCCTTTGCCTGATCTCCGAGCTCCCAGAGCAAGCCTCCCTTTTGATGGGTTTCTGGTATTGGTCTTCAAGTCGCAATGATTGCTGGTCTATCGATGGACGACAAGACTCGCGAGATATTGGAATCCTCGTTGACCGTCCTTCAGTAGCAGGCGTCCACGGTCGCCAACTGTGGTATAAGAAACCGAAGAGTGGGCCTACACTCGCCCAGCCTAGACCTCAAAGCTGTAACAGCGCGGATGAACCAGAAATATCGAGGTGCAAGATGGTCAACTTTGAACCCGCGGTCCCAGCTTTCTGGTATACACTGATACTAATGACGGAATCAGCACTGCGCTTGTCGAGGTCGAGAGTTGCCGGTCGATCGGGCCTCGAGCAACATTGACCCTGGATGCCGAGGATGTAATCAGCTCTCTAATAACCTCGCCAGCACACACGCGTGATTGAAAGACGATCGGGCTACCGAAGCCGGTTGGGAGCGGATGTGGTTGCTTCCGTCTCAAACCTTCGGGGCCAAGCACCGGAACACATCAAAACAGGGTCCGACGTGCTCCAGCGCTTTGACAGCAGAGTTATGCGATTCCAGGGCGGCCAGGCATTCACTCGTGGATGCCGGTACCGGCCAACTGAAAGGGTCATCGCGGTGCCACCGAGCTCAGTGTCGTCGATGCTTCCAGCAGATCAACAGGTATCAGCGACGATCTCGATACTCGTATAAACGGGGATGGGGTTGTTCGTCTGGGATAACCAGCCGGTGGTGGTTGCAATCTGTATCGTCGCTGGCCAGGATCCAAGGTTGATATGCGGGCAAATGCAGCGGTTCCACGACAGGGAAGCAAGTGGACCGTGGTACCTACCCGCCAGGCGGGAGTGGGGTGGTAGCTTTGGCGACATCCGGGGCCCCCCACTGACTGCAGCGTCAACTGGTGCTGGAGCCATTTCATCTTGGCGCCAGAGGCGGGAGGACGTGCGCTGCCGTCCGGGTTCTCCAGTATGTATTTCCAAGGGTCCACCTGGGCAAGGTCCAAGGTTCCAGGGTGCCAAGGTTGTTTGAGCCGCATGTAATCAGGTACTTGAGCATCACAGAGTATGAGAGTACTTGCGAGTCACAATCTGACACACCTGGTTAACCGACAACAACACCATCCGCGACCGTCCGAGGAAGGTGTAGTGTAGCAGCGTGTGGCTTGCTGATCTCCTCAAACCTGATCTCTTCATCACTAACTCTTGCAGGCGCCCCTTCTTTCTATGTGGTCAGTGGCCTTGATTGGCATTTTCCTTGGCGCCGCCCGTATGCAAGCCGCTTTGCTTTGGGGAAATGTCCTGCCTCTTCAGTCCAGGATGGTCGCTTCAAGGGTTGGAAGCAGAGTGAAAAGGCCGTCACACATAATACATATGTGAGATATGCGGCACGGCGCTTTGTTGTGATTGTGTCTGTATCTGATCACAAGGGCTATCATCGCATCCCTTTTTGGCACTCGGTGACAAGGATGACCAGTGGGCTGTTTGTGATTGTGGTGGATCTGCGGCGTTCGTTGGTGTCCATCGGTTGGCTGTCAGGCTTGTCGAAGCGGTTGCAGGAACAGATAGCGGCGGTATGGCAGGCTGAAGTGGGGATGGGACCGCCCTCGAGAACTAACATGGGAAAGGGGCGCCTGAAGCTGGAGTGAGTTGGTGATTTCGTCCTCTGATGGGCGCGGGATATCTCATCAAGCCAGCCAGCTTTCTCCATATAAGGTCTTCCTCATCCACGTAGTGACTTGTCCTGCCCAGTTCCTTCACGGCCGTGCCTTGTCGAAGGGGTGCCACCGTTATTAGTGAGGCCGCCAATCTGTTCGTCTTGTCGCCGTTCGGCTCTCGATTCGGGGGACAATAGTCAAGGGCCTCCTGCGATGTTTGACTCGACTGACTGCTCGGATGACCTGTCGACAGACTCGTGGGCTCGATTTCTAGTAGCCAGAGGGTCATTCGTGACTACTGATAAGTTCTTCGCGTGGTCGACCTCGCGCCCTGTTTGCTAGTCATCGCTTGTCTTGTGGTAGTCCTTGCTGGTCCCTTGGATGGCCGGCCTGAGAGGCCTACGCATCTCGGGCATCCAAGAGTACTGTAGTCCTGAGCGTGTCAGTATATGTTGTTTCGTGCCATGGGGCACGCTTCAACTGGATTTGCACCTTTCTGGACGATAACACAGCTTCTCGCCGCCGATACACGCAGCCCAACGGTAGATGCAGCCCAGGATGGCTTGTATAATCGAGTCTTCCCAAAAGGAGGGCGTCCTTATGCACGCAACCGAGTCTGAGCTTGGGCATACAAGATCATCGGGATTGGGAAGACGATGTCCGTTAGGTTTCCTCAGCTGGGATGAAGCAGTGGCAGCGAGTAATATCAACATGGCAAGCCATACTTGACGGATGAACTGGTAAATAAGACTCACCAGATAGAATACGATGGCGTTGCCAACGCTCATCGCACTCAGGACCGTAGCACACTAGTATGATAACGGGATAGGGGCCACTTCCGAGCAGTGATGCCATAGGATCTCTTTGGACATCTGTTCGCAAACTGACTACAATCGCAGTCATAGTCAGCTTCTCGAAACTGTTTCAATTAGAATTCGGAAGCAGCTAATGCATACGCCACGAGAATAGTACTGTGCCTGGCTGACGTCTCGATCATCGTCTGTGTCCGGAACGCACGTTCGCTGCAAGGTAAGACGTGAAGGAAGTCCGACGAGGAAAGCAAGAGGAACACAGGAGAACCCGATTACCTTGTTGTCTGCGGCTCAAGAGGCGGTGAGAGTATAGCGCCAAAGGGGGTTCATGGATGGCTGTGGCTGCTTCCTCTGCCGGCTGTCCAACGTCACTGGTGACCATTCCTGCTTCGGCTGGGCATAGTTTAGATGACGCGAGACCTTTCCGGCCGGCTAGACGCGTGTACTTAGCAGCATGGGCCTCTGTGGAACTATGTCAATGTGGAGATAATGATCTGAAGGCGCCACTTTGTTGAGGGAGGGTGTGGACATGGACGTATTGGTGGTGCTGGCGCAGTTGGCGATGAGGAAGCCTACCTCCTTCTTTCCCATGTCGTGGAGTACCTTTCGGCCGAGATCTCTAGCCACTCACATTTTGAGCAGTACGGCCATGATAAAGCAAGGGGCCAAGACATGCATACCACCGGCGAGCACTGTGTCATCAGGGGCAGGCTGGATACACTTCCTGTACCTGTGCCTTCAGCACCGCCAAGGCCCTCTGTTGGTATCGCTGGTTTTCTCACCGGTTCGGCTCTGATGTAACCCTGAAAATGTTTTCAGGGGATTGTCACAGCCGGCTGGTCAAAAATTGACCAAGCCGTTGTGGGTGCCGTGCCAACGAGCTTCCGTCGCTGGCTTCCACGCATCCATCGTCCCCCCGAACCCCCTTTCTTCCTTTTTGTCTGCTATATGAATTCAGTGGAGTCATACCCAAGACCACGACGTTAAAATCCTTCCAGGGATTCGGTCTATATGATCAGCTCAAAACTGCTCATGAACGGCTTTGATATGTCTGACCAACCTCTGGACCTAGGAAAAACACCGGTTCCCGAAGATCCTACAAGGAACCCACCCGCTCTGAATTTCTCGTTTTCGCGTAGAGTCCGACGAAAACGCTGATCTGGGAACTTGCCAGCTCCAGAGACCTGCTCTGGTCTGCTCGTTCTCGCTTAGGGTCCGCCGAAAACGCTGATCTGGAGACTTGGCAGCCCCAAAGACGTGCATACTTTGTGAGATGCTATCCCTAAGCCACATGCAGATTTGACAAAAGTGAAGTTGAGAGTGTCATTCGTCCGCGACTTACCTTTCTCACCGAGCACCGCGCCAAATACAACCGAGATAGATGGAGATATTCCACTTCTGCCTCTTGCTTTGCTCTGTAAACGCTGACCGAGATGGTTAGTTCAGGATAATACCTAGACCTGAGACGCTTGATAGAAATCCTCCAGAAGCAAATCGGCAATGCGGCTTTTCAAGCGCTGCCACGTAGCTCTCATGGTCATGAGATTATGTAGAGTGGATCTGTGCTGGTTCTGGACTTCTATCCGTAGTCGTCAAGTTGAGAGTCCTGAAACGCCTAAGTCCTGGTTGCCTTATTGTGCCAGAATAAGGCTGCGTGGGACAAGATGATAAGCAACCAATCCTATCAATATTGTCGACTCGACAAGAGTCGGACTCTATCAGCATGTCTTTATATGACTGCCGGCGGCTACGGTCAAGCAAGTGCTTCTTTTGGGACTGCCATGGCTCCCATTGTCGTTAAAGCTCGGTGAATCCTCTTCCTCAACTACTCGCTCCCTGACAACTTTCACTTCGACACTCAACAATACTGGTATCGGTTGAACGGCACCAAACATCAAAATCAGTTTTCGGAGTCCAGGAATCCTGAATCAATAGATAAAATCCCCGAAATGCCGAAACGCGAGATGGTGGCGCCTGCGGTGCCCACTGACAGCCATCAGCACGCCACCCACACACGAAACAAGGCGTGGTAGGTCGGACCCGCTTGGCCCCCAAGTGCCCTACCAGCACATGAACCCCCCATACAAGTACACGAGCTCCCCGCTTACGTTCTGTCAGGCCTGAACCGGGTCCCAATCATCTTTGCTCACTGTTGGACCTGAACCGTGTCGACATCGAATGCAAGATCATCCGAGCGGAGGCCACACGGAAGGAGTTGGTTGGGCAAGATGCAACCGGGTCGATCTACGCTCCCAGCTGGACTCAAGATGTATATTCCACGCCATTCGAGGATAAGATCCATCCCAGAAGCTCCGTAGATGCTCAGGCTGGATCATCGAGGTATACCCCCTGAATTCGCAGTACGTAGAGGCTGACTGACCCGAATAAGCTTTCCCGAACATGTCCCAATCTATGATAACAATCAAGAACAGCGCCTTGCTCAACAAGAAGAACAAGTAAGGCCAGATAACATTCAGTTGCCTGAAATGTCTGAAGCTAAATGGGTCCTGCAGGCTGCATGGCGACAGAGTCTTCAGATTGACCCGCCTCACCAAGACCATTCGGAAAACATCCAGAATCACACTCGCGTAATCTTCAGCGGCCGAGACTCCCCTACCCTGCTGGCTGTCGGAACACACGAGACTTCCATTACGTTCGACTTAACTCTACCCTCGAACAATACCAGAACATCGACTGGATATCCGAGAATCATCGACGAGGGCATGAAAACGTTGCTGGCAGGCAGCTACCAGCTCAAAGGTTCGCCTCCTGGTGAGGGAAGTCCATTGCACTAGATGGACTCGTCAATCTATGTGCTCAATACAATACAACAGATCTACATCACATACATAAGAGATGGACATGGTCGGGGTTAAAGCAGGGAAGGATTGGATATGGATGAGACCGTTGTCAAGTTGGACAAGGTAATTGGACCGTCTTGCCTTCTTGGGGGAATAACTTTCTTTAAGAAAGACTTTTCAGATTGAAGTGGCTTGGAGTATCTGTGGTCACGGCCTTCGTCCGTTTATCAGGTCAGACAAAATGGGGTCAGATACCTGTGTTTGCTTTATATAGTATCTGTAGACACATGACATACATGTCCTCTGCATTCTGGGCTACTTCACCGATTAATCTAGGTAGGTTTGGGCAAAGTAATCAGGGAAACTAGGTGATGGGTTTTCCATTCGTTTTCTTCAGATTAAAACTCAGTATCATGATCAAAGACAGACATGCAGTGCTCAACTTCGCCTTGCGTGTCTTCAAGCGCGGCGATGGCCATGAGGACCGCCTGGCTTTCTTCGCCATTTGCTTTTTTCAGGTATGGCGAGCCCTCACGATCTGTGAGTCGAATTGCGAAGATCTGCAGAATATTGAAGGCAAATGCCACAGAGCTTTGTCTCTAACGCATCGTCCGATTGAATATATACATACCGCTAACGCCCTACAGTTCATCGAAACTACATTTATCAAGCCATCGCACCTTACCAGGTCAGTAGCAAATGTAAAACTCCTTACTCTGTGTTATGGGAAGATCACGGAATACAGGAAAGGCTGAAGCATGGGCGAATGCCGGAGGGCGGATTGCCAGAGACAGGAGCAGGTTGATCCCTGCAGCAAGCGTGTAATTCCATTGGTCAATACCAGCCATACAACCACGATATCATCCTTGGACTATATCAGCATTCATCGCATCCGGATACTACTTGAGGTTATATCAGTCTCACAGAGCTCTGTTATTATATATGTAGAATTTTATTCAAGGAGATATTCGAGACGAGGCAATTACAAGGATATCCTAACCATCCGTAGATCGCCCGTTCAATGGTTCATACAGATCTCTAACGACTCAATCTCTTTGCCATGGGTCCTTCTCTATCATATCACGCCATGTACTACAAGCTGTATGTCAAAGGCTCTCCGCGCCAAAGACGCTGCATTGGGCTTATTACAATGAGTGGTTGACTTCCGGGTCAGACAATGCGAAGTTTGTGATCATGAGAAGCTTAAAGTGGGGACTCACATGACATAACAGCCGCTACAATAACGAGAAATCAGCAAAACCTTACTCGGAAGCCAACTTTTGGCGCTTTTTGACCACTACACTGGCGTGGTTCCTCAACTCCGTCGAGATGAACTTCGCAGGAACGGCATGATGGCACGAGGCAAAAGAGTGTGGTCATGTCCCATGCAAGGATCGAACTTGCGACTTCTGCATTCCTCAGCATTCTCTACGCACGGAGGTACGTAGATATAAGAGCAGCACGCTAACCACTGCGTTAATGGGACTCTGAACTACACAGCTGTGTACGCGCGCGGAAACCACTGGTCAGCTTATATGGGGTTGGCTATCTATCGGTGAGTCCTGTAAGCGACCCTCTGACGGAGACATGAATTTTGGGAACAGCAGGCTTGCATTTGAGTCTCGTTGATGAGGTTGCGTTACTCTGAAATACCCGAAGTACTGGTACGCGAACTAGTTATGGCCCCCGATAAACTTCTCGGATGTGATGTGATATACGTGCAGTTCTCGACGCACCAACAGCTCAGCTCTCATCATCTCCCAGCCACGTCGGGTGAGTTCCATCCACATGGCGCTGAGAACGTCGGCTTCTTGCCTGGAAGAACCGCAGATATCAGCTCATTAGTATGTTGCCCTACTGCGAGGTGATGGCCGCCTTGTTCTGCACATACGCATATGCTGGAGCTGCCAATAGTCCTGTGCCCTCGACCTCTAGGGTTATTCTACGAAAGTGTTCTTCAGCTAAGGCTTGCAGATGGTGTCCTGAAATGCTAGGCATTGTTTTCGAGCTGACCCTGCCTTTGTAAAGGCTGAAGGGCGGTGGGTTACACGACCTGCGCATCATGTAGTGAGACGATAAAGGACCCCTACTTCTTCGCCCGGCTTGTTACAGTGATGAACCACGGGAGACCATATTCAGCAGTGCATTGCTTTGGGTGTCGAGTGAATAGGGATCAATCCCGTGGGTAGGCTTATAATATTAAACTCGATAGTCAAGTTCTATGCAGGCGCCCGATCCTGGTATACACATAGGTATGCACTGATAATGTATAGCATACCCTAGGGTATCTACAAAATGCAAGGCCACCAGTGAATGTCCTATCTTATGAGTTGCAGCACCTTGCATCGAAGATGCAACGAGTTACATTGGCTTCATTCAATTGGATGTTGAGCCTGGTGGCTTTATTATGCTCTAGCTAGCTCAACGAAACGACGTGGTATATCCGCATCGACTGAAACGCGCCTTTGGCAGGGTATCTAAACAACTAGTGATGCAGTGAAAACATCTATGCAGGACCGGCAATATTACATCCGGACCGGTGTGAAATGCCACGGTGCATGGTCACAAAACCACAATGCTTCGGAAATGTGCCAGACCTCGTGCAACGCGCCCGTTATGGTACATTGTACGACCTCATCCCGAGACAGAAGTCTGGATATCCTCGCCCTTAATCACCACTTTCCGTATCCTCCGACTCACTGGATGCGTTGAGAGCCACCTCCAAGAGAAAATTCCTGACCCTGTCCTTCCTCGCCCGCCACTCAGCCGGCGTCTCGATCTTTTGGTTCCTGATTGAAGGTGTTACCTGCCTTCCGTTCCAGAACAGATAAGACGTGTCACCCAACGCTGACTCGTCCAGCACGATGCCCTGGCCGCGCCTTCCGTCGCCAAGGTGCCACTTTATCGAATCCAAGTGAAGCGTCTGAAGGTGGTCCTCGAGCCCCTCGATGGATGCAAAGGCGCTGAACACACCAATGCTGTCGTCCCGGCCACATTTTCCCCAGCTGCAGCATAGGGTCTCGCGAGCCTCCTGGCCGTGCACGATGCCGACATGCTTTCGAAGGTTTGTTGTGTTGTTCAGTATGGCCTTGCAGCCAGTCCATTCGCACATGAATTGGGGAAAGTGCGGCTCGACAAGGTCGTAACAGTCTCGGGGCGTGCCAAGTGGCGCATTTGGCTGTCGCTCGCGGATGCGTCGAATTCGATAGTCAGGTCGTGCCTGCACTCGTCTTGGTCTCGGTCGATCTACGAGAGGCGTCAAGGAATTAGTCTCGTTCTTTGAGCCCTTAGGACGGCCGTGCTGACGGGGCTGAAAGTCCGACTCAGAAGTTTCCACCAATTGTTGAGGCTGGTCTTGGTTCGTCGAATCGGGTGGGATCGTATTGACATCAGCTTCATCGGGCTTGAGAGGTGCGGGTGTCGAGCCTTGTGTATGCCTGTCGCGCGTGTGATCACAGAAACCCTTGTCACTCTGATCACTTGGCGCAGATGAACCTGTCCCTCCGCATGCGGCTGTTCCCAGCCGTAACCCGATGGCACGTCTGCTCAACTCTCTTGACCCTTTGGTCTTGGCCGTGTCATAGCTGTAGCAACGCTCAGTCCACTTTGCAAGAGCGTTGATACCCCCTTCAACGGCGTCAACAGCCGCTTGCATACTGATAGCTCCTTCAGGCAGGGGCAGACCCGTAGACATGAGCCAACGCTCAGTCTGGATACGCCGCATGAACTGATCGAGTCGCCCCTCGTCTTCTGCCTCACGACTAGCGCGATCGAAACCCTTCCAGCCGCGACCGAGGCGATTGAGCTCCTGCGCGATGGCAAGATCGCTCAGGCCAGTGAGCGTCGACCCGTTGCGGTGTCTCTTCTTGAAATTGCGGAGCTCTTCGTCTGTAAGTCGAAAGAAGAATCGGTGATCTTTCGCTGGTTTGTTGGACTTTATAAGTTCACTATTGGTGGCTGGCTGGTTAGAACTCGTGCCTACTGATAGTTGGGCACCTTTGCTAAAGTGCAGATCGCGACTGGGCAGGCGTTCTTCTTGCTGGCCTTGCTGCCTTGAGGATTCTGCCTTTGTATTCTGGGATTTCTTAGAAGCTGACCGACCAGCTCCTGACACTTTCAATGATGGCCTGTGGCTCAAGGGTGCATCTTGAAGACTGTACCCAGAATGCTGCTGAGTTTGTTTCAATATGCGTGGTTGAGACGGCGCCGGCTTCGGCGAGCTCTGACGTCCAGTTCCCTTCCCAGCCGCAATGTCATGATTGAGCAGGTTCGTAGCAGTGCGCCCGACTTTCAACGACGACGATTTTGACTGTATGGACTGCTCCTTTGATGAAGCAGCCGGTGAGATCTGCCCAGGTTTCAGCGACGGTAAGGAGACCGTCTTGAAGGGCGACAAAGTCATGATGCGCCGTCACACAAGGTTCTAGGCATGTTTCGCCCTAGCACTTGCGCCTTGGCCCTGCCGTACTGTCACCCTATTTGCTGGGACCTGAACGAGAGCGGCTGGCCCCTTGCAGACGTCTGGTGTTCAGAGATAGACCGTAGACAGCCGCCGATCAAATGCCGAGGTTGAGTGAGGTGAAAGTCGCATCAAGGAGACGCGTTTGCACTGCAAGAGCGCGGTCCTCGATAGCCCGGCAATACGCACGGGCCTCTTTTGCTTATGGCGACAGGCGCTGCTGTATCACTTGTAGTGGGCTTGTGCCCTGAAACTAACACCCTCTTCCACAGCTACAGGAGCCCTAACCTTGGAAGTACTAACAGGCATACAAGGCCACGACTCCTCTCCCTGGATGCCTGACCATTCTGAGCAGGCCACTTCAGCATCGTGGGGCTCTCACCAGATAACTAGGAGAAACCGTTCACCACCTCACTATGTATACAGCATATGAGGTCCCTCCGGAAAATCTCCAGGCAGGTTGCTTCAGCTGACGAGTGCTTATCCCCAGCTCGAAAGTACCATGCAGTAGATCTTATCCCAGCTCCCAACTATCACTAATCATTGCCCTGTTGTTGCCAGTTCAAGTTAAGTTTCGTTGCCTTGTTTCGCTGTATCGGTACGTTCAAGAGGGGTTGATGAACGACAAGACTTGTCTCCGCGAACTCCAGGCCAAGGATCTACCGGTCGTCCGGCGGTAAGCTGTGGCGATGACGGGTCAGAATCTCTTCAGCAAACAAGGAGGGTTGAGCAAGCTGAAGTTCGTCGCTCAGCCTCCCTCAACTGACGCGTCAGGACGCCAACAAGACCAGATGATACGTTATGTATGGAGTGGGGACCGGGATGGTTAGCGACTGAGACCGGCCTCACGTGTCTACTCGGTTTCCCCATGAGACCTACTCCGAGTGAGATGACCCGATTTGCCCGGGAACAGTAATGATGTTCATGTTTCGGAGGAAAGGGGCTCGGCGGAGTTAGACGCCTGGATGCCTAGATGCCTTCAAACCTTCTCGCCAATACGACATCAAGGTGTGCCGTAACTTTCCCTCGTGCAGTCTTGGCTGATACCATAGCTCCGCGCCAAAATACCAACATCGGTCAGGGTTGAGTTGGAGAGCCACAGCGGCAAGGAGCTTTTGTTCCAACTTCGTTCCAAGTTGGTCCCAAGAAAGACTAATCAAGTCTCTCACATGAAAGCCTCGTGTGTCTCGGGTAAGTTCCCAAGCATCCGCAATCACTGCGGCTTTCGCCTAAGTAAGTCATCACGATTGGAGGCCATTCTCGGAGGCTCAGGTGCTAGTTGGGGATTCGTCTCCCTGCGACCATTCCTGGCCCCCGGGATTCTTCCTCCCTCATCAAAAGGACCAGACTGACCTCAACTTCACGTGGCTATTGTCTTGTCCCGCTGATCCGAGGACGGTCTGAGACTCCGGCTTCAAACTCCGGCTGGCCAACCTTGCTCATGTCAGCACCTGTCGTTATCTCTGTCTACCTGGGTACTTCCAATAGTCAGACAGCAAGGGCACGAAGAGTCGCGATAGGAAGCGCATGGCAGTGTCATCAAGAGTGTTCCATCAACAACTAAATTTATGTGATTATCTCAATGTTGTATTGCATCCACGCATATGCATGAGAACATGAATCCATAAGTAACTAAGCAGCTGCACGAAGTCTTAACGCAACGCTTTTATAATGAGAAGCCAAGTGGCGCAAGTGAACTAAACATGCAACAACGTAAACCTCATCCCACGTAAAGAGAACCTCCCAGTAGTCCCCAACCACAGAAATGAGACTCCATCCTCCTCAGAACTGTTTGAACCGCTTTCCGGAGGCGCAGACCTGGCTGAAATACTTCTGCCCGTCGGCGTCCACGACGGCGAAGCTGGGCAGCGCGAACCAGTCCTGGTAGGTGAACCAGAAGGTGTTCATCTTGCCGAAGTACGGGCAGGCCACCTGCTGGAAGTAGCTCGCGGCGTTGGACACGCTCGGGACGGCGTTGCCGTTGGCGGCGCCGTTGACCGGCCACCCCGTCTCGGTGACCCAGACGCTCGGCATGCGGCCGGAGCTGGAGCCCTCGAGCGCCTTGGAGACGGTGGCCTGGGCCTGCGTGATGGCGTTGGTGAAGAGGTTGCGCGCGTTGTCGATGTTGTTGTCCACGTCGCTCTGGAAGTACGGGTAGATGTCCACGCCGATGAAGTCGCACGCCCGGATGACGGCCGTGTTGGCCGTGTCGAACCAGGCGTTGGTCGTGTCCACGTGGCCGACCTCGACGAACTTCTTCTTGGGGTCGTACCCGTCGATTCCCTGCACCATGGCCCGCACGTCGTTGATCTTGTTAGTGAGGCTGCTGGGGTTGATGCCCCCACGGTACAGGGACTCGCTGCCGATGGAAATTCCGACTATCCAGTCGAAGCCGTACGTCTCTATAGCGGACAGCAGGGCACCTTTCTCCTCCTCAAAGTCCGAGTCTGAGTCGTCGATGCCGACGAGGATGTGGGTGCCGGTCGCGATGGCCTCGGGCACCGCATTTTTGAGACTGTCACATTTGTTTGAGAAGAAGAGTCGTGCCGCGTTTATGCCATTGGGGAAGGTCTGGATGGCTTGGAAAACATCCTTCCAGTCGTCCTTGGTCTTGCACGTCTTGCCGTCCGCCGTGTTGGACTTGACGTTGAAGCCCCTCCAGTAGGCAGCCGTCGGTGTGACGAGTGTCGCGAGGAGGGGGAGGAAAGCTTGTGAGATCTTCATGTTGGCGGGCTGGAAGTGAAATTGCAGCGTCGGTTACGTTGTGACCCACGGCAAGGCGGCACGGGAGCTATGACAGACAAGGGAGAGCTGAGCTGAAACGAAAAAAGAGAGACTACCGGTAAGTGGGTTAAGGGATCTAGGAAATCAACCTCGAGGGAGTGGGGGCAGAGGCCCGTTATCAAATCTTCGAATCCTCGTGAGGCAACGTCGCCTAGGACCTCGAAGAGGTGCGAGGCCCGCTCAAGCCGAGACTGGATTGCTTCAGAAAGCGAGAGATCCACGAATCATCACTGGGTATGAAACATGATACCACGAGATTCCACAGTCAGGCGGAACGGTCACATCCCGCATGGCTTTTGTCGCTTTTTGCGGGATTATAAGACCGCTGGCGTCGTGCTAATCACATACTACACCCACATTATCAGCAAGCATGTGAAGTCTTGAGTTGTATGGGTAGGGTCTCGTGCGGAAGAGACGGCAGAGCTCGAGACGCTATCAGAAAAGCTACTTTGAGATGGGAAAGGGCTGGCTACCTAGGTAGTCTCGGCTGGCCGCCATGTTCTTCCCAGGACGGCGTGCATGGCGATTGCCTCCAGTCTGCCACGGGCTTATGCGGTCTATGCGGTGGAAAAATGTGCGGTGGCTTCTTATGGCTGGGTTTCCGGCCGGATATAAATGAAGTCTCATCACAAGAAGCAAATGCGCAATTAGAGACGTCAACGCCTTCGAAAGTGATCGATAGATTGCAGGACTTGCTTGTGGCCGTCTGTATCACCTCGTTTATAACATGTTGTGCAGGTAGCCGCATCCCGTCACTTCAGACCTGCATGGATTGATTGACGCGGCGGGGCGTCAGATAGTTCCTGGGAGGTTACCCAGGGTACCTGGGTAGTTGTCATACAGTCAAATCCATAGATGTGATGTCAAATTGATCGACATATTGATTTCTTCTGCTGTTCTCGGCCAAGGCTGGTGGCTCAGATGCCACAAGCAATGGCATTGCCCCACACATGGAATGTAGTAAGTTAGCTATCACATCTTGACTCGTCAAAGTCAGGCGAAATACTGAACTGACGTTATCACCAAGGGCTTGTAGTCGAGCGCCTTTGTCTGTTACATCTAGGCTCTGGGTTTGTCTCGGCAGCGAGCGCCTTGACGGGGATAAACGCCTTCCGGTGGCGTAATTGTCCGGGCGTTTTTCTCCAGGGCCGCCCTTACCATCTTCTCTTCATATGTTCGTGGGAATGGTGGCGGTCTAGTAGTCTACTGGTTTGTGTAACCTATCTGTTATAATCCCAGCGGTCGTGCAAACTACACAGTAGTACCCGGGTAGATCTGCCATCTAAACTATAGCCTCCCGTGTGCCGCCACGCCCATTTATCTTAGATCAAAGGAACCGAGCTTGTCTCTGATCGAAATGGCAATTTGCGGAGGGATCGACTCAGAACATGTGGCAGCAAATAAGTCCAGACGTTCCACATGCAGAAGTAATCACAGATCTGACGCACGCGTCCTTTCACCATTCAACGGTCTCTGCTGCCGCCAATAACCGGGATGTCTTATATGGGCGGTACACATCACGATCCGTACATCGAAGCAAACGCCTCCCATGAAAGATGACAACACTGGCATGGCACATAGTCTACACCACACACTGACAGAGGAGGTGGCCTAGAACGTCTTCGCCCTTTTTAGTCGTTCCAGATATATAGTTTCCTGCACGGGGGTTTTTAAGGTCATGTACTAGATAAAAAGCAATCACAGCAACAAGGATATCGTAACCATCCTGCATGAAGACATGGGAGCCAAAGCGTCCCAGTGCCTTCAAGTTTTGATTCTTACGGGCTTTGACCCACGGCACCTGACCCCCAGCTCCCAGAAACAGCTTCACGTCCCCGCAGACGAATGGATCGTTTTTCCTCACTTTCGCGATCGACTTCAGCTCAGTGCGTGAGCTTGATGTCCAGGTAAGGCCGCGGTACAGCGCATATAGGTTATCATGTATATGTGGCGCAAGAGCCTTCTCATATAGCCGCTAAGTACCTGCATACTTCCTCTAATCAGCGTCAAGCACCTGTGCATGTTGATTCTGAGAGATCTAGCCCAATGAAAATCCCGCTCACATGGAGAGGTTTTCCAGAAAAAGGCGTTGACCTTCGACGTCACAGTTGAGGACTTCACCCTCAAGGCGAAGATGACATGAAACAGCGTTACACTTATCTAGAACCCCCTGTTTCTTTGGTTCATGACAGACTAGTCCTGGCATGTGATCCGTGTGCTTATGCGATTGAGAGACTGTGAGTCTCAAAATGTAGTCACAAACTCTTGCAAGTTCCATAAGCCATACCAGTGGAACACATAGCAAGGTCCTGTACTTAGCTACATACCCGCCAAGTCATCTGTCTCTGTCAGTCATGGCATCCAAATGATAACAGGTTATCACAATAGCTGACAGCGGGGACGAGCGATGATCAACAAACAGTCGATGTGAGTGTAGCATCTACGTGAAGTCCGGTACCTAAGTCGGTCTCAGAATTTCTGTCACCAGGTCTGGATTAGTGTTGGACTACCTACGTATATAGTAGGCGAGGGACGCTATCAACAGTATTTACCAGAGTGCGTGCTCTCAGCGCCTCGCAGTACTTCAACGATAGGCCAATCATAGTTTCAACCAAGAGGATTGGAGGCACCTGGGCTTTGGATCTTTCGGTTTCATAAGCTTGGTTCCACCTCAGATTCCCGGTTAGACCAGTCTCTCGGTGATTATATTTGACAGAACTTCAGCTATTGGGAAACTACCATGTATGTACGCATCCAGAAGTCCGACGGCTATCAAAGTACTCAGGTTTTCAGGATACGGGAACCTACCTGTTCTACTCCCAAAGACATAAGTTAGGCTGCCTTATGTACTGTAATAGATGTTTCGCTTATGCGTATGTGTCTGAATTAGTCTTCCTAAAGGCAGTCCCAAGGCTGCCCCAGGGTGGAATCATCAAACCACATCGATGCCATCCCGAGGCCCGAGTTATTCTTAATAGTACATAGTAGTCAGGGTAAGTTGCCAAGGCTGACCGTTATTGAAGGAGCTCGATATTGAGGAGTGTTCCTTAGATCGCATGTGTCCCACCAGCCATAACCGGCTTTGCAGATGCATACGGTCGGTGTCGTGCTGACAAAGCCTTGATGTCCCTCCAGGACCTAGGCTTCACTATTAAACAGGCTACTGTGCTGTAATTACTAGCTAGTAAAAGGGTGACCACCCTTAGTAGAATTAGGAACAAATCTGGTCTATAGACGGCCTTCCAACATTCACTAATGACCAATATCTGGGACCAACTTCATCATTCGTCCATAAAATAGACGCGTGGGACCCCGTTGGATAAAGAAAAAGGTGAACGTCTACTTCCCTTGCTTCCAACTGCAAGGCTGACTACATGGACGTAGCTCCCGGCATATGCTGATCGATGCGGCACCTGGGTCTCGCGGTTGTGTCCCGTCAGACCGAACATTTGAAAGTTTTACCCTCCAACAGGTTGCTGGCGCTGACAACTAACTGCTATACTTGTGATGTATACAATGGTGGTGCTCCCCGAACTTCATATCTTCCCTTTGAAGGAAACCATATGCGATTGGTTCATGGGAAGTCAGTTCTTGAGGGGTGATGGATGGTGATCCCAGGATGCGGGCTCCTCCTCTCATCTGGATTACAACCCTTGGGAACCCTTGGGAAGTCGCTACGCATCGTGATACGGGGCTTTGGTTTCTATTCCAGCGGACTTTCTTTGATCATATGTACATGTATCCTGTTTTGAATGCTGGATTTAATTCTCAGCTGGAGGTTGCGTATTGCCCAGGGTTTACCGCGAGGTTTTGTGAGGTTGCTCGTGTCATATATGACCTCCGGAGGAGTTTCCATAGGATTTCGGTTTCAACAACCCTGAAGGAGGCGGTTGGGAGCCGTTATGATCTCGGCCCTTGCAATGAGGTCTATGTGATACTTGAGGAGTAACGCAAGTGTATACGAAGAGCAATTGGCAGGCAGCCCATATGGCATACCTAGCAAGCTTAAGTGACTCGTTGACCTTGGCGGACTTGAGGTTGAGGCTGATTATGTTTATTTGCTCCATTGGTTGAGAAATTACAACTTCCTGGTTACAGGAGTTACTCATAAGTCGACACTGATCATAGAATCTTTGAATTAATCATAGTACATAGCCAGTAAACACTATGAAGAGATGGCTGCCAAGGTTTTTATGTCTGTTACAGACTATTGGATCAGCAACTACTACCCCGACCGCAAGATGAAAGTGAACATTGAAGTCTTGAGCTTTTCCCCATATACTCGCTTCACTTCCTGAGTCGCAAATGTTTTGGACTGGAGCCTGGATAGTATTGACATAGTAATTGTACATCATTTCATAGTCGTCAATACGTCTTCAAAGTACCCTGGGTAGTCATGGTAAACCGAGGTCCTTCCACTATAGATGTGCCAGGCACTGGGCGCTTCTCCAATCCGCATCGACAACACCGGCCCCGGGAGCCGACGCATCTACACCTGCTTTACAACTCTAGAGGCCGGTTCTCAGATTTTGGCGGCTTTAGAAGACTACATAGTAGACAAACAAAGTCAGGAGGATTACCTGATCGTCTCCCATGACCAAACCTCCACATCTGGGCAACCTAAGGCGCCGTGCTAACTTCTCACTGCCTACCCTTCTATCAGGATCCGCCTCTAACATCCCATCCAGATGTCCGGCATGTCGTTCCCTTCCCCAAACAGTGTCCTTCCCCAATCCTCCAGCCTTCCATCCCTTTATATCCAATATCTCCACCATCTCCCTCCTCAAACTCCCTCCTTCTCGCACCCCCGCCGGCAGGTACCCATGACGGGCATGTATCGTATTGCGCATCATTTTATACATGTGTATGTCAACGTTCATCTATAAGTATTCCATAGCTCCTCATTATTTGATAGTTCCCGGCATCGCAGGACTGGCCGTCCTTGAGCCACAATTCCAGGATCTCTTCACTTGCCGCATTTGGGCCTATGCCGCTGTTGTGAACACTCAAGATATGTGACCGAGCCAGTGATTTCAGGCTGAAACAACCATGAATTGCGCTAGATTCCAAATTTTACTGAAATGCTATTTCACTTCATTTGGTTCGGATGTTCTCAGTCTGCTAGCGTGTCCCAAGAAGCAATACTTATAAATAGGTGGAGTTATCGCCCAGTCTCCTGGATAAGACCAGGGAGGCTACTCCCACTTTGCACTTGATGACAGGCCGCTAGTAGCCATCTACCCGCCTGGGCGCCCGTTGCTTCATGGTTTACCCAACGGCTTTGTGACCAAGATAGAGCTTGGCTGCAAGTGGCACGGGGGTTGGCATGTACTGTGTAGATCACATACCTATATTTCCGTATTGAGTGGGTCAAATTTGCGTCGAACTCTTCGATTCTCGCGCCTGAAAGATCGACGAGTCTAGGCCCTGTCGTCTTATTGCCCAATTTATTCCGGGATTGAAAGTGGTTGAGATTCGCGGTCACCATTAGCTGGATGGTTCTGCTGGGTCTCCTAAACGTCGCAAGCCCTGGCAGATTTGCTGTGTATTGAATAAGCTATGGTCTGATCAGGAGCTCCAAGTGCTGATCCATTCTTGAGGCTCGCCACGTGGCGCTATCAACAGATCGGGCATTTACTGCATCTTTCGATAGCACGTGAGATCTTCAAGGCCTAGAAGTGTGATTGCCCAGGTGACTCACAGACTGCCGACACTCGCGGTGCGAACTGGAGGCCGAGCTGGACATCTGAGCCATAGCAATGCCATTGTTGAGGCATCGCTTCTGGTTGAGGAATTGTTGCTGCACTTGCAGTAGGCCGGAGGACTAGAAAAGTGCAACATTGGACCATATTGACGGTGACGTCAGTGACTTCGATTGATATCGCCGGTATCTTCACCGGTCGGGAATGGGTGTGAAAAGTCGTTGGTCAACAACTCGACTTGAGTTTGCCCATGACGATAGGATTCAGCCACGACACTGCAAAGAGAATAAGCTTCGTGTGACAAAGTGGAACGGCTGATATGCCGGCTTCCTGGACTTTGCTGGAGTATAGCCGCGCCACGCCCGTGGGGGCAACCTCGGAAGGCTCATCTGGTGGCAAGAAAGGTTCATGGTGTAACGGGCCATGGCACCCGGAGAAGGGAAAGTATGGAGTTTGTGTTCGATATTGCAATTCGGTCCAATCGACATCCTGTTGAAGCGGTCTTTCCTTGAGCTCGTCACTTGAACAGCTGGCTGAACGACACCAACCATGAACCTCATGATATGGCAATGAAGCTGTAAGCACTTTAGCCTTACTCTAGAAAGGACGAAGTAGATTGTATTGAATAAAAACGCATTCCACGTGGACGGCGAAAAATAATCTCGGCATCAATCGAGTATCGCTCGGCGGGGTCTCACCCATATGCATGGCACTGTCCAGTGTCGACATACCAACTGGAAGCGGCGTAATCGCATGGTGTGTACAGCTTAGCTTCTTGACACGGCTGAGAGTGGGTGGTCTGGACCGGGCTCTGGACCGATGTGATAGGACACCAGAAGGTTGTCTCAAAAATGCGATGCTGCGGTCTGAAAAGAACATCGCACCGCGCGGCAGCTTCACAAGTGTAACTCGATGTTCGTCACGTCTTAGCCGCATTGCTTATCAACGGACGCGATCCAACGTGATCCTCGTGCTTGTCGTACAAGCGCGAATGTCGTCCCCCTCAGAAGGCATGCGGCCGTGCGAGAGGCCAGGCGAGTGCACCGCTCAAAGCTGAGGTCTGAGCCGGGCAACATCTGAAATGGATGTAGAACGGTCGATGAGACCACGCGTGCTTCACCGGGGCCGCGGACTGGTGTTGAGACGAGCAGTTCATAACAGCTCCGTAAACAAACGAGTCTCTATGTTTCCTCTCCCATCAGGTGCCGTGTTGCTTGTGTCTGCTCTTCTGCGGCCCGTCTTGTCTATCTGCAGGCGGCGCGGCACGGTGACAAAGACTTGACCGCCAGAGAGCTTCACTTGCCTGCTCCACCCAGCAGAAGCGTCTGGGCTCATCCTGCCAGTGAAAAACATGGGCCTCCTCTCTTGTTCGATCGATCAGCAAACTGACGTGACAACAGCGTTGCGACGCTGCAATGCGGTGGACCCCGGACGATAAAGAAGGAGCACCTAGGGCGGGGCCACGGGAGGTTTTCGGCCTGCAGCCGGCGAGCCCGCCCCGCCCGAAGGTGGCCAATCACGGCAAGGCAGGCGGACTTGCAAGGGCGGAGTAGGCGGTCGCTCGCGGGGCTGGGAGATAGTGGATCTTGCTTGCATGCACATGTGGTGCATCAGTCCAGTTCAACCGGTGGGCTCTTTTTGTTTAGGTAGCATGGGATTTTCGTTGCATCTTTGTTGGGGAAGCAGCTGCAGTGCTGCACCGCAGCTGCACTGAAACTCGAGATCCCCTCGCGGCGGGCGACTGGAACTAGACCGTGCTTCATCAGCATCTTGTTTGGCAGCTGTGGGGGCCGGGAGATCAGTTCATCACGACGTGTCAGCGTGTTCGCAGCAAGCAGAAGAGGTGTGGGGAGAACATCCACAATCTTGGTCTCGGTATACCGGTGGAGTCCAGGTGCCCCGGCTCCCACGCCGCCGCAAGCCTCCGAAACCCCCTGGTCCTAGTCATGGGATCGGTGAGGAATCTACTGTAGCAGATGTGCTAGTACTGTAATGCCTACCTATACTGTTACTGCGCGTGTGCGTACGGATCCCTAGTTCGGTATGGTATTACCGTATTTTGGTATACTCCATACATGTAGTGAGATCGACATCCAGTTCTTGAAAGCTCTTCCAGGCGTCGGAAACGCCGGCTTCCAAGTCATACCCCTTGACGACGGAATATATACAGATAATGCGGAAAAGAAAAATGCCTCGAGAGCGAGGCTAAGAGTGACGGCACTGATGATGATGGACGATCATGAATCAAGGATTGAGGAGCAGGTAGGTAGGTTGGTTGGGGAATCTATTGGCCAGGATGATTGGTACCAGTATAGTGTACATATTATAAGTACATTGGCCAGGCACCTGGCAGCCTTAGGTGGTACTGTGTAATCCGGGGCAGCCACGAACCATGAAGGAGGGGGTGCATTCAATGTGGCCTTACCCAAAGCAGCGCCGGCCTCTTGACTCTGACCCAAGCTCGGAACCATTGGCCATATCAGCATGTAAAGTCATATTTCTCGCTGGGAACGGCGATACACTACAATAGATGCTACCTAGATTTGTCCAAGTGCGAGATACTATCGTAAGTATCACTTGGCAGTAAGGCATGGCATGGCTACCCACAGGGCACCCAAACAGGTAATCCGTACGCAACGCCTATACGCAATAAGGCGGTCTGAGGCTCCGCTGACGACTCGGATCACGACCAGTCTGAAAATGTCTCTCGCGGTCACAGTATCTACCGAATCATGATGATAGCAGGATATGGGCAGTCCCAGCCATCTCAAGGCATCACGGCTGAGCACGGGAAGCGGTCAGATAGATACTAGTAGATCGATTACAGATGTAGGCCTGCAGGCTCACATCTCCAGCCCGAGTGTCGTCGGATCTACACTGCGCGTCCATCCTTTCACACTACCTCGGTACGGGCCAATTATGAGCGGGCAGGGCGGCAGGGCGGCAGGGCGGGAAGCCCATATCTGAAACAGGTGCGTCTCTGAAAACAGCGTGGTGGTATAGTGGCTTGCCGTTCTTACATGCTGCTGCATATCTAGTCACGCTAGTTTACCTAGGATGAAGAACCGAAAGTGAGGGGGAAGATTGACGAAAATCAGGTGGCGTTTGTTATTGCATTTACTAACTAGTACAGGTTGTACACCATGTCCGTTAAAACCTTTGTAGGCGCGAGCATTCTACGGATCTGTGCTCACTCACCTACAAGTAGAGAGCATATAGTTGAGGAAGACCATGCCATCATTCAGCTCCGGTTACATTCGGATGGACTTGTCCCCAGATCGACATGCGCCGCATCACAGTACACTAGGGATCTGCAATTATCGCTCCTTGCTCTGGGGGGGACAGGCATTTTCTGCGGAACTGGGTATACCTACCTGCCTGCATCTACCTACCTACGTAGGTACTAGTAGGTAGTTGCCACTGTTCCGATAGTCACAGTAAAATCCGAAGTTCGAGGTGAACCCAACTTGTCAAATGATGGCATCTCCTCGTAAATGGAACTTGTACGGGATTATGCTCAATCGATGTGGTGGTGGAGACCGCGGTCTGTGAGTTCAGCAGCTGTCGAAGGTGACAGCGGAGACGATCATTGTGGAGTTGACACCCATGGATGGGCAGTGGAGAGGTTCACAATGGTTCTACTGTATTATTGATCAATCAGATGAGGTTGTTCAAGTACCTGATCCTTGAAAAGCTCCAGGTACGTTCCTGCCGTTCCGGGTACCTACTCACTAAGAAGTAGTAGGAAAAGAACCTTGATTGATCATGACCTCGGGAGCTTGGATCAAATTGGTGTCAACCTTCCAAGGTTGCAATAGTCAGTGGGGCCGAATTGCATGCAGAGACAAACAGGGATTCGGGATACGGCACCATGCCCTGCAGCCCCCGCAGATACCTACCTAGGTACTCACATACACGTACGTGTAGAACATAAGTAAGTACCTCATCCTTGCACCAGGAGAAGGTAAGTTTAGAGTGTACCATGGTAGCTCCCCCTTGCGCGCGCCTGTGGATGCCAAGCCAGTTTCTTTCCTTCCCTGTTTCCCAGTACCAAAATACCATGGTACCTACCAGACGGACTGACGGACTGACGGACTGACGGACTGGCTGACGGACGACGGATTACAAAAGTGGACCAGATATCCGATTCCATCTGGGAAGCTTGTCCACTCTCCCGCATCGCCAGCTCACTCACCATTCATATTCTTGACCTCTTTCAGCCTGGCCTGGCCTGGTCTTGCCGGCGACGAGTAGTCGAGCTGTGATCTGACTTCTGATTGACTGGCCGGTGGTTTCGTGTTCCTCTAGTCTATTTTCTTACCTCCCTACATGTGTGTGCCTAGCTCTGCAGGCCCTGGTTGTCTTGTGTGTGCGTGTGCGTGTGAGAGTGGTGTTTGTACGGTGTGTGTTGCCTAGCTGTTTCCTTGATCTTCTCATCCTGATAGCTGTTACTGCAGTGTGGCAGAAATTGCCTGTTTTTTCCCCCCTGGCAGCTCCCTTCCATTCGACCTGGTCGGCTTCGAAACAAGGTTGCTTCTCGTCAGCTCCCGCATCGTTGTCAATCCCAACTTGATATTCTCCGATCGGATCGACTCGAATCGAATCGCATCTACGCAGTAGTCAGTCAATCTAGGTCCATCCCATACATACTGCTGCAAGCAGTCAGTAGCACCACAGTATTTTGGACTATTATAGCACGGCACGCCTTCAAGCACGAGCGCCACGATCCGACCCAGAAAAACGCTTCCTGGGGACCCCCGACAGAACTGGTTTTACCACCACCTGCCAACCTTCCCTGCTTCCATCGAGCAATATACTTGATCCACTTGGCTGCTTAGGCTGTCGGGCCAGCCTTGGACCACCCTGGGTACCCTGGGCATACACTACATACAGTGCATACCCCCGTCACTAATATCCGTTGCTCATCCTCATCTCCTTCTTCCACTCACATCCTCCCAGTCCTCATACATAATTCCGCCTTGGCCAACTTTCCGGCTACGAGTCGGCCACACGGAGACGTACCATCGATCGACAACCTTACATTACATCACCATCCAATTACTACTGGTCTTCCCAACGCGCTTGACTGACGGCATGGCGGTCTCACAACCTGCATGACGGCTCCATCTCATCTGTCCGTTGCTCGGGCATCCGCCGCCGACCATGGGAAACACGCCCTCGAAAGAGCCTCAAGGCCGGCCTATACAAAAGCTGTCCAAACCTCGAAATGCCAGCCAAGCGACAGCTGGACTGTTGAAGCCTGATGGCCCCTTGACCACCATAAAACACTTCTCCGATCCTGGCCCTGGCCTGATAACCATCCCATACTCTGCAACTGCCACCCCCCATCTCTCTGCCGACGACGACACAGACGGCGACTTGGCATCTGACAAGCGAAATTCGTTGCTTTCTTCTTCAAAGCCCCAGAGGCGCCTCAGTCTATTTCGATCTAGATCCTCCCAAGACGCTGTCGAGCGCCGCAAACGCAGACGAAATACCATCATCGGCGCGCCAACCCTGATATCAGAGAGCCCGACGGTTGTGAGGGCGAATTCTGTGAATACTCACAATCTCGGAAACGGACCAGACAGGCATAGAGGCCTGACAATACCAGAGGAGTAAGTCCATCCGTACTTAGGCTTCGAAATCATAATGTTCTTACCTGTTTGTCTATAGCCGGTCAACACCCGGATGCCGTGCCTCGTGGGCATACGATCAATCTTACGAACCCCAGCGCGTTCTTGGCCTAGTCCAGCCACAACCGCCAGGACTTCCCCGGAGAAACACATCAAATTCAATATCCTCGTACAGGCCCGAAGAAATGCGGACACCAATGTGGCGGCGAGGTGAGCTCTCCTTACATCTTACAGAGAGCGCACCAATAAGTCGGAATAACCCCGAGTCATCTATGCACCCTCCGATGCGACGAAGATCTATGGTTCAGACCCCCGGAATTGCCACGCGAAGTGTTCGACCCGGTGTTGCAAAGTCTAACGCCCGACATAGCCTTCCGGTTGCACCAAGTCTATCGAAGGCATCTTTTGAGACGGATGATAGTATTCCATCTTTGCCACCCCTTCCTACACCATACCGCATCGCTGGAGATGTGCCACGTGTAGCGACCCCGAACGACGGCGAGTATAGTACGACAGGTGCCTTCAAGCTCGGAAGTTTGCGCATTACCAATGGCAGTCCCGACTTGACCCCTGCGGGCCCTGGTGAAGCTGAGGAAGCTAAGCCCGCTGTCTCATGCACGGATTATTTCAGTGCGATACCACAACGCGCGATGAGTGTGACGAGTGGAACCAAGAAGGAATCTCCACAGGCGTCGACGTTATCTACGGGAAGTCGAATTTCGGAGGTTACACCTAGAACTGCAAGGCCCGAGCCTTCGTCCAGCGACAAAGCAGAATCTCCCATACTGTCAATTGACGTCCCTACTGCGAGTTGTGGAAGTCAATACGCATCTGGCATACAATTGAGTCCTATTGAGATGGATGAAGAGCCTCTGTTCAGGTTTTCACTCGATATTCAAAGCAAGCAAACCGCCGACGAGGACAGACTATTCGATATGGAGGACGACAGCCAGCCCGAAGTCTCGGTTGTTGAAAAGCTGGATGTCAGACTGGATGCAAACGCCAAAAGTCTTCCGCCGCAGCCTATTGATGATCCAGCGCAGGGCGTGCAGAGGACTGACAGTGGGTTTGTCTCAAACTCGGTCTCGGTATCCTCCGGGTCTCACAGCTCCCTCACCAAGGCCGACTCAGGTTATAGTTCTAGTGTATCGTTGCGATCGTTCCGCAGCGGCAAAAAAGCATTGGTAGCTGAGCAGAACACGGGACGGGGTTCAATGGAGAGTGTCAGAAACTCACCGGAAATTACAGAAACGGATCGGCGCCATGGGCTCGAGCTTCAGCTACCAAGTCCGACTGTCGCGGGTGACGTACCCGCTCCCTGGACTCCTGAGACCGACAAGGCACCAAGACCGTTACCTAACGATGATGCCCCCGCGAAGCTGATGAGTCCAGGGAGGGCTCGCAAGAAGGCGGGGCCACAACAGCTTCCAGATATTGACATCAGCAAAACTGGCGACCTTTATGCCCAATCGTCCACATCTGTTTCGCCCATCCCAGCAAGCGCGAAATCTGACGTGTCAGAGCCGTCGTCGTCTTCATTGAGCATTGGAAGCAACGCTCAGAAGCACGGAAGATTGCACAGGTTGCTGAGCTTGAAAAGCTCGGGGTTTACGAGGGCTCCTCTGACAGTGCATGCGACACATGCGGTCGATAAAGAGGTCCCCTCAGTCCCTAAGGACGTTGAACAAAGGCTGAGGGAGCACACTGGTCGGTTTCCCATGACCACCAAGAGGCTTGCCTTGAGATCCCAAATGAGCAAGGAGACATTGAAGACGATCCTCAGTGTCGGCAGTCTTGAGTACGCCATGGACGATGAGCTCCCATCAACACCTAGTATCATTGAAACGGATTCGGAGGACGAAGAAACCGAAGCTGCTTCCGGCGATGCCGTGGAACATTCACTAAGGCAGACCATCAATTCGATGCAATCCAATTTCAAGCAAGCTGCCGCGTCTATGATGCCAACCAAGAAGCCGGTAGTACCAAAGACAATTTCGATACAGAAGGAATCCCGGATGCTAGACCCCAGGCATGTTGCTGGAAACAAGAATACACTGTCGGGGGAAGCTGAGCTCAGGAGTTGCAACTCAGTGTTTAGCAGTTCAGGTAGCAACGCGTACGACATTGCTGCCGAAGCACTGACGGAGAGCCAGGTCCAGTCGGGAAGACAGGCAGGTCGATCCATGACTCTGACAGCAGAGCAGAGTAATCGCCTACAGCTGAGGACATACAGTTTGAACGGCATGCCTTCGAGTCCTAGCAACAGTTATTTGTCGTCTTCAAGCCCTGTTGCAAGGGCTACCCCTCCGAGAAAGACAAGGTCTCCGCCCCCAGTCAGCATGGCAACACGATCGTTCCGCGTCCCGCCTCCACGCACACCCGTGAACCCTCGGGGTCCAGCTGTGCTTCGCAAGCGCAGTCGGGAAGCCATACATAGTCCAACAAATAATCCATCTGCAGTGCCTCCGGTGCCGACCTTCATTCCAAGTTCTCTGGATAGTGTCCGGCGAGCTACGGTGCCTCTTGCATCCAATTATCGCGCAGCAGACTGGGACCCCCATGCGCAGCAGGTTCCTCTTAGCATGCAGGCATCCTCGGACGATAGTCGCCATAGCTCGCTCTCCTCGGTCCAGAGCGACCTTTCTCAGGGGCTTTCAGCATCCAAGGGTCCGAAGACACGGTCCTTGTCCCACTCAGACCACTGGGGTTCTGGTAACAATTCCAGGCTTGTCGAGGGACACCAGTGGAACAAGCAGGGGTACTACCCTCCTTATGTATCACGGGGCCAGCACTGTCGGAATTCCAGCGCGGAGCACCGATCAGACAATGCCATGGACAGCCCACCCTACCGAGTTCTACACAGTTACAACTCACCGGCGTATCGCAATGCGCCGATATGGGGCTAATTCAGCTGCTCTAGGGACTAGTCCTTGTTTATCCTCTCATTGTATCTTTCTATTTTCTTCCTCGTGTCACCTCTCGAAAACGATTCATTTGAAGGAGAGGCTCGCATAAATATGCATTAACCGGCGTTTTGCATCACCCAATTACTCGAGACATTTGTGTGGTCGAGATATATCCACGATCATTTCAACGCATCAATCGGATGTTGACATCGAAGGGGCCGAGTGTATGACATTGACATTCTACCTCACGGCATGCGGCGGTTGATTCTGCTTTGGACTACCCAGTCCATTTTCATTGTGTTATCAGACCTTCTTCCGGACGGCAGGCATGTCATATCCTTTGGGTTTCAGGGCCAACGGCGTTTATCATCGGCAAGCGACAAATGACAACGGTCAAAGGGTCAGATTTTCCACGGTGTCCAGGTCGACTACCATTTGACTATCCTTACCGAAGAGACTTGGCGAGTCAGTCTCCGGAGAGCATTATTTATTATCTCGGTGGCATATCGACGATATTGTCCTCTTTTGCGCTTGTGCTTCGCTGCTGGAGATCAACATACAGACATTATACCCGACGAGTCAGTCGTCATTTGTGTTTCGAGTCTAGTCCGAGGTGTAGGGAGGAGAGAAATAATAGGTCAGGGAGCGGTGGGCCGGGGGGTCCGGATAACGGGCACATCCTGTGTTGCTCGAGGTCGCCGAGGTCGCCTTGTACAAGTTAGCATCAACTCGCGCGGAGAGCTTGAATATGATACGGTTGAAACACAATCCCTGGCCGAGGAGCTTGTTCACGTGATGATCCTCATTTGGGTTGGACACCCGCCATCTGCTTGATGATGTGGTTGCAGTAGCTCGGGGTGCGAAGTTGGACGGTTGTCTCGTAGTCGTCTGCTGTGCCAATATTAGCGGCTCCTGGGCACGTTAGAACAGGGGTCGTGTAGAGGCGTATGCCGTTTGCGCCTCTTGAGAGTGATACCCGTGTCGAATCCACCTATTCAATGTGTTCATGCTCATCAACGGTGCTCTTATGTGCAATACTTGTTCAATGCAGACTACAAAACGGCGATAAATCCTTACACGATACCCAGTCAGACCTCTACACATGCACTATAAACTCGACAGGGCTGTCTAAGACCACCAAGACTTTTCTCTATGAGATCACTTGATCACGAAGGAGCATATAGTATCCAACTCGCAAGGCAGATGATACCTACCCGGAGCAGCTTGGAAGGCTGTATCTACGGGACGAGAACGAAACCAACCACCAACCAGCTTGGTAGCTATCCTTACGGGGTACTGTTTGCGCTCCACACTGCCATCCGGAGGTCTTCCAAAGCATCTCGACCTTGTACGGGATGCCTGTGATGGTGAATATCGGACACAAGTCCACTTCTGATAGGGGGACAGGATGAGCGGGGTACTGGGGGTGTGTCCTCGAACAAGTGGATGGATGGATGGATGGCCTGGACCTTTTGAGTGCAACGCGATATGTATCGGAAGCACCTTGAGTGTCCAGTCATACACCAAGGTGGCAACTCCCCAATTTGGTCACACTGCACTTCGAAACGGTGTCTATGAGCCGGGTAAGCTTCATCCTATCGAGACGTTTCACCAACCAACGCCACTGTCCCCCCCCCATCCCACAACCCCCCGTCCGACACCAGCTACCAGACAAACATATCCATCTCCTAAACCCCCTCACGCGCGCTCCTCGCTCCCCATCCGGCTAGCGGCCCGGCTCTGCACCCCCGACGGGAGCCTGCTCGCGTGCCCCGCGGCGCCGCTCCCCAGGTCCCGCATCAGGTTCTCCAGGCTCTGGACCAGGGGCGGGAGGGGCTCCGACCGCACGGGGTAGTTCTCCCTGAGCACGCTCCTGGCGATGGGGAGTATCCTCCCGGGGTCCGACAGCGGCTGCACCGACCCCCCGGACGCGCTGAGGCCGGGGACGCCGCGGCCGAGCTGCAGGAAGGCCTTGGTCTCGCGGGTCTCCTCGCCGTCGAGGAGGACGATCCTGCTGGAGCTGCCGCGGCTGGGTGGGGGGAGGGCACGCCTGCTGGCGCTGGCTTGGTGCGGTTGTGGTTGTTGTCCGCCTGGCTGTGAGAGGTATGGGTCGAGCCCCTCGCGGCCGTCCGCGAGCGACGAGCAGAATAGCCCATATGTCCACAGAGTCAAACTTGCCAAGTAGACAGTAGTTGCGTTGAAGCCCCTCAGGCTTGTTGGAGGCATTCTCCTGGCCTTGGCGATTACCTGTCCCGCATGCCAGATTGCTTGGCGCGATTCGGATGTGTTGGCCCAGTTCTCCTCCAGCGAGATAGCCGCACGACGGGCTTCTTCCTCTCCACACTTGCCTGCGAACCTCTGAAGCTCGTCCGGTGATACGTGCAGGATCATGAGGAAGAGTTCAAGTACGATGGTGAGATGGGTGCTATGAGGAAGTGGATGAGTAGAGGTGTAGATCAGTGTGGAGAAGGCACAGAGGTCACTGTAGAGTTCCTGGTGCTGAGTCTTGAGCCACAGACGATGGGCTCCCCCATTTTTGGAGGGGGCATAGAACCGTACGGCTTCACGATGGCCCCATATCTGGCCCCAGTAACCATGAAGTATAGCGCTGTAGCAAAGTTCTATGTCGATGAATTCCTCAAGTTCATCGAGCATATCCACACAGTGAATCGTCTCGGACATCAGCGGGAGTGACCTAGGCATAGCGGTCTTCGAATTATGGGCCTGGCGCCATGCTTCGGGTGTCTTTGCTCTCCAGAGATCTCGTGATGCGGGTAGGCTGAATGAGAGTTCGCTGAAAGAGATCAACGGGTTCTTTTGAAGGCTGACGGAGGATTGCACGTCAAATGTGAAGAGATGGATGATAAGCCTTTGGACAGGTTAGACGTAACTATAGCTTCCAAGGGTGATGGACAAACGTGCCTTTTGTAAGACTCCCGTGTGATGAAGTTCTGCCACTTTGTCTCGAGGACTTCTGCAGAATCACTGTCAAGCGGTTCTAGGGAGGGTGTATCAGCCGGAGAAGAGAATGCTCCAGCTCGACGAAGCATATGAAAAAGACGTCAGCTCTCAGTAGATATCGATCGTCTCGAGGAGCACTGACTGTCAACAGAGGCTGGATGAAGCTTTCCGCTATTTCCATTTGGCGCTTGAAGCCGCTCCACATCCCAACCTCCAATTGAAGCATGAATGCTTGCAGCGCCTTCAAATCCCTGGTGTTGGTATTGGACTTCTCGAACTGTTGCCTCCATGTGAGCCACGTAACACTGTCCACTTTCACGATCCAGGTTTATTGGCTTACCAAATCGTTGATGCCAAGCCTCACGACCTCGTGCATTGCCAATCCGAACTGCCATATAGCAGGGATGGAGATGAAGCCCGCGCCACTCGAGATGACGGAGGCCAACAGCTCTGGAAGAGTATTATTGGGGTCAAAGGAAGCAGCATGTATCCAGCTGTCGAACTGGTATTCGTCCTGGATGAAGTGAGCTTGTAACAGGTAGTTCAACAGATTCAGGCTGGGGAAGGACGGCACTTTCAGTGGATCCTTGTTTTGAGCCAAGACTATTGAGAATATGCGGTCCCGCTGATGCACGCTCATTTCCAGTTTGTGAGTAGGCTTCTCCAGATTCCTTCCAAAAGCAGGAGATTTCGAGATGGACTGCTCATCGACGTGAAGTGCCTCTTTCTGCTGCTGGACGTAGTCTCCTTCTTGTGGCTCCCATAGCCAGGGAGACCGTTTGAAGGCGCAGTGGCCGTGAGACGGGTCCCTCATTGTGCTTCTAGAGCGTTTCCTCGTAGTAGTGGCCGTACTGGTGCCCATTGAAGACCCCGTGCTCGGCCCTTGGAGCTCGAGCTCCGGAATGGCGAAAGCATCGAAGTCCATATCCCATGACATGGAGAAGTCCATGTCTTGGAAGAGGTTGTGCATAGGATCGAAGTCGGCCAGGTCCTCTGGTATGGGCACTGTCAGCGAGCCATGAGGCCCCAAGACATCGGGTATGAGAGCTGGCCCCTCCATGCCATCACTCATGGATATTTCTGCAGGCTCAGCAGTGTTATCCACAGCCAGGGCCATGGTGAGATTTTCTGAGCGCGAGCCATCTGTTTCGAGATACGGTTCAGCCAGGTTCCCTCTTCTGACTCATACAAGGCTAGAGACGAGATTGGGTGAGACCGACCTTCAGTGGAAGTCCTATAGTGGCAAGAGCTTCTGGTCGAAGGCTTGCAGACGAGCTTCTTGGCACGACACCTCCCACAGGGTTTCTGGTCGTCACATTTTGCCTTGGAGGAGGCACACGCGTCGCATGCCTGCGCAGCTCTGTCAGTGCGCCTGATGAAGCGCTTCGACTGCCCAGCGTCCCGATCGTGGGTGGCTTCATGCCGGGTCAACAAGTCCCTGTGAGTGGACAAGACAATCAGTTTCAACGTCAAGTTTCACGACGTGACTTTCAATAATATATCCCATAGTCACAGAAACGCGCGCACAAGTTCGCCACGCAGCGATTAAGACAACTCGATTCGGGAGTTCTCACGCTCGGTTGAACCGCTTTGGACATCTCGTGCACTGGTACGGCCTCGCATTCTCGTGCGACCTCAGGTGGCGTGTAAGATGATCAGCTCTATCGTACACGCGTTTGCAGATGTGGCAGGTGTGTGGGCTGAGCAGAGATGCCGGGGTGGTCGTGATCGCATCTTCCGTTGCGGATGATCTGGGCCGTTTCGCTCTCCTGCCGGGTTGCTGCTGTCTCTGCTGTCTCTGCTGTGGCTGCCCAGGGGCAGATGAGGGGAGCAGTGATGGTGACAGCAGCAGATCCGAGCCTGCAGCGTCGCACGAAATGTCCATGCCATGCTGTTCGGACATCGTGGCCACTATTCGTCAACGTCGACAGCCGTTGGCGAGCTCTGTCCTGGGATGTGGCAGAGGACAAAAGTTCCGGGTGGAGGAGGGGGCCGTAGGTGGCATTGAGGTATGTCGGCAAGTGGGTGGGTGTTATATTGGACCAAAATGGCATATGTTTACTATACCTAGGTAGGTATGTACCTACCTCGGTAGGTAGGCTACACCGTACTGCACCGCCCCGCCGTTGACCTCGGGAGATGGTCAAGCCACAAGACGGCACCTGGGGCACCTGGGACTTAGCGTGTGGGGAAAGACCCACCAAGGCCGTACAGGAATACGTACTAGTGACATAGTTGTATCAGCTTGAATCGATATTCCAGATGCCTACTTCTACTATATACTAAGTAGGTAGGTACCCGGGTATATCCTTGGGTAATGCGGTACCTACTAAGTAGGCAGGTCAATAGTAATTTCATCGACATCTGAAATACCGATGATCTTGATCTGATTGCACTCGAGCTCGTGCCCTGACCACTCTGTGTAATATCTCTTCTATCGTCTTGTAGACCGCCTTGACCGACACTCTATGTGCTGGAACGAATGAACCACCTCCAACGCCACGGGCAATGCTGTCAATGCATATATATGTATCGCAACAAGGAATAAAACATGATGTGAAAAGAAATAAAAGCCAAACCCGGCGCATCACTGCAACAACCGGGTCCTCACTTCCGGTACAGCTCCCTCAGCCTCCCCATCTTCTTCCTCACGCCCAGGCCCGACGACCCTCTATCCCTCCCTTCGATCTCCAGCGACATGCTCGGCCGTGACGACCCGGTAGGGTGCTCCTTCTGCAGCTTCCTGGTCTCCCGCTTCTCGCCCCTGACCGACGACTGCCGCCTCACCTCGACGAGCGGGTTGTTGACCAGCCACGAAGGCCCAGCCGGGAGGGTGTACGACCTTGACCTCTGATGGGGCTGGTAGTCATCATCCTGCTGCGTCAGGAGCTGTGCCCTCGTGGACCTGGACCTGGAGATGCCGCCCTCCGGTGAGTGTGATGGTGATGGCGAAGCAGCGGCTGCCGCTGCTTGTGGTGATGACGTCGATGGGCCGGGAGTCGTTGTCGCAGTCATGTACGAGTACTGATTCCGGCGGCGCTGCAGCTTGTTGGGCTGAGTATCCTGCTGAACTACAGAATGAGGAGAGCGTGATGATCGTAATGACTCCAGGTCGTCCGGGTCCGGATGATGGTGGTGTTGCTGGTAAGACACCGCGTCCGGGTCCGTGGACCCGCGGTCTCCGAGCAGCGAGTCCAGGTGCGAGGCGGGATTGTCCATCCCCATGCCCGTCTGCCCGGTGATGACGAGCGGTTGTGATGCCCGTCTCGCGAAGAACGGGGCCATGAGGGGACCGAATGAGTGGTCTCGGGCTCGACCCCGCCTTGTGGGATTCGGGCTTCCTTATTCTCCGCAGAGCGAGCGAATGCGCGCCGCTTCTTTTGGGTGCTTCTCTCGTCCGGCCGGCCTTCTTGCAGAGTAGCGTCCCACTGATCTTCCGGGGCTCTGGCGGCCAATTCGAGCAGATGACCTGACACTTCTTCTTGGTAGCGAGGCACAAGCTCGCGGGAACAATGCAATGTGACCGCAGAAGGACCAGTCAATCTGCAGGACAACAAATAAACTTTTTCGACGTGTGTGGTCCTCGCAGGCCGCGGCGTAAGCTATGTCTCGCGTGATGTCGGGTATGGTCGGACAAACTGCGGCGTCCTTGGCTTGTTCGGGAAGTCGCTACGTCTAAAAAAGTGCAAAAGAACAAAGAGAAAACAGCAAGAATAAGAAGGGGGATCAGGGGTGCCAATCTTCCTGCGGAGATTGAGGTAGACGACGATGATCACGCGCAGTAATATGTAGTGTAGCTGAGGCCTATAATCCAAGGTCTGGAGTTCGAACACATGCACAGCCAGCCCGATTTCTCCGCCTCGAAAAGGTCTCGAGATCCGCAATGCCTCAGCGTCCAGCCTATCGCGCCTGTCTGGTGAGCTGAAGTGGGCTGATCGGCGCGGTTGTTTTGATGCTAGCTTCTCTTACAGCTGGGGAGGCGGTGGGGATGCAAATAGGTGGCAGGGTGGCGGGTGAGTTGGGTTGGGTGTCTGACAGTTCTGGATGTTTGCCTGGTTGACCCTGTCTGGACTCTGGTCTGCAGTGGACTCTGGTCTGGACATGCAGCGGCGGCCAGCGGGGCTGCAGAGGTGTTCATAAGTTATTCAGAAGTGGCACTTCCTTACTCGGTTGAGAGCGAAGCGCGGGGGTGAAGCTGCGCAGGACTCGCCCCGGAACACGCGGGGTGTCTCGTCTTATTCAGTCAATGACCGCATCCTTATCATGAGATCGCAACCAACATCACCATGCTTCCTTCCACTCCTTCGAGTGTGCTTCGCAAACGGCCACATGCTCGTCATGATGGCATGGCACCGCGTAAAAGCCGTGAAAATGCATGTTGTGGTCGTGTAATGCGATGGGCCTTGCATGCTGCAGATCAATACTGCGACCGGCAATGGATGTGCAGAGATCGAGAGCGACGAAAGTTACTCCCTTATAGTTAATACTACTCCCCAATCTCGCATCTGAACTGCCTAGTATATTTCTCATGCATGATCTCAACTATACCTATAAAACTTGTAGCTTATCAACTTACAAATAATCTGGATAATCTATATATAGTTTAAACGCGATGACTCCTTGTCTCGTTGTCACGTGATCTCATGCTTTATATCAAACTCTGCGCTATAACATTGTTTCCTTCTTTCTTCTGCATGTTCCCGTTGTACCTTGACCGTGGACTATGACACTCTCGCCGAAACGTGTTTCTTCAGACGGAGGGAAACCCGGTGGCGGACTCTGTGAACCCCTACAGCGCTTGGAGTCCGATGGGAGGCTCGGTGGATGGCTGGAGGTGAAGCTCATCGCGAAGCTTGCTGCCCGGTCTGTGACAGCATTGAGACATCTAGATATCCTCTATCTTGGCGCTGTATATCATACATACCGTTTGATCTCTGCTGTTGCTGTCAGTCAATGTCGTCCAGGATGATCCTTGTCGTAGCTCAACCCGCCATCGGCCTGTTCCTCCGCTGTAGGTAGGTTGTTCTGGGCAACTACCGCACCACTTTGAGTTCTGGAGTTTGCAGTCTGGATGAAGGTATCTCGGTACTGCCTCGCCAAGTCACACAGGTTCCTGAATGCAGTAGCTCCTTCGAGGAACCTCTCACGCGTATCTATCGTGGCAAATACCCTGAGCAGAGTCATATGGTACTCTGGCTGTTCCCTCGGTGCAGTCGGCGCCGTAACGTGGTGCGCGTACAGCTTGAGTTGTCCGCCATGATATATCGAGCTGAACGCATACGCATTGCCATCATAGACTGGCTCCTCCGCGCCGTAGTTCTGCAGGCTATGCATGGCGCGGGCTCCGAGGGCTCCATCGTAGCGAGCTTGACGAGTAGCTACAGCTAAGGATCCCGTTGGCCCTTTGCATTCCAGGAAAAAGTTCGGTGCTATAGGTTTGTCCCCCATCGTCGACGGGACGATATGACGGTGAAGTTCGTTGCGGATAGATGGATTGAGTTGTTCAGGGTATGCACCGTAGTACATATCCGGCTGAGCCGGTGTTATAGTGCCGTCCGTAAGCGGCTCGAGATTCGCGAATCTGGGGTTTATAGCGCACGGATGGTCATTTTGCTTGACGCCAGTGATAGCCGGAAGCACATGACGACTCACGTCTTCTTCATCCATGGCCTGGGAATCATTCTCTCGGAAGGTTCTGAATGCGCTATCGGAGAACCCAGAGAGCGAGAGTGATGGCCTAGGGGATGCCAGTGCCGCCAGTAACTCCCCCAAGCCTGGTTGTCGAGATCTCCAATCAGAGTGGATTGCGTGGTCGGTCAAATGCTGTTCGAAGGCGCGGTGGTAGGGTGTTGATGACTTGCTGATGTTGGTCGTCCCATACGTCGTGGGAGCAGTCAATGGATCGATGGACCTGGTCGCTCGGTTTCGCGTCGAGCTCATGGCCGAGGCGATGGCGATGGCGATGGCAGGTCGATGGTTGATGTTGCTCGTCGCGGGGGCGGAATACCCTCGAAGATCACAGAGATCTGGGCCGCCGTGGCGTGCAAATCGGGCAAGCTCTTTAGGAGCCGTCGGTGCCAGATCTTGGGCAAGTCCTGTAGGTGGTGGTGGAAAGGAGGGTTGGCTACGTCTCCGCCGGTCGTGTTCTTCCAAGGCCTCGTGGATCAGTGGAACGGTAGATAGCCTGTCCCAGAATTCTGGCGGATACTGCCAGGAGCTGGAGTCGTGATGTCCAAGTGCAAACTGGTCTCGATCTCGGTGTGTTCTCGTGGCCGAATGCAAAGGATTGATCTCGTCCTTCTTTCGAGCCTTCGCAAGACCACCGTCTTGCGAGGCCTCGTCTGCGCGCTGTCTCTTTTGTGATCTCGCCATGAGGGACAGCAGTGAATGTAAGTCGGCGAGGGGAGCTGACTTTGAAACAGCCTGCTTGGGGCCATGACAGTGGTCATTGGACAGTCTCAGTCCAGAACAAGAAGGCCAAAGAAGTCAAAGAGGTGAACATATCAAAGAGATCAAAGAGATCAAAGAGGTCCTGGCCGTTGCTCATACCAATAAGCACCTCACGACACTAAAGTACAGCCAAGGCTGGCGCTCACACCAAGAAGAACCGCTGCGTTCGATCTGCTCCATGTCAAGACCGTAGGTAGATAGTAGTAGTATGCAGCAGCAGTGCCAGATTATGCATTGCAGTGCAATGCAGTGCAATGCCAGACAAACTGGCACTGCTGCCGTTCGCCGTTGACGAAGCGGGAAGACCTTATTGACGAGATGGTGAAGTACATGGATTGATCGCTGAGGATCTGGTGATTTCCCGGCAGGGCTGACAGTGTAATTGACAGTAATAACCACAGCATGTAAAATGATAGGCTGTCGTGGAAAGGCTGAAAAGTGGTACGGCACCTGGGGTGAAGGCAAATAAGGTGGGTGGGGATATTTACTTAGTACTTACTCAGTAAGTGTATTACGAGTAAAGTGGACCGGTGGGTATCCCAGACAAACTACCTGTAGACTACTCCAGGGCTGCAATAGATAGATAATGGAGCCTATACTACTGCTAGAATTCACTCGAGAGAGCTTGGGCTCAGAGACAAAAACCCATCAATGATACCGTTGTGTAACAATCTGTCTGGACTCGTCTCTTGGCGGTACAGATATACTTTCATACATACTTTCCGCAGCAGATCAGGTGACGAACAAGCTCCACAACTCCATTATGGATGTGCTATATGCGGCACACATATAATTCTACGGATCCGCAGTGTATGGGGCCCGGCGACTGTTCCGGAGATTGTTGACGACGACGACAGGTCAAACCCCGAGGTCGGTAGCGTTCGAGGCCCTCTCGTGAACCCCCCGGATCGCCTCAGGTTGGCTGGCTGGCAGCCGGGGGGAAGAGACACCCGTACCGGTATGAAAGACCCGACAAAGTATCAAGATGAATCGCCCCAGTTGTAATTGGCCTGGAGCCTCAAGTGATCTTCCCCGTCAGCCAGCCTCCCGCGGCTCGCGGATCTTAGGGGGCAGATACCCACTCGGCTTACGAGTGTTGGGGCAGGGAAACATCCTAACTGTGGATCGAGGGCCCCATCGGCAAGCCGAACCCGACGTTCCGCCAAACGGTCCCCGTAATTGGGACACCTTGGCATCGAACCTAGATGCTGGCACGGACCCGTACTGCGGTAACGTGCCCATATTCGAGGGACATCTGGGGGGCCGGCCTCAGGGTCGAGCAGATGTTTAACTATAACTGAGCCGCCCGCTGTTCCCAAGGTTTCCTCCATGGTTCTCGAGTGGTCAAGGCCATTGTCATTCGTTTTAAGATATATACACACGTATATAATATTACCCAGCGCCCTATCTATATCAATAACCCCTCTACAACAGCTATACCAGCCCGAAAATCTTCACGGCTGTCAACCGCATAAGCATATATCCAAGAGAGAAGATATAAAACCATCCACACCATGGAGCCATCAACAGCACCATCAAGGATCCTCATCACAGCCTCCGAGCTAGACGAGCTCAGCACCAGCAACCCAGACGCCCTGGTACTCATCGACACGCGCGACCCGGACGCCTACGCGGCCGGGCACATCGCCGGCGCGGTCAACATGCACGACATCTTCACCTACCTCGCGACGTCGACCCAGACCACGGGCAACGCCGCCATGCGCAGCAGGTTCGCCCAGCTCTTCGGCAAGGCCGGCCTGGGCGGCGCCGAGACGGCCGTCGTGTACGAGGAGGACATGGGCGCGGGCCCGGGCGGCCTCGGCCAGTCGTGCCGCGGCTGGGCCATCCTGCGCTACATGGGCTACCCGGAGGACAAGACGCGGGTGCTCGACGGCGGGATCGCCGCCTGGACGGCCCTGGGCGGGGCCGTCGTGGCCTCGGAGCGCCTGTCCACGCCCAGGTCGCCGGTCTCCGCCAACCCGAGGGTGTTCCCAGCCTCGGACGAGGGCGAGGACCTCCTCGTCGGCGTGGACGAGATGAGGTCGGTGGTGGAGCGCGGGGGCCGCGGGGCGCGCGGGGAGAGGGTGGTCATCCTCGACACGCGCGACGCAGAGGAGTGGCACTGCGTGTCGTCCAGCCCGTACGGGGCCGACCTGTGCCCGCGCAAGGGCCGCATCCCCGGCGCGGTGTGGATCGAGTGGCGGGAGATGATGGAGAAGACGACGACAGAGCATGGGGACGTAACGGGGGCGCGGATCAAGGGGCCCGAGGGGGTCCTGCGGGCGTGCGCCGAGGTGGGGATCGACCGCGACACCCCCGTCATCGTCTACTGCTTCAAGGGCGCCCGCGCGTCCAACGCGCTGGTCGCGCTGCGGGGCGCCGGCGTCAGGGACGTGCGCATGTATATGGGGTCGTGGAACGAGTGGTCCCGGGACGAGGACCTGCCCATCGTCAGCGGGACGCGCCAGGTGTCTGTGTCCTCCGGGACGAGGGATAAGTCGCTTGCCATCGTGACGGAAACGACTGAGATCACCGTGTCAGATCTGTCAGATTGAGGATCCACTGTCACCGCTGGTTGGGTGGTCTTGGGAAAACAACTTTGGGCGTAGGATACGCTCTTATGAGTGACGAGGGACAAAGGATGGCGCAAGGGGCAGGTTTCATATTTGGGTACAGTGAAGCCGTATACAGCGTCTCCGCTCACATAGTGCAGTTTTACGGGCTGGTGCAAAATTGGGAAATCTAGGCGTTACAAGGGGCTGGGAACGGGTATCAAAAAGGCACACATACTGCTAAAGCGCAGGAAGGAAGGTTAGGGGGATCAATAATCATTAGTACGCAATTAGGTAGTTTCAAACAATGGATTACAACTGCTCTCATGTTCCGACGCTCGAAGTCTGAACTCCCGATCATGACTGTTGTGACAATAACGAAGACTCAACAGGGAGCCTCCACTACGGCAGTGTTGCAAGCTTATACCGAGCGGCCTCGCCAAATTGCTTGCGTTGCATTTGAGACGGTGGTGGTATGATCTCTTGAAAATGAAGGCTAGTGACAGTAGGTGTGAGGTTCAGACTTATGTGCCAGGGTTTTGAATGACGTGGGCTTCCTGAGCATATCTTGTATGCGCCAGTACAAGCTCCCCCTGCTCGATATAGCAGAAGAGCCAAGAGAAGAGGAAGAACAGAAATCAGAAGGTGTTGTATCGTGGATGTGTCTTCAGCTATCCAACATCTCGCCTCGAGGGCTCATGCTAATCTGCCGTATGTGTCGTCGAGCATATATGCATCAGAAAATACCACATCAGGCCTCCGCTCGCCAAATGCTCGATCCACAATTAGAAGATAAACTGCCTTCCTAACAGTGAATCTATCGACAAATCCCCCTCCTAAACGGTCCCATTCCCACTTGCCTGGCCCCTGGCCTCCGCGATGTGACTTGTGTGCACCTCCTCCAGCGCCGGGATGATGAGACTCTCGATCTCCACCTCGGGGTCGCCCTCCGGTAACGACTCGGGGTCGAGCGGTTTCTCCTTCTGGCTGTCGCTGATGGTCCTCTTGTGACCTGCCTTGGAGACGACGCCGGGTACGCGGATCCACTTGTCCGGGCGGTTCGGCGAGACGAAGACGACCTCCCATTTGCGTGTGGAGAGGAGGTTGCCGATGACGAGGTTGTGGCTGTACCGCTCGAGTGCGTATTTTGCTTTGTGGACGAGGATTGCTGAGATAGTTGGTCAGTCTTGGAGCATCACTGATAATGGCAAATGTGTTTTCGCTGTGGTTCATTTGGCAGAACTTGAAGGCCTTCTGCCTCGGGGAACGCCACTTACCCGGATCCGTCTCCAACTTGAAGCTCACAATCATACACTGCGGCGCCCAGCCATCCACAAGATTCTTCAGGAACTTCGGCACCGGGTCCAGATCCACGACGAGCCTCTTACTCCTCGGCACCTTGGGGCTCGAGTCGAAGTTGTCAAACGCCTCCTCCTCGGCCTTGTTCCCCCCTCCCGCCTGCACCGCCGCCGCCGCCGCAGCCGGGACATCCGGCTCCGCACCCGCCTTCTTCACCCCGTCGGCGGCGTCCGTGCTCTGGATCTTGTGCTCGGCCATCCTCTCCTGCGGCAGGAAGAAGTCGCTCGCCGCGGCGGCCAGGTACAGCAGCCCCTCGGGGCCCAGCGGCTGCATCAGCCGGGCGAAGGCGCGCAGCTCGTGGAGGTAGTCGCCGATGGTGAGGAAGGGCACCGTCAGCAGCATGTTCCTGCCCGTGGCGGACTGGTACTTGCGCAGCACGCTCAGCATCCGGGGCGTGAACTCGGGCTTGGCCACCACGGTGCCGTCGGGCCCCTCCGACAGGAAGTCCAGGAAGCAGTTGGTCGCGTGGCTGTAGTGGCGGGAGTAGGGGAGGAGCGAGAACTGCCGGTGCAGGAAGATGACGGCGTAGCCCGCCTCCAGGAAGTACTCGGCCGAGGTCGCGCCTCGGGTGCCCGCGGAGAAGTTGTCGATGAAGCGGACGGTCTGCTTCTCGAGGGGCACGGTGGTGCCGCCTGAGGTTATCAGGCAGACGCGCCGTTTTGCCTTGACATGAAAGTTGATGAACTCCTGCACCATGGTGGTGTACTTCTCTAGGTCCTTGGGTGGTGGGTTGGAGCTGAAGTAATGATTCTCCACCTCCGCGGACACCTGGACCGCTTTATTCGTTGAGGATGCCATGGCTTGTCCGAGATAAGGTCGACGAACAGCCGTTTGCTACTGATGAAGGAGATTGTGAGTAGGACGGTGACAGGTTAGAGAGAGGGATGTAGTCGACGATGAGGTCAGGTGACTTTCAGGTGACCTGGGATTCTTGGAGACGGGAAGACGGCGTGTGTGTTGGTATCGTGGACATAACGAAGAAAGACAATGTTGACTTTGATAGGGCTATCGAATCACGGAGGCCATTGCTAGGCAAACAGCTTATCGACTCGTGACAAGCATAGACGGTGTGGGTGAGGAGGGTGAGGACGTCAACACCCGCCCGTGAACGAACGCACTATCAACGGCAGCTGACATGACTACTTGTGGCGTCCCATCGGGCCGAGTGATGATGAATTCCTGGGGAAGACACTTGGTGACGTCCAACTGCCCCAGGTTCCGGTCCGCACGGGCGCTACTCGGGAATCAAACAGAAGAAACCTCGGCGGTCGGGTACGGCGGTGAGGGGTCGAAAAAAGGGGCTACGGCGCGGTGACTGGTCGCTGGACCGGAGGCAAAGGCCGTCATATGAAAGGGTCAAAGGGACCACGACCAGCTATCGCCGGGCAGGTGAACTTGGAGAAATGTCAAGCCGGCTTACCTGGCTCAATTCCGTCCTAGGGCTTCCAAGTTGAGAGAATTATCGGGCTTTGATGCTCAGGATAATCCTCGGTCTTGTGGGTCACATTCGGGGAAGAGAGATGAACATTGTTTGCTGATGGTCCTCGTTTGCATCCGGGGGCAAAGGGAAATTCATCAAACGGTTGCCGATCGTGCACAGGCGGGAGTCAAAATACGGCGTGGGAACTGGCACGGAGTATACGGGTTAGGGTTATATCCGGTATTTGGTCTCCGGGTTTTCCCTCCCCTTTTGCCTTTCCTTATCCGGCATCGATATTGTTGAACTGATGAGGCGGGGAATCTCATTGTCGCGCGATAGTATAGGTGTTATAGCCCTGTTGTATTCAATATCGAAATGTCTGGATGTTATGTCGTCGATCGTCATACTCCTAACCAACCAACCTCTCTCCAGAAGCCCCTTGCGGCCCATGACATACCTCAGTTGTCCGGCAGAAGAGTCAGAGAGCGCATCCTACATGCCTGCTCAACACGGCCAGAGCACCCGTTAGATCTACCTCGCCGCGAGCAGGCTCATATATACCCCCCAGCCCATCCCGGCAACAGAGCCCACCAGGTTCCGCACCTCAACACTCTTGACGAGCACAAAGTTGAACAGGCTCACCCACGGCCACAGGCCCCACCCCGCCTTCATGATCGGGTACAACTCCCTCTGGGTCTCCTCCAGCACCAGCCTCCAGTTGACCTGCGAGTAGTCCAGGGGATAGCCAGAGAAGAGGAAGGCGGCGGACTCGCTAGGGCCCGTGGTGCGGTGAGCCATGGCCTGCTGTATGCTGTGCGTGAAGAGTGAGAAGAGCAGTGTGTTTACCACCGCACCGATTGTCTGGTCGAGGACGAACTTGATGATGGTGTTGGGCACGTTGAGTCTGTCCTCGACGAGCTTGCCCTCGCGGGCCTCACGGTCAAGTTCCTTCTCGTTGGAGCTGGATGCGGATTTCACTGCTTCGTTGGAGGGGACCTGGGTGGTGGCGGGGAAGGCCGACTCGAGGTAGTCCTGCCCTAGAGAGGTGTGAGATATGAGACGGGGATGAATGATTTTTCACAGACTCTGGTGAATGATTGAGTGAGAAGCGGCTGTTCAGCTTACACAAGAAGTTGGGCGGCGTCGACACCATGGTGAAGAGGAGGAACTGGAAGACGGGCACCCAGTCGATGATGAGGGGTTTCTAAGACGAACGGTAAGCCCATGTCTACAGTCGACGGGGTTCCAATCGCCATCGTCTCAACGAAGGCCCAGGTTAGGATCGGGTTTGCATACATCGCTTCTGTAAGCGGTGATGGCCTGAGCGATGATGTTTGACGTCGCGCCCAGGACGGACGACTGTATGGTCGCCGTAGTGATGGGTGGGAGAGCCATTCCGACACGTCTCGTGGTCGACCAGGTGAATCCTCTTACTCGAGGCAGATGAGCGGCGGGAGTTCCCCTGGGCTTGTAAGGTACTTGTAGGTCTTCGGGTTGAGGTAGCAACCGACGATGAGGCACCGGTACCTCGTCGGGGTTGGACGTTGAGCCCGAGATTGAGCCCGAGATGGGATGACGTCAAGTCGGAGGGTTGAGGTCTCTCAATCTGCTGTGATGACGGACGGTTTGGAGGTAAGTCGTCTGAGGGTCGTGAGCCTGGAGATCGGGAGTGGCAGCAATGGAATCTTAGGTTTGGGGTCATACTTAGGTGAGGTGTATATCATGTGAGATTTTATGAAGTACATGTAGTGTGATGTGGCATGGGAGCATCTCCACATGCCAGCTCCTCTTCCGAAACATTTGAACCTGTGAAACATTACCAGGATAGCTGTGGATAGCAGCTTCCCTTGGTTCCAGCTGCCAATCCAGTAGATTCACAAACAGCTCAGCCCTATCAAATCTCAATTCGTGTCAATATCGAAAGACCTGCATGCATAGGGTCTACAATTTCAAGGCATATGCGCTGCAGGCGGGCTGGTACATGCAAGCTTGAGCTTTGACATGTGTCGATCCCTTCCAAGTACGGACATCGAAATAACCTCATGCCAACCCTGCGCTGCTTGGGTCTTGCGAAACGATCGTGATGAGCTCACCTAGCTGAATTTACATGATATATTGGAAACCGTGAATTGATCCCATCTAGTAAACGGTCCCCCGATATGGGATCAAACGCTCGGCCTTTCTGACATAAGCCCCTTGCTAGCTGGACAAGTGGTTCAGCGGTTATATATGGAAGCTTGAAAGCCCTGTTAGATCAATAGTAGATCGCCGCTCTCCTAAAGCGGAGGTTCCGGGTGCAAGTCCCGGGCAGGGTCTTGGTACTTTTTTGGCCTTTTACTTTCCTTTGCGATGCCATAGACAGTCGGTTCCAGGTGCATGGGGCTGGATGGAGCTTGATGGAGCCTATCATTGCATTCTAGATGACCAAATTCATATACATACATAAAGGTATGGAGTTTCAGACGCGCACATCTACCCTATCAACCATCAAATCACTCCTTCTTGGCAGCCTTTGCCTTGACCCTCACAGATCCAGGCGGACTCCTCAGTCCACCGAACACGATCGCAAGCACGCCCGCAATCCCCACGGCACCAATACCATACGCTACATCACGGCCAGCCCACCAGTACACACTCGTGAAAAGCAGCGGGCCTAATCCGCGTCCAACCTGTCCCCAACTCCTCAACACGCCCAACTTGCCTCCCCGCTCACCCTCCTTGGCCTCGAAGGAAGCCAGCGCGTTCAGACCCGTGACGACCGTGGCAGACGTCGTGGCCAGACATGTAGCAGCCACATACAGAGCGGAAACACTCGTAAGGCGGCCGAGGAGGACGAATGCAATGAGGCATGCTACCACTCCGATCTTGACACTCAGGAGTGGCGGCAGACGCCGCGTGACTCCGCCCTGCAGGATAGACGCGACCAGTCCCACGTAGCCCAGAAGACGGCCATTCTTGGCGGACGAGTACCCGAAGAGGTCGTAAGTCATAAAGGGGAGGGAGAACTCCATCCCCGAGAAGAAGAGTAGGAAAGAAAAGTGAACAGCGTTGAGGAGCGTATGGGAGTTGGTGCGCTGGATGGGCTGTTGCTCATCGGCCTTGCCATCCTCCTTCGCCCTCTTACCATTTCCATTAGCTGCGTGCCCATCATTCTCCGACAGGCTAGGCAGGGTCTCCGGTAGCGCCAGGTACAGGTAGACCGTCTCCGTGACGATCAGGAACAAGCTGAAGCCCGCGGCCGTCGCGAAGGGGTTCGCCGCCACGGTCGCGATGCTGCTGAGATATGCGCCGAGGGCGGGGCCGAACGTGAAGGCGATGGAGAAGCACGCCCCGATCAGCGCCATGGTGCTGCCCCTGCTGGAGCTGTCCGAGATGTCCGTCGCGATCGCCGTCGCCAGCTGCACGTTGCCCTCGGAGAGGCCGCCGACCACGCGGCTGAGCAGGAAGGTCCGGAAGTCCACGGCGACCACCCACAGCAGCACCGACAGGATGTTGCCCGTCATGCTGGCCAGCAGGGCCGTGCGCCGCCCGAACCTGTCGGACAGCTTCCCGATTATAGGGCTGGCGATGGCCTGGAGCAGCGAGAAGAGCGAGCCGAGTGCGCCGCCGAGGAGGACAATGTCATAGCGCGATTCGATGGGGCGCGCGAAGGCGGCCTTGTAGGCGTTGAGCTGGCTGAGGATCCAGGAGAGGAGAGTGTCCCTGGGAGCAGCAGTGGCGTCGGTTGGGGCCTCGGCATTGCGATAGAACTCGAGAAGTTTGGGGAAGAGCGGGAGGATGAAGGTGAAGGATATCTGTTGTAGGCGTCGATTAGCTACTGTCAGGTAATGGTCAGGGATGTTGCAGTGGGGATATCTTCGTACCAAATCCAGGAGGAGAGATATGAAGACAACCTTCAACACCCTCTTCCGGGTCGCAGCATCGACGGGCGGCGACATTGTGGTGTTCTCACGGCTTAAAGAGGATCAAACGAGCGTCGAAGGCTAAGACAGGGTCACAATAATGTACAATGAATTCAGGAAAAAAGAAAGACAAGACGTGAACATCGGGTGTTAAGGAACAGCTAACTTGAAAGAAGAACAAGCCACTTTTACACTTTTACAATAAGCTTCGGGGTGACGACACACACACACAGCATCTGATGTCTGTCTGGAGATTTCTATGGGGACGGTTTCGTTCCCGTTTCATGCGCCTCCGGGCGCTGTATTGGTGGGGTTTTCCCACTCCAGGGCTGTAATTACGGTACTAGGTACCTAGGTAACTAGGTATGTAGTGTACAGTAAACACACTAAGCGGCAGCCCTGGGAAGTCGGCTTGCATTGCCGAAGTGCAGTTGAGACTCGGATGCATCCGAGCGTGCAGCTACACAATACTTCGACCCCTGATCCTGATCTTACAAGATCCTGGCCTTGTGAATCTCGTATATGATGTGCAGGCTGTGCCGTACGCATGACAGAGGCAGCGCAGTTAAAGTTTATTCGCCCGAACGGAAAGACAGTGATCAAAGCATTGCGACTTATGACCTTCGTGGAGTATACAAGGTTTATCGTAGTCACATTATTCATCCAATAAAGCGATTTTCGATTGAGTTCTAGCCAGCATCGTCAGCACATGGCTACGGAGAAATCTACGCCGTAGAAAATTGGCAGGGGTCGGTGCATATTCCTTCCTGTCACTTACTGCAAGCCCTAGTGTAGACTACCGTCCAATGTCAATTCTATCCCACCTGTAACTACCTAGGTAGCTGTGCAATAACCTAAGTTGCCACTTGAAGTGCAAATCCCGGATGCAATACGACTGGACGACGTGACCTTTCTTACGATGTGGTCACATTTGCGTCAAGTTACTGAACACGCAGCTGACTCCCATATTGATCTCGTATCAAGTCCTATAACGGCAGTGTTTACTCACTTTGAGATAAGATGCTCTACCACTTCACAGAGATAGTCTCACCGTATGACTATGGTCTTTGAACTGTTACAATTCGCCTGACCTTGTGGGCGGGAAAAAGTCTTGGTCTTCACGCAGTATGGCTCATTAAATTATTGCAAAGCTTGATCCTTCGACGGAGTGTTCCCGATCTAGTACATCGTACACTCTTCCCCGAAGTGGTAGTAAAGTCGACAGGTTCGCTATCGGAAGCATCCTGCGGCGGCTGCTGCACACGGTATCCGTTATTTATAGTCCTCGTTCGGGCAGTTGCCCCCAGCCTCCAAATCAAAAACATCCATAACGAGACTACATAGAGTCAACTTACTTGCGTTCAACCCCACCGGCTACCTACCTAAGCCAAGTGTTCTTCACCACATTACATATAGAGACTAGCATTAGGGAAGCTTGCAGAGGCACCTTTAGGATACCCAACTTGGGATATTTTCTCAGGGGGCAGGATAAATCCTCTGAGAGAAGTTCCTTATAAGGATTTCAAGATACTCTCAAACTTATCTTTGGGATTCTCCCCTGTTTCCTGTTCGATGGCTTCCAGAGGTCCTCTAGAGTCACCTCTCGTTTATGCACGTTTAAGTGGTGGACCCCTAACCCTTATGACCACCTCTGACCCTCTGCCCCAGTGCCCCAATGACAGGCCCACCCAGAGCTGTCCTAATTAGGCAGGACCGACATCATCGCGCAAGCTAAGGTTCCCCAAGTTGACTTCACTTCTTTCCTTTGCAACTACATACTCCTGCTACCACATATCACACCATCGCCACCATGTTTCGCTTTGTAAGTCTACACGGTTGTCATGCTTTACTCAGCCTCTCTGTACCCTCAAAGAACTAATTGGCAATCCATAAACAGAACAAGACCAAGGACATCGTCACCCTCTTCCACAAGGCCAGCTCGCCAGCCTCCGTCCGAATTGCTTCCGTCTTGAAGCAAGCTTCTGCCAACGCTTCGGAAACCGCGACCGAAGACCAGGCTAGCGACCACACGTCGCAGTCATCCCAGAACCGGGTTGAGTTCGAGCTGAACATCACCGAGGACCCGCCCACCCCCGACCAGCTCCAGACCATCCTGCAATATGTCGGCAAGCCCGGTATTGGCTCTATAGTCAAGGGCGCTTCGAACGAGAGCGAAGCCCTCAAGCTCTACAAGCAGAGCGCCGAGAACTTCCAGAGGCCTGTGGTATGTGCTGCTCCTCCCGGAATCGACAGCTTGCCTGGTAACGGGTGCTAACGTATGGGGCAGACGGTGGACTGGAACAATGGCAAGGCCGTTGCCGGCGGTGATGAGTCCAAGATACTGAAGTTGCTCAGCGAGCTGCCCAAGGCATAGTCAGGTTATGTGCCTTTGTTGATTTACCACAAATGGAGGATGTTTTGGCGGGGGGCTTGCGATGGGAACGTCGCACCCCCAGCATCTGACCTCGGCATTCCGTGGTGAGGCCTACGGGCCATCGCCACTTGAAGGTTAGTCGACAGAGATTGGGAGGAAGTCCCACTGATACGATAGCATGTGTGCCAGCGTTTGATGAAATGAGATTCACACTTCCTTCTCCAAATATGCGCTTGGATCTCGGTCTATCGTGTATGGCTCTATGTGTTTGTGCGGGCATATTAGGCCTTTGGGAAGACTTGATTCGTGTGAAACTCACTGTGTCTGTCAGAGAGGTGTCGTTGTCTCCTTTGAGGATGCCAATTCAGTCTCGGCATCATACAAAGCGCCAATCTCGAAGTGCAGCAGGAAGAAGGCCTTTCTGTCAAGTTTGATTCGGCAGGTTGCCGTTCTGGGCGTGTATTGATCACTAGCATGTTCCCTCTGGACTGAGAGCTTTCTCGGAGCGGTTTGTCTGGACAGTTACTGTTCAAACCGCTGCCCTCTTACCGCACTTCATTGTATGGGTTGCTTTTCTGCTTCGAAAGTTTCGAGAAGCAACACGTGCGAGCTTGGCTTTCCAATGTGGTAGCAGTCCTGGTGGGAACTGCTGTACATTACCTGGCCAAAGTGACCACTGTCCATCCTTTACCTCGACGGCAATACCTTTCAGTTTGGTGTGGTGTTATTTGGCTGCCTTACTGGGGCTCTACCTTGGCCTCCCTTTACCTCCTCCTGTAACTTTCCCACCTATGAACTTCGGTCCCAAAACACCCCTCTGAGCTTCATCCCAGCCCCAGCTTGTTTTCTTCTGAAGTCAACAGCACCTTTCCCGAACCAAGTACAGATACACAACCCTTTTCTGTCCCATCGCAAGCCGTTCGCGTTTGCTACACACTCCATCTAATAACGTCGAAGCAGTTGCGCTGATTTAACGTCACCATTTCTTCACTCTCTATCACTTCCTCCCGCCGTCATGGCTTCCATTGTCTCATCCAATCCCCTGGGCTCGGTCGAGTACAACCCGTCTGCCACGTCTATGGCTGGTATGCCTCAACAAACCCTTTGGACCTATGTGCAGGATCGCAATGGCCGCAACTTGATTGAGCCTGTTGTTGGATTCTACTTCAACCCGCCTGTCGGTGCGAGGTGCCGCTGGTCGACTGACAACGGTAGCCGTGAGCCGCAGCATCTACGCCGTGGCTTCCAGCTGCCCCGACGAACATTGATCCTCTGGAGCGATGAGAAGCTCGATGCTGAGGCTGCCCTCTACCGTGAGAAGTACTGGGAGGACATGAAGACACTGACCGCTCCTCGGCGCCTCGAGGATCTTTACGAGTATTTCGACAGCGCTACGCTGTGGAAGCACGGCGCGATCAACCTTTGGAACGTCATCAATATTCTCGCGGCTGATGCTGGTACCAACTGGTATGAGCACGAGAACCGTATCGCATACGAGTGCAATTCTTGGGTCTTGGATTGGCTCGAGAACTTCCCCACCGCTCAATTCAACCGTGAGAATCTCATGAAGTGGAACCAGAAGACTGACATACTCCCTGCGGTCACTACGCAATACGACTGGGCCCACGACCTCAGGGATCTCGACTTGGTGAGCCAGAACATCCTGCGTGAGTGCTTCTTGTTTCACTTTGAGCGCCTCACGGGCAAGAAGCCTGCGGTCGCTTGCTTCAACCACCACGCGGCCGAAGACATAGCAGCTGCAATTCGCGTTCCAGCCCAGAGTTCAGTCCCTGCACCTGCGCCTAGGCCAGCGCCAGCACGGGGTCCTCTGGTGGTATCTTCAGACCCTGCCTTCAATCGTTTACAGGGTAAGTGTCCCTTCAGGTCTTCTCACCTCGAGACCACAATGCTAATGGTGACACACAGACAGCCAGCCTCCGTTTGAGCCTGGATCCCCCCCTTCCAAGGGTCTCGCCACCATCCCTGAGCATGCTTCCCCCGTCAAATCCTCAGCGAAGGCCAATGGACTCACGATCGATACCATGGCCTCGAATAAACCCCCCAAACACACGGTCTCAGCACCTGCGACTTCTGTCCCCCGAATTGCAGTCACGCCACACGTTCCTGGCGAGGCCAAAGCCGAGGCTGCCCCGATCCAGACTGATGGCAGCGACTCCACTAATGATGAGTTCTTCGATCCTCGCGCTTTGGCCGAGAAAATTGAGGTCAAGGCGCGACAGCTATCTGCCCAATCGGCCCCTGGAGATACGCCCGAGTTCATGCTAGGCGCTCGGATGAACGACGACCAGCCACGTGCGGCGTCTACCACTCTTGCTATTCCTCGACACGCACTCCCCGCGAAACCCACAGTGGCCTTTCCTGCTACCAAGGAGAACCACGATACTGACAAGCCACCCTCCGCTCAAGCAGCGCGCAAGGGGCCCCATCGAAATGACCTGGGTCAGCACCAGGGAGTCACGACTGTCCCTACGTACCAGCTTCCGCAACAGCCTATGGCCCAGCAGGGAGGTCCGATGGGACCTATACCGCATCAGCACACGATGCCACCTTTCGGCCCTCACAGCAGCATGCAGCAGCCACCTGCTGGCTTCATCCCAGCAAATCCTCCGCACCCCAACGATTTTGCACCACAGGGACCTCTTCGTCCGGTTATCGGTATGCCAGCCATGGGAATGCCCAATGTGATGTTTCAGGGCCAGATTTCTATGCCGCCACCTGGCATGGATATGCCACCGTTTATCAGCCCCCAGGGACAACCTGCGCATGCCCCTCCCCAGTACATGGCTCAGAAGAACGTTGGTATCCCAATGTATCAACCTAATGGGTACATTGCCCAACCTCAGCAGCAGCAACACCGACGTGGCAGTTACAGCGCCAACCAGCAGACCAAGCAGACCAAGCAGAACGCCCGTCGCGGAAGCATGAACTCGAATGGCTCCCGCAAGGTCCGCGATGATCCACTCCATGGTCCTGTCTACGCCATGAACCCCCGCAAGAGCAGCAACACTTCCCCTGGATCACGCAAACCATCGAATTTGAAACCCGAGCATACTCCCGATGTTTCTTATGTTCCGTGCGTGAACTCCTGGCTAGACCAGTTGGAACTGAGTCAAAAGTTCAGGCAATTGTTTGACGAATGCCATTGTCCCCGTTGTCTGGAGGCCTCGAGGTCTCTGTACATCAAGCATGGGGATGATTCGGTCAGCGAGGACATTGTCAAGACCAGTCTCTTGCGGTATTTCTCAGGTTGGGAGCCTACAAGTGTCAGGGCCATGAACTGCAACAGGGCGGCAGTCGTGGGCTTCAAGACCGACCACGGCGCCGTCAGTGCACTCCAGAACTTCTGGTCTTCGGATAATAAGCAGACGATCCCTGGACTACCCAACAACGCTTTCGTTTGGTACCCGCTCTACTCGAAGCACTATACCTCCAAAGACCAAAACCCCCGCGGTGCACCGCGGGGGCTTGTCGAGGCCCAAAACATGTCGCGTCGGCTGTCTGGCCACTCAGTACAGCGTCGCGGCTCGAACCCGTATCTGGGCCAGCGACCTATGTTCAACAATCCCAACTTCGGGCAAGTCACGCCCGGTCCTCAACAGCCACAGCCATTGCGCGAGCAGCAGCAGCAGCAGATGAATGACATACAGCCTGGCGCTCCACACGCGGTTCCTTATCTGCCAGAGCCTCCACAAGTCTCGAAGCGCACACTGTGGAAGCCTCCTGCTGATGACAGCCGCCCAAAGTCAAGCACTGCGCAGTCAGCCAAGCAAGACAATGCTTGCTCACCCAAGACCCGTCCCCACCACAAGGCAGTCGAGACGCCAGTGCCGGATGAGGACTGGCGATCCAAGCCACCCTCCGAGGAGGCTATCGAGGATCCATTCGAGGAGGTCATTGTTGCTGACACTGCTAGCAACGACTCGTCTCAGGGTGCTAGGAGCATTAAGGTCTGCTTGCCGGTCGAGACTGGTTCTGTACGCTCGCGTAGTGTCTCGCCTGTTGTTGAGGACAGCCCTGCTCAAGAGCAAGCAGAGGAGACGTCCATTGAGGTAGGAATCATCCCGCAAGAAGAGTCCGAGAAGGAAACCGCCTGCAACACCGTTGAGGAAGAGAACGCGGTGGTGGGGGCGGACACGAAGAGTTCTTCTAGCTACAGCATGGCAGCAACCGAGCTTGCTGTAGCCGTCGAGGATTTTCGACCAATAGATGCTTTTGAGCAGTCACCGACCACGGCGGAGAAGGATAACCAGAAGACAGCTTATAGCTACAGCAAAGTCACGTCCGAGCTTGTTGTGCCCACCGAGGTGGTTGACATCAACACCGTCATCCGTCACAAGCCTCAGAAGTCTCGAAGCATTATTCTAATCGAGTGGAACGAGCCACTTACCAGCACCTCTGAACTTCAGGGACGTTTCACCGACCTTCAGGACGAGTTTGCGCCGGCACTTGTTGTAGACGCAACGAAGATTCCGACCGATGAGACGGAAGGCGCAGGTACAATGGCGGCGGCCGATGGACTTGCGGAAACCGCACCCCAAGAGGGGTTGCAGGCTACACAGCCAAAGAAGAAGGCTAAGAAGAGCAAGAAGAAGCAGGCGCAAGCCAACCTCGATGCTCCCACGTCCGGTCCTTCTACCAACACATCGTCCAAAACCCATTCCCGAGGTCCATCCAGAACCTCCACCAGCCGCCCCGAATCACGGGCTTCGACTAAGCGTCCTCAGTCGGCAGCCGGTACCACAGCCGAGACCTCCTCGCGCCCCTCGTCCGCGATGATGCAGGACCACCTAGAAGATGATGCTCCCGTTGTTGACGGAGAACGCCCCGTGAAGAGGAAGAAGAACAAGTCACAGAGAAGAAGCAGCAAGCAGACACCAGCCGCGGAGTCCTCCACGGTCTCTGAAGGGCAGGCGAAGACCGGGGGGTCTCAAGATCAGGGTCGAGTTCATGGTCGGGTTGTTACTGGGGAGGAATCCCCAAGGAAGAAGACCAAGACTGCTCACCCTAGACCTGATCCTGCTGAGAAATCATCTGCGTCCGAACCCACTAATAAAGCAGCAGATGATGATTCTCGAAAGGCTATCGATGAGCAGCAGGTTGTATCGAAGGATGCTGACTACCGTGCCAACGCAGGCGGCTCTCTGCGCTTGAAGAAGAACCGCTCGCCGAACAAGTCGCAGCAGAAGAGCGACCAGAAGGAAGATGGCAACGACAAGAAGACTCCTATCAAGCACGAGCCCAAGTCCCTACAGACCATCTTCGAGCCACCCAGCGAGGGTGATCGCAAGCACGTCTCCCCCGATGCGAATCTCTTCCCTCAACAAAAGTTCGCCATCGACCAGGCGAAAGCGAGCGCACCGCCTAAGATGAGCATAAACCACAAGGAGAATGTCAAGCCCAGCGGCAACACCGTCAAGCTCACGACAAACAACAACGTTCGGATTGGCAGCCTGCCCCCGGGCTTCAACCCCTACCCCCAGCTCCCACCCAACACGAAGCCTTCCGCATGGTCTACCATCGCAAGGCGCAACGTCAACGAAGTCGACGATGATCCTTTCTCTGTTCAGCATGGCGAGGACCAGTCGAGGAACTGGATGAAGGACAAGGCCGTGAAGCCCCCCACCCAGAAGCCTCGTGGCGAAGAGGACGAACCTACGTCGACCTCGCCGACCCCATCACCTGACAAAAAGAGGCAGGGCCACTGGGGTGACAAGGTGAAGAAGCAGCTCAACGCCACAGCCAAGGCCTTCACGCCTTCGTCCTCGATGACCCCGAGTATCATCTCCCAACGGACAACGACGACAATCGCACACGTCGGCGCTGCCACTACGGAGACGTCTCGCTCCATCACGACGCAGCCCATCCCCCACCACGTGAAGAGACCGTCCCTCCCGGGCCAAAAGGGCGACAGCACGACAGACACGCGCTTCATCACACCTGCAGAACAGACCCTCGACCCCGCCAAGGTCGAGCAGCCGGGCCCTCCTACCAAGGAAAGGAAGAAGCGCGTCGACGAGCGACACCAGCAGCAACGACAGCAACACCAGAAGCAGCTGCCCACGGCAGCTCAGGTCGCCGCAGCGGCGGCTGGCAACAGCGCGAACGCGCCGGCGCCCGCGCCGGGCAACACTATTGAATTCCCGACCCTCGCGGTGGCGGTCATGGCGCCCAAGAAACAGGCTGCCTCGTTCGCCCGTGCTGTCTCCGCTACCATGGCTCCTTCCACGGCTGCCAGCCAGAAGGGGGAGGAAGCCAGACCTGCGCCGCCGGCTCCTGTGACTTCCCCTGACAGTGTCAAGCCGGGCCAGGGTGTTGGCGTTCCTGCATCTGTTTCTGCTGCTGGGGCATCTGTCAGGAAGGCAGAGCAGGAGGAGCCGAAGAGGGACGACTGGACTACTGTCGGGCCGAGCAAGAAGACGGGTGGGAAGAACCCCACCACGGACCGCGCTGCTGGAGGAGGAGGCGGCGGTGGTAAGGGCGGGAAGTTGATGCAGCAGGGTAACCGTGGTGCTAGTAGTGGTCGTGCTCCTGTTGGCGAGGAGCGCAAGGGCGGGTGAAACCGTCTGGAGCATGGCAGCAGAGAAAGTCAGGAACAACCGAGGAACGAGCCACGAATGAAGGAGCACAAGTGTGGACGGGTGGCTCGGATGCGTCGCCTGGGTGCGATAATGGGGGAATGAGTTACGATATGAACGTACGACGGAGGAAGAGACACCTCTCGGTGGACATACAGGCGGGAAACAGAGTTTATGAGACCAAGGAATGAACGGAACCAGAACTGGGGCAGGATACCAAGGCAGTGTTTTGGGTGGCTAGGTTGATATTAGCATGTCGGGATACTCTGTAGTGCACCACAGCCCAGAAATGGGACTAAACAGAACTTCGTGATCCGAGCAGCCCAGCCCGCCCGATCGTGACATGTCGCCTGGCTACCCTCATCGCGCTGGCCAGCAGCACTCGCAGCACTTCGGTCATTCTTCTTTGGTATTCGCGGTGTTTTGTGATTTTCGAGACTCCGATCTTGGGTCTGTAGTCGTAGTCTTGTGTCTAACCAACCCCTCTTGCCCCGTCCATCATATCGTGACATGCCGTCCGAGCAACCCTCTCCTCGCACCCTCTATTGTCCCTCCTTGACCAGCGTCGTGACCGTCTCCTCGATTTGTTTGTCCGACAGACCTGCAGCGCGTTCACAGTCAGCAAGCAATCCATCACCCCATTGTCCCGGTTCTTCCTCGTCGTCTCCGGCACGGCGATCATCGCCGAGCTGGCCGCCCACCACGGCAGACGTTGATTTTGGGTCCTCGGCACCACCCCTCCCCCCTCCACGCTCTCACGCGCACACACACACACACACTCTCTCTCTCTCTCTCGCTCGCTCGCTCGATCGCCTTACCTTCTAATGGCTTGCTCTTCTCCAGTCCGAACTCGTACCTCGCGTACACCTTGGGCTGAGTGCCCTGGGCCTCGCGCAGCAGGATGGGTATCGAGGGGTTGTGCTTCTTCATGGTCGGGTATGCCCGCGTGAGGAATTGCCTGTCGGGAAGGGGGGAGATCCCCCCCAATATTGTCAGTCTTTGTCTGGTCCATATTATGGCCTATGCCATTACCATGCATGATCCCTCCCCCTCCCCCGCCCCACAAGGTGTGGTGGTGGTGGTGGTGGTGGTGGTAATGGTGTTTGTTGAACCGCACGGCGGCGGCGGCGGCGCGGAGCGGACCAACCACGATGCGACGATATCGGATTACTTACCTGGTTGCGGCGCTCTGCTGGGAGGTCTGGTCGAAGAGGAAGCGGACTTCCCTCAGGGACTTTGTGAATGCGTACTTGGTCGCCATCCTCAGTGAATATGCGGTTCACAAGTCGGTCGTAGATGGGCTGGTGGTAGTGGTGGTGATGCTGGTGGATAGGTGGGTGTGTGTAGTGGCTTGTTGGTGGTCGTCGTCGTCGTTGTACGGTACGGTACGGTACGGTGACAGTACAGTAACGATACAGTTACTATGGGGATCGTCCGTCCGGGGTGGTTGATTTGTCCGGGGGTAGACTACTCACTAGGTACTCCGTAGGATGGAGCTTCGATGGTGCACTACTGCACTACCTACTATAGCTACTGCACTACCACTGCACTGGAGCAATTGGCGATTGGCAATTGGCAGGAGCCCCAATTGGCGGCTCATAGCTCTCAAGTGAGGTGAGCCGTTGGTCGGTTGGGTGGGACGTGCGTCACATTCTCTTAACTCCGGGCGCGCGCAACTCCCCCAACTTTTTTCCCGCCCTGACGAGCCAGAACAAGCCTGAGTGAGCCCTGCTTTGTTGGATTGATTTGAGATGGATCGCGAGTGATTATCTATCACCACTTACAGTACTAGTCTTACCTACACGCTACAGTCCACGGGTAGGCACGAACGAGAGTCAGTCATACAGCAACCACCCCAGACCCTCACTACCTTGAACCTCCCGTCCCAAACCTCCGCCCTCCGGTCCAAAACTTTACTCATTCATTCATCCACCAGAACCCACCCAACAACACCAAACCCCGCGCTTCCTCTCCCCGCCAGACCCCTTCGCAACAACAACCAAACAAACAAAGAAAGCAAAGTCGGACGAGCGAGACGAGACCAACGACCATGGCTTCCACCACCTCCTCCTTCATCCGCGCCTCCCGGCCTCTCTTCTCCTCGGCCTCCGCCGCCGCCCAGACCCGACAGGCCTTCTCCCGCAGCAGCGCCGTCGCCACCCCGTTCCGCAGCGCCTACGGCCGACAGCAATGGGGGGGCCGCCGGTGGCAGTCCTCCTCTTCGTCGTCCTCCACCGCCGACGGCGCCGCCGCCGCCCAGCAGCTGAGCTGGTTCCAGAGGATGTGGGATAGCCCCATCGGCTTCAAGACGGTGCACTTCTGGGCCCCTGTCATGAAGGTATGTCGTCGCTGCTCCTCCCTGTGCTGTCTTCCAGCTCGATTGTTTCCTGCTGTGGTCGCCCTGGAGCACTCGTCCGCCCTCCCCATGCTCCTCTACACCACGTCAACCTCCCCCACCGCCCGCCCCCCCCCTCTCTCAAGCTCCCCATCCTCGGCGGGCAATTGCCCGGAACAGACCAATGAATTATGCTGACAACATCCGCCCCCCCCCCTCCTCCAGTGGGCCCTCGTCCTCGCCGGCATCGCCGACTTCGCCCGCCCCGCCTCGTCCCTCTCCCTGCAGCAGAACGGCGCCCTCACGGCCACGGGCCTGATCTGGACGCGCTGGTGCCTCATCATCACCCCCAAGAACTACCTCCTCGCCGCCGTCAACTTCTTCCTCGGCGTCGTCGGCGTCATCCAGTGCTCCCGCATCCTGGCCTACCGGTCGAGCGTCAAGAACGAGACCGCCCTGGACAAGGTCAAGGACCAGGTCACCGCTTAAGTCTAGGTAGATGTCTAGGGCGTGGGGTTCGTTGAGTGTGGATGGCGCACGTTTGCGCAAGGGGGTCGGGGAGAGGCACGGAGGGTGTCTGTTGGTTTGAGTGTATGTTGGGTACATCAGGGCCCGTGCATGGGAAACGAGGGGGATTGTCAAACGTCATGGCAGAAGCATGATTTCATATTGCGGTGTATGGGATAGATGACTCTTGAATGGCGGAAGTGCGTTGCGTTGCCGCTCATTGAGTTCGAAGAAACGGACCACTGCGGTGGTCCTACGGAGGCCATGTGATAGATAGACTTGCCAAGTACCTGTCAAAAAAGTGAGGCTTTAGATCTATCTCGGTACTCTCTCGTCTTGTGAACGGTATGCTCCTGGGTTGTCTACTCTGAGATTAGCCCGCCCTTCAAGAACCATAAAAGGATAGGAGACGAGGCTATATACACTCTTCCACAAACATCAAACCTCATCTCGAGCGGTCAGTTGAGAGAATACAACTGGTGCCAATCACAACTTGCTTTCCCGTCTCACAGGACTCATCATCATCAACATCACGAGTAGCTGTTCTGCATGTGCTCTTAAATGGTTTACATTCCTATACCTATGGCTGAAACGCAGATGCCGGCCCTGCTCGGTGCATGCAACAAGTCCTGTCTGTATGTTCCCGCTGTGCCTACCACCAACCAACCAACCAACCAGCCAGCCAAACTCCTCGCACGTTAATTCCATGCATTGCAAGCCAACCCAGAAGCAAGAACCGCCGGTCACCCGGTTCGTATTTCTTGTCATCCATATGCTTCGAATTCACATATAAGTCTTATCTTTCTTTGTGTTCTCATGACCTCCATTCGAGGGTAGCTAACCCCCTTCGCCTTAACTCATTGATATATCGCCGTGTTCTCTTCTGACGAGGCCGCGGGTACTTTCCTCTTCCTGTTTCCCAGCCGTGTCATTATTCCATGTCGACACGTCCCAGAGAGGGTCGCCAGCCAGGCCAGCGCGGCCCCGCCCTCCAGCTCTTTGCGAGGCTATGATGGCTCCTGGCCCTGCTGAGATGGAGCAGACTCGTGTAGGTCAGGCGGAGCAGACTGGGGAGGTTCGTACATCGAGTCAGGGGAGGAGCTGTGCAGGTTTCCCATCCTCTCCATCTCCGCCACTTGAGTCGGGTACTCATAACTGAAGCTGCGCACGCAAGATGTGAGGACGGGCCGACTCAGGCTGCGCTGTAAGCTCGTGCTTCGCTGTTGTTTTTCCAACGCCTGATACCGCTCCCTCACCAGGTCACCTCGACTCTGCGACTGAGACGAGTCCATCGAGCCGTTTGTCGCCGCCCTGTTACCCTCCTTCACAGTCGGCATTGGTGTTGGCGTCCCGGGCCGCCCCATCGGCCCCGGCCCCGGGGTCTGCGGTCTCCTTACAATGGCCATATCAGTGCGCGCCGGAATACCTCTGTACGCCGTCACGGTGAGGCCCGCCGCTTTCGCTTGTTGTATCGTCATCGGCAATACAGATCCGTGATCACCAGGTACGGAGGGGTGGTTACGTGCAACAGTAACACACTACATCACGCTGCATTCACCTTCGTTCTGCTGGCCGATCTTGCTGCGCGTGATACGCTCCCGCTCGCGGGGGCCATTCTTGCCCGTTCGTTTCAGCTCCTCGAGCCGCTCGCGCGCTTGAGGGAAGTCTTGGGCTGGCATGGGCGTTAGTATCAGACAGTCCGGCATTCGTCACTGGAAGGGGCAGGACTTACCAGCAGCTCTCCAGTACCACCTCTTGGCGTCTTCCTGGTTCGCCTTGACACCAATGCCCATCTCGGTGAAGTACCCCATCGCATACTCGGCCTTCGATAGGCCCGCCATCGCGGCCTTCCGCGCCCACAGATACGCCTCGGTGTCACTCTGGCCGAGCACGTTGTCACTTCCCGTCAGATACCACCCGCTAAGTGCCAACTCGGACTGGTGCTCGCCCTGCTCTGCCGCTTTGGAGTACCACATGATGGAAAGTCTCGGATCAATGGGACACCCTAGAAGCCCATACTCGTACGCACACCCTAGTCGGAACTGGGAGAATTTGTAGCCCAGTTCCGCAGCCTGCTTGAAGAGCGTAAACGCGTAGGCCTCGTCCCGCAGGATGACGTCGTTGGGGCCGGCAGATTGGTACAAGAGGCCGAGCTCGTGGAGCGCGTGTGGGTTCTCGGCATCGGCGCTCTCAGCCGCGCGTTTGAGCCAACCGATGGCCTCTCGAGGGTTCTTCTGCTGGCCTAGCAGGCCCTTGAGAAGAATCATGCCCACTTTGTACATAGCTGGGGTGTCGCCGAGCATCGCGGCGCGCTTGTACCACTGAATGGCTTTCAATGGGTCCTTGCGCGTTCCACCACCTTCCTCGTTGCCTATCTCGCAGCATACTGCTGTTCGGTACGCTGCCGCCGCGTGGCCAAGCTTGGCTGCAGATTGGTACATTGTGAATGCCTCCTTGTTGTCTGGTTCTGAGCCAAATAGTCCCTTACCGAAGCCATCCGCCAATGTGAACATGGCTTCGGAGTTGCCAGCATTAGACAACTTCTTCAGGACCTTCTGCGCATCCATAATATACCGCTCGCGAGCGCGATGGCGGGCTTTCGGGTCCGGCACGTTAGGCACAAGAACATCAGCGGCTGCGATCAGCCTCTTAGCAAGTCGAAGCGCGGTCTGCTGATCTTGTGGGTTCGACTTAACCTTGTTTCGCAAACGCTCCAGCTCCTCCAAGGACACGGGTGGCTCGCTCTGTGGTATAGCCCGAGGCGCCGGAGTGGCTTGGATGGCAGGAACGGGTGTAGGGGTTCCGCCATAGTTGCGAAATGGTGCTGGGTGATTGTTGACAAGGGAACCAGGTATGTGACCGGCTCTGACAGGAGTAGGATGAGACGGCAAAGCATCGGGATTGTTGCTTGGTGATGGCTGTTGATGGCCGGGGCGGATCGGCATGGTATTGTTTGGCAACCCCGCCCCGGGCTGAGAAATTACGCCATTTGGTGTTGGGCCATATGACCCTTGACCTCCCATCGGTGGCATCGGCGGCGCATCTGGTGCCATCTCGAATACTGCTTGTTGTGGTTGACGAAGGTCAGGCTGAGACTTGGCTGAGTTCAGGCCGGGCATCCGACCTGCGCCTCTCTGCGGCTCTAATGGCCCAGACTGCAACGAAAGATCGAGGCTAGTCCTTCCCCGGGGAGCTGCGTCAAAGTTGGGCATCTCTGGTTCGGGCGGCGGTGGTTGTCCATAACCGTTCGCATCCCCGTTGTCATAGTAGTCGCCATAATATTCTTCATAGCCTTCCGGCGCATAGCCTTCAGGACCATAGCCCTCCGGACCGTAGCCTTCCGGACCGTAGCCTTCCGGGCCATAGCCTTGGCCATATCCATCATATTCTGGTCCACCATATCCTCCTCTCGGCGCCGGTGGCCCCTGGTTTGGCGGATACGTTCTCGGAGGAGGCAGTCGCTGTCCCTGTGAAGCCGAGGGTCGTGGTGGAGGCATACCGCGACCCACAGGCACACGGTAAGGTGCTGAGTCTGCGCGTTGAGGGGGCGGTGCCATAGTGGGCATTGCTCCAATGTTCGAGGGCATCGTCATAGTCCTATCCGAGGCTCCATACGATGGATCAGGGTAGCTGCCATACTCTCCTACGTCTGGCAGTGGACCTCGTCGCTGATCTGGATAGCCTTGAGGTGGGTACTTCCGTGGTGGGCCGGGCGGGCCTGTCTGACTTCGCTGAGAATCTATAGATGGTCTTGGGCCGTAGTCCTCTATTGAAGCACCTCGTGTCCTGGGTTTCGGGCCTTTTGGCTGGGTGTCAATGTCTAACGCACCCATTTTGCTGATGATTTGCTGCTCCTGGTCGAGATCATTCTTACGTTGCTGGCCTGGGAATGTCGGGAATGGGCTGTCACCGAATCCTGGCAGATTTGAAGATTTCTGAGGGGCCATGGGTGGCTGTCTTGGACGGTTCACTTGACCGTAGTTAGACTTCACTGCCGCGATAAAGGAGACGAAGGAAACGTGGGGGGAGACACCGCTGTTAAGACTTACTGGAAGGATCCGAACTGGGAGCTGCAACAGGTTGAGGTCGGCCTCTACCCATCGCGCCATTAGGGGGATATGGGCGTCCTGGGCCAGGTGGCCCTCGCTGACCATTCGGCATTGCAGGTCTCGGCATCGGACCACCTCGGCCTCCATTCACGGGCATGCCCATTCCTCGACCACCCGGTCCTGGGCCAGGGCGATATGGATCTCGTTGGGGCGGCGCTCGCGGACCATAGTTCCTGTCATCATATTGGCCTCCGTAACCCTGGTCATAGCCCCCGTCGCCCGCGTAGCCGTCATATTCATAGCCGTAGCCATCCTGGTATTGATCATACTGCTGGTCGTATTCTTGTGGGCCTGGCCCGCCAGCAAATTGGCGTTGGGGTGGAGGGCGAGGTGCTCCTGGGCCGTTGAGAGCGCGCTGGGCAGGATAGCCTGCGTTGTATGCCATTTGCTATGGCTAGTGGCGATACGATGGAGCTCTCACAAGAGCTATTCCTTGCGCCTGTTTCGGCTACCGGAGCCAGATGGGCCTTCTCTAACTCGGTCGCCCTTCCTTTGTCTCCTTCCTGGGTCCACGAGTAATGTCGTCAACAGGTGGTTCAGCTAGGAAATCTCATAAAATTGCCGAGTGCGCCAACCTGAAGCTGTGTTGAAGTGTTATGCGCAGTGGCGATGCTAGTAGCCAACGGTTTCGCGTGCTCGGCTCCAGTCGCCCGCTGTCCGTGCCCGATCGTTTCTGTATGTCGGGGTATCTTTCTTGACTATCCAGTCCGTAACGAGGAAGAATTGGCGTCAAGAGAAACAATTACGTGAAGTGCCCGGTTATACTGATGGTACTTATCGTCTGCTATCGGTAGCTGGTCGCGTCCAAGTCGACGCTGCTGTGAAACTGACTGGCTGGCTGGCTGGCTCAACGATTCGAGGGAGAGGGAGTGATACGGCATACAATATCAAAGGAGTGACTGGCGCCGTAACAATGGGACGACCCGCTCCGTATGAACAAAGAGGGGTAAGAAATCTAAATGGGAAGAAAACGTGAATTGAGAAGCTGGGGTCAAGAGAATGGAGGTCCCAGTTGGCTGTCCAGTTGTCAAAATGCGCATATCTCTCATCAGGAGGGCAGCGAGTCGATTTGAAGGATGCGACAAGTGGAGCATTGAAATGGAGCAGTCGCAGATTTGGAGGAGGCCCTCAGGTCCTGAAGGAGGCCCCCCGCTCAAGTGCTTGGGCTGACAGGTTGGGGTGTCAAGCGTATCCGGGAGGCGGGAGGCGGGTAGTCGGCCACCGTCGACCGTTGTAGTCCAGGCGACCTCCCAAAACTGGGGAAGCCTATTTAGGGGGGGCTTGGAGGGGCTTGCCGCTAGCGTTTCCAGGGTTCTAATACTTCTTGGGCGTGCTAGGTACACTAAGTACTGGGTTCGTTCCGTAACGCTATTTAGCGGCCACCGTTGAGGGCCGGACGTCACAAACGGCCGATTCCATGGTCACCGTCATGTAGACTAACATACCCAGGCAGGTAGTAGTCTATTCATTTGAATGTTCTTGTTGTGTTGTGCGACCCATATAGGTGTATCTTCCATTGTTTATTGTGGCGCTAAGGTCGATATAGTACCACCTGCATCTATAGCATTGGACTACAGCAGCCACGGCAGCATCCCGGACGATGACATGTCAGGCCTGTTTGCTCGGAGATCTTGCCGGTGTCGATGATCTTGCTACTGTTGATCATGAAGGCATCTATCTCCCTGTAAAACTATGCAGCTACTGAACCAGGATATTCAGCAATGTGGCACACCCTGACGACAGCACCAACCTCAACTGCTATGTTCAACCCCGGCCTCCTTCGCGACGATCTTGTAAAGCAGTGACCAGGCTTATTGTAATGTCTCAAGTCGTGCATGTTGGCTCCTTGGTTGCCAATTGATCGACTACGGGCGAGACGTGGCAAAACCAAACTTCAGCCCCCGTCCCTTCCTTTACCTTTCACTCGCTCGCGACATCTTCATACACGGACCATGGCCGAATTCCGCCTTGTACCGTAGTCCGGCCGTCGCATCTCGCACCCTTCTCCACATCGCATATATAACGTCCCGAGTATGTACCACGTACCGAGAACGTGGTTGGAACTCGAGTTGTGTGGGCAGCAACATCCCTGCCATTATTCGTGCCCCCACCGGTGCCATATCGGGTCTGTCGGAGTGAGATGACGGATGAAACCGTGAGGGTACCTACCGGTAACCAGATATCTCCTGTCGTCTACTTGTGTTCGAAAATGCTCAACATGCCTTTTATCGAGTGGAGACCTTCAACAGGAACAGCGTCTTATACCAGGAGGCCTCGAGAGCGACCGTCAAAACATCGCTGCGCAAGTTGAGAAACTAGTAACTAACTGCCTTGAACTGTTTTGGTTCTTGTGCAGTTAGGATGCCGCCACTGAAAATACGTTCGATCGAGAGGATGGGTTCACCCAATTCTAGGTATGTAGGTCAATGTTGACAACTTTCGGGAAACCAAGCAGTGGTGCGGCCGCTGCCTGCAGGCTCGAAACCTATCGAAACCTGGACAAGAAGAATGACTTGCAGTTTCAGAATCTTGCCTGCCATTGCATGAACCTTGATCATTGATGATACCATGCAAGCCACAATCTCATTGCTGAACCTAAGCCACGTTCACGGAGCTTCTCCGGTCGTTGTGAGGAGCATGATCCAAAAGATTACTGCCCATCAACGATTTGCCAAGATCTTGCAAGAAGAACATTGGCAATAGGTAGGAGAACTTCGTATTACCTGTGCGCTAGGGCTGTGTGGAATGAGATGTTGTCACGATATCTGAACTTCGATATTCCTAGGAAAGGCTAGGGTGGGTCCGCTTCAGTGGCGGGACCATCCAATGAGCGAGCTTCCGTCTGCAATGACAGTAGTGCCGCTAGCCGCCGCCTATTTTTCTCAACGGGGGAGAGCATGCGATTCAACGACGTCGACGGGCAGTGCATATCTCTCAGCCCTCTTCGTATTGAAGGATACTGGACGAACCATTCAAACAAAAAATCCAGGTTATATCCACTGAACCCACATACAACCGTTACGATGCCAAAGAAACCGACAAACTGGGCGATGTTGGGGAAGATGTTCCTGGGGTGAGCCTCTCCCTCTTATTAACCTAACCGCTTGTTCGGAGCTTCGTGAGCATGGACGCTGACCATTCATCACAGCGGCGGTGCTATAGTCGTAGGCGGGCCGGCGTTGACATACTACGTCACGCCGACAGAGGAAGAGCTCTTCAAGAAGTACAATCCAGACCTGCAGAAGAAGAGTCTCGCCAACAGGGAGGTGCGGCAAAAGGAGTTTGATGACTTCGTGTGCAAGCTGAAGGAGTACTCCAAGAGCGACAAGCCAAGTATGTATCGTCCAGCCTAAGGGATGATTCCCGCAGGGCAATATTGGTGAGATGTGAGGGCGGCCCTTGCTGACGAGTGCTATAGTATGGGTTGTGCAAGCCGAGGCAGAAGCGAAAGACAAGGAGTTGAAGCGGTTGCAGGTTGCAAAATCCGCCGAAGAGGAGAGGATACGGAGAGAAGCGATGAGGAAAGAGGCTGGACTGTCAACTGACAAATGATGATATATGCTCTGTCATCAGATGGTAAATAAGTCTGGTTCTTCTGTACGATATTTTGTTACGGCGCATATCACGGCATAGGGCAGGTTCTACGGCGCTCAGGAAGCATTGGGATTGAGCATGCATTGACGCATTGCGGGAAAAGAAGCTTTGAGATGTTGCATAAGCTGTGTTGGACATTGTGGGATCCTCGACGCAAGTGGTCTAGATAGCGATGAGATGCGCTTAGGATGGCTGGATGGAGGTGTCAAAATCACCTCTCTTGGGAATGCAACGGACCTGTTGGTCCTAATAATCTTGGAACCACCTCTAGAAGCATTACGTCAGGCAAGCAAGTAAACCCAACAACTCGTTGACATTGCGATCCAGAAAACCAGACGGTCTCGTGTGTATTCTGGGAGCAATTCATCTTATGCGGATCCCCTGTACCATGTAACCGGTCAAGATGTCGGGCCGGATCCAATGGGTTTGCATAGCACGGCAGTATGAGATTATGCAGCCAGTCCGCCAGTCCCGTACCAAATCCAGATCCTTGAACGTTTGGTTGGGAGGTCGGCGGGGAATGAGCATTTTCGATGGTCCGTGCTGATCAGAGAGCTAATGCTGAGCTCGCCCGGGCATTTGGCGGGGCCTTTTTTCACTCTGGGATCACGTGGATCCGGCGCACAACGAAATCTTCCCTCAACACCAACATCTTTCAGCCACCCCATTACGTCGCCGACGAGTACGGATCAATTCAAAAGTGAGTGCGTTTTATCTATCAGGGTCGACAGTGTGAGCCGTTTCCAAGTGGAGGGAACCTACGGCGAGGAGAGGCGTGTGGAAGGCAGGGCCGAGCAGACCAAAAAAAAAACCTTACACACGGCCAAGAGACGGAAGGGGAGATTCTGGGCGGTAACCTAACACGGCTTTGGCTGACACGACCTTGCAACCACACAGTCAGGCCCATAACCTGAAATTCTACTCTCCAATCCCGACCACCTTCAACCACCTCCCTAATACCTCACAAGATGGCCGACGTCCAGGAGCGCCTCAAGAAGCTCGGTGCTTCGGCACGTATTGGTGGAAAGGGTACCCCGCGCAGGAAGATGAAGCGCGCACCCCAGCGATCCGGCACCGACGACAAGAAGCTCCAGCTGGCTCTCAAGAAGCTTAACGTCCAGCCCATCCAGGCCATCGAGGAGGTTAACATGTTCAAGAGCGACGGAAACGTCATTCACTTCGCCGCCCCCAAGGGTATGTTGGCCCCCACATTCAACCCCTCCAGACCACCGCTGGTGACTCAACCGCCAAGAGGAGTGCACATAAGGACGACCAGGAGAGGATGATGAGCCTTCGGTGACGCGGTGGTGGGCATTGAACTTAAGACGTGAATGCTGATGTATACCTTTTGCTGTTGTAGTGCACGCCGCCGTCCCCGCCAACACCTTCGCCATCTACGGCAACGGCGAGGACAAGGAGCTCACCGAGCTCGTCCCCGGTATCCTGAACCAGCTCGGCCCCGACTCCCTTGCGTCCCTGCGCAAGCTTGCCGAGAGCTACCAGAGCATGCAGCAGAAGGAGGGCGACAAGGAGGCCGACGATGACGAGATCCCCGACCTGGTCGCTGGCGAGAACTTCGAGGGCGAGTCCAAGGTCGAGTAAGCGGCGGCTTAGGCTTTAACCTGTGAGGAAAAGGAGAAAGTCCGGTTAGGAAGACAATCCGGTCAAGACACACACCGATATTAGCGAAGGCTACAGTCGATTAGTGGAGATGATATTCCATGGCATCATCCCATTTTATAACAATTTACGGTCAGGGTCAAAAATTGGCGGATCGGAAACTGTTGTGGTACATCCTAGCATTGGAGGGACCCCTAGCTCGCTCTGGGTTTTGCGAGAAATGAAAACGAATGAAATGAACCCACTTGTCTGATACCATACAACGTATCTCGCAGCTGCGCACTCAGGCATCACTCAAGCGGAGGAGTAGGACGGCCCAGATGGAAGACTACCAAGATGGAACCTGACCAGAAGGGAATGCCGACTCACATATCCAATTCGACGGACGAACTAGAACGCTTAACGACACAAACAGCCCAGAGGTTGCATACTCTGATGAGAGGATCTAGAGGTGATGCACGGATATTCAGCCGCGTTGCATCCGCCTCTTGCTGCTATGCCAAGATCCAGTCGGTCGAGATGGGCATTCCCTGCGATAAGGATCACTCTGTGAGTTGTAGACAATGTAGACATCACAGGATCACGGTGAAGATATACCCAAACATCCGGCGGAGTTGTCAGGTTGACACTCCGAACGATTCATCACCAGTGTTTCTGACCCAGCCCTTCAACGCCGCCCTTCTAACATCCCCCTTCACGTCTCTTCTCACGGCCAGTAGTTTTCCCTCCTTCATCTCTTGATACGTCGCATGAGGAGCCGCCAGCTCCCTCATGCCAGTCAGCCTCGCAACCTCGGTCGCCAAAGCCCACATCTTCCTCCTTGAGACCAAACTCCCTGCGCGCGGATGTGACTGCTTCCACCCTTCCAAGACGCCACCAATGATGTTCTCCGCCAGACCATTGCACGACCACGCCGTAGCGAGATTGCTGGCCACATATCTCGCTGCCCCCTGTTCCTCGGATCCGCGGCGGGAGTATTCAAATTCTGACACTGTAGTCCGAATCTCAAAGGGCCTGAAAGCGTACCCGTCTGTCCACTCTCCTTGGACGTCACTTACAGGCGCCAGCCTGCCCTGAGGCGTAAAACACCTCTCGCATGCCGTCTCAGAGAACTGACTCTCTGGTAAGACTAAGCTCGCCAGGTACACGCCTTGCGGGGAGACAAGGAGCGAGGCAAGCGAGTTGAGCAGCGAGGTGCACTGCTTCAGCGCGATCTTATCAGAGCACGATTTCGACAGCGTAGACGGAGCGTCGGCTCGGGACGGCTTGCGCCTGACAACACCCAGCTGGGAGAAACAGGCGCGGCCCAGGAGTGCCAGCTCCGGAGAGTCGCCATCAACCTTGCCCATCAGGTGTGGCGGGAGGGGTGCCTCCCACGGCGAGGCGTCGTCCTGGGCTGACATGGTAAGCTCCATGGAGGCGTCGCCGCACGGTGCTTCGGAGCAGTACATGTGCAGCGTGACGTCTTCCCTCCAGGCAAACGGCTGTGTCGCAGGCTCGTCATCCGTCTTCCGGCGGATGTACGCAGACTCCTTCCCCTCGGCGAGAGCTTTGCATTCCTGCAGAACGAAGTGGTTCAGGGCTCTCATGGCTAGAACCTCGGCATGCCAGTCGTGCAGAACGGTGCCATTGGCAGAGGATAGTTTGGATGTCGGGAGGCATTTCATGCCCGTGGCCAGGGTCAGGCACCTCAAGGACCCATCACTGTGTCTGGCAACGATCCCGCTCAGGGGCACCCATTCACGGCTGCCATTATCACGGACCCGTGGCTTCCTCTTTGATGGAAGCCTGTCGAACTCTTCCAAGACGACACAGGCGATTTTGTCCGCCTCACTTGTCATCAGTGAGGTATGAGTATAGAAGGTAGAAAGCGGGTAAAGCCAATCTGGCTGTCAGCTAGGTAGCCATGTGTGAAATGTGGGTGCTCTGGTGGTGTAAGCTGCCAATCAGCGGAGCAACCTTGTTGTACCCAAGAGACAAGAAGAAAGCTCGAGCTAACCTTGGAAGGGAGGAAAATATGGGAGTCGCAGAGCAGTGGTAAGTCATATGGCCCAGAAGATAAGTGAAGAAATACCGAAGAACTGCAGGGAGGCTCACCAAAGCCGCCGGCTGTCGTTCTGTCTGGCCAGCTGGCCAGCCGGCCGTCAGCTGATCGGCATTCCTTGCGCTAACAATTTGCGGGCACAACGGGCTGATTACCTAAGTAAGAAAGCCAGCACGGACCACCGCTTTCGGTAGGGTGCGTTTTTGCCCACCATTCGAAATTTCGTCAAAATCGCAGTGTCCGACCTCATCGTCTTGACAACCTCATCCACGATTAACCCCGACCTTCGGCAAATCCACGACCGCCATTCAAAATGAGGACCTACGACGATTCCTTCTCGGGCCAGAGGATCTACCCTGGAAAGGTACGGTGATGAATTTTCCCGGGAAAAGCGGGCTGGGCTGCCATGGAGTCGATGGACGACCGCAAGAGGAGGAACAAACGGCAAAAGCACGGGTCGAGGGCGCACTTTCCATCACGACGGCCACGGGAGGGCTCTCGCGAAATCTTTTGGTACAGAAATGCTGACTCTGCGGTGAAATGCAGGGTAAGCTCTACGTCCGCGGTGACTCCAAGGTCTTCCGCTTCCAGAACGGCAAATCCGAGTCCCTCTTCCTCCAGCGCAAGAACCCCCGTCGCATTGCCTGGACTGTCCTGTACCGTCGCCAGCACCGCAAGGGAATCACTGAGGTACGAATCAAAACCGATCCCGATCCGATCAATCAAATGCACACGGACCACACCGAGATCCAGACCCCCGTCACGAAATCATGAATGAACGATAGACATCATGGTAGATGTCGGAAGTATCTAAGAAGAATGGATGACTGACATCCGAACAGGAGGCTGCCAAGAAGCGAACCCGCCGTACCGTCAAGGCCCAGCGTGCCATCGTCGGTGCCTCCCTCGAGCTGATCAAGGAGAAGCGCTCCCTGCGCCCCGAGGCCCGCTCCGCCGCTCGTCTCCAGGCCATCAAGGAGAGCAAGGAGAAGAAGGCTGCCGAGGCTGCCGCCAAGAAGTCCGAGAAGGCCAAGGCTGCTGCCTCTGCCTCCAAGGGCCAGACCCAACGGATTGTCGGCAAGCAGGGTGCCAAGGGCGCTGCCCCCAAGGTCAAGGCCACCACCCGATAAAGGATTCAAGATGAGCGGGTGCTAGATTAATGCAAACGGTCACGTCTTTTTTCCACTCTACTCGGGACATGGGCGATTGAGATTCAGGGAAATGGGGGACTGGAGTCGGGTTCTCACCACCTTGTATGTGCTTTACTTACAAAGCCTGGCGGTCTTTTAAACGAACGTCTGAGAAAAGGGGCTGGTTTCATGGATTCCTACATAAAGGGACACGATTTTCGCGCGGCATGAGTAGCTCAGAGAAAACAAGCAACTTGTGCATTGATCAAGAAGGTTTTCAGGACGATTAAATTTGTGTCTATTCATTGTGTCTGCCAAGGCAGAGACCGCTCGTGACCACGAAACTCGAGAGCAACCCGATGGAGCCCCTCTAACGGAGATCTAAGTCTATGAGTGGTGTGTATACATCAAGTGCGTATACATAAAAAGGACGCCCTAGTCACGATGTTGTCCATAGAGCATTTACAGCTTGGCCAACACGGACTCGGCATCAGATCCCTTGATGCCACCCTGCTCGGCCTGCTCGGCGTAGATGACCTTGCCGTGGTCAACAACGATGGCGTAACGGCCAGTCCTCTCACCCAGGGTCCAGCCGATGGACTGGGAGAACTTGGTCTCGGCGTCGGTAGCGAACAGCTATCATCACATGTCAGCCTCTGTATCTCCTATCTACTTCCGCCATCGAAGAAATAGGGAACGCGTGGCGGACAGATAGACACTTACGATGAAGTCGTCGGTGATACCGAAGGACTTGCCCCATGCGGACTGGACGTAGGGGTCGTTGTAGGCAATGACGATGACGTGGTCGACGCCCTTGGCCTTGAGGGCCTCCTTCTGCTGGATGAATGTGGGGATGTGCTGCTCAGCGCACGTGGGGGTGAAGGCACCGGGGACAGAGACGATGACGACCTTCTTGTTCTGGAACTCTGTTTGGGGTGGTCGACCTGGTCAGCAATGATGTCTTCTTGTCTTGTGATCGCTACAGCAGCCTGTGTAGTAAAAAGAAAGGAGAAAGGAACGGAGAGAGATCGAGGTTGCATACCCTTGCTGGCGTCGTACTTCTGGGGCAGGCCACAGGCGTTCAGACCAGCCTTCTCGGAGGTGTAGGGGATGTACAGGAAGCTGACATCCGCGGGGAACTGCTGGCCGACGAGGGAAGCCATTGTGATAGATTTGGTATGTGTTGTTGGGGGAGTGTTGGGATGGGAGAGTTGGGTATTGTTTATTACAGAGTGGGATGTTTGGTATGTAGAACTGTAAAATGGTTGAAGTTTTGGGGGACGAGGAGGGTGAGAGCTCTTACATACGTTGACTCGCAGCAATTTGGAAGGAGGGGTCTTCTCGAGCTCAGTAGCACAGAATCCCGCCCCGCCATGACATGTTTCCCTGCATCCCTGTTCGTTCGTCCCAGTATTTGTCAACCAGCAGCAGCCAGCTTCGACTACTCCGAGCCTCGGATGAGCTTCAGCCGCCTCGGGACCCCCTTCGACAGACCACCCAGACCACTTCAGCGTTCCACCGGCCGTGACGATGGGGTAAAATTTGCTCTGGTATCGATCGATTATCAATCGTGTCCCATGTAACACTGTGGTTACTGCTTCCCTGCCAGCTGCCTGCCTTGCTCCCGATTCGGACCATCATCTTCTACTCTGGTCCATCGAAGCAACTCAAGACAACTGACCCGTTGGGTCCCGGATCCATCCGGTCATCGGCGTGGAACGCCTGGTCCACCACCGACCGCATTCTATGCCCAGACGACCTCCGGCGGATCACTCGGTCAAGCTTCTCGGTAGGTATCCTACGCTCGACGTGAGCGGGTTTCTCTTGTTACTGTTCTTGGCTTGGCATGAGCCATTATGCCCCGCTTGCTTTGTCACGAGCGCGGGTGTCAACGCGTTCTTCTTTGAGGGTCGTCTCAATCTGACTCTCGATAATGGTGTCGTGGTTCGCTGAGTAAGGCGGTATTGCTCCATCGATATGTATGTCTGATGTAGGCTCACGGCAGCGGTCCAGCCCTACAGGGTTTGCCTTGTCACCACTTACCCCTCATGTTGGTCGTCAGACATGTTGGTTGCTAGACAACATAATTCAGATCCGTTTCTTCTTGATATTCCACGCCCTTTGCCTTCGTAGAAATGATGAATCAGGTTGATCAGTGATAGATAAAAGGCCCCCATCGCACGTTGTTAGACATGCCAGTCAATATTGCTCCAGGTTGCGTTAAATATTACATGTGAACGACACAACGAGATAGACAGTCATGGCGAGTGAATCGAGACCGCCTTTTCCACCTTTCACCGAGGAGACGGCCAGGAAGAAGGTCAAGGCAGCACAGGATGCCTGGAACTCAAGGTGCTCATCGACCCTGCTGTTTCTCAGCAACTGCCCATGTGGTTGGTGTCGCTGACTAGCCAGCGCAGAGACCCAGCCTCTGTCAAGCTGGCATACACACCGGACTCTATCTGGCGGAACCGCGACGAGTTCTTCCAAGGCCGCGATGCCATTGAGAGGTTTCTGACGGAGAAGTGGTCTGTCGAGAATGGCTACCGCCTGAGGAAGGAGCTGTTTGCGTTTACAGATAACAAGGTACCACCTACAAGCTTGACTTGAATACTTTCTTCTAGTCGGCCTTTTAGGTATACCGTCACTGACTTGATGCGAAGATCGCCGTCCAGTTCTGGTATGAATGGCACGATACCTCCGGCCAATGGTGGAGGTCGTACGGGCTCGAGGACTGGACGTTCGCGGAGAACGGACTCATGAAGAAGAGGCAAAACAGTACGAATGATGTGAAAATCAGTGAGGACGACAGGTGGTTCAAGGATGGTGTCGATGTGAATGCTGTTGAGATCAGTGAGAAGCACTGGTAGTATTCTTCACCTGGTGAGTCCTATGACGGACAGTAACTAAGGACGTACTCCGACAGTCATAATCGTCATATTCATATGACAGTATTAGAAGCCCTGATGGACTTCCCAGGCCACATATGGTACTCTGCTCCCAGGTGCCCAGGTGCTCACTTACATGCTCTCGACGTCTCAGTGACTCTGTGTCTTCACCCCCTGCGAGGATATGGACAGTCACATCCACTACATTTCCAGGAATAAAACTCGAGAACTCGCTCCAAGCAAACTTCCCCTGCTCTCCCGGGGTCCCAGTCCAGCTTTGTCGAACGGGGACTCGACCACTCGATATTGACATACATCGCAATACGACGCCAGAAGTACTTGACCAGATCTTCTACAAATTGCCTTTGGCGATAACATCCTTCACCTACACGGGTACTCCCTTCCCTATCGAGTAGTAATATCAAAAGTTCCTGGCACATTAGACCGCCGACACAGACACCGAACGACCTAGCCATCATGCCGAACATCGTCGGCCAAGAAGCCGGCGACCACCCAGAGTCGCGCACCCTGACATTCATACTCCGCTTAGTCGAGGTGAGAACTAGCAATTCCATCACATTCACATAAACACATCGCAGCTGTTGTAGCCACCAGGTACTAATACCATATTATGCATATTAGTTGACCCTGACCGGACTGACCTGCGGCCTCGTGTTCTGGATGCTCGTAAAGAACCTCCCCGTCCCCACCGGCGGGGAAACGTCCGCCGGGCACGCCGCCGTGTTCCTCCTCACCGCGGCCTTCCTTGGCCTGGGCAGTGCCATCAGCGGGCTCATCGCGCTCTGCTTCAAGTTCGACCTGCTCGAGGCCCTGGAACCTAGCTCCTTGAGGTTCGGCCGCCTCCATTACTTCCCTGTCTACTGTGGCCTTCTGTACCTCATAGTAGGCACTATCGGGACGTGGGTATGTATACCTCATTCCGGATACCCTCGTCTCCCTTTTCTGCGCCGCGGGGGCGGGCTCGTGGTGGTTGGGCATGATGGCTGATGTCACGATTCTTTGGCTAGTACGCCATCACTCGGGTCCGAGGCGGAAGTCAATGTTCGGCCCACCTGAGCGCCTTCCGTGGTTGCGGCGTACTGGTCGCCGCTATTGCTATGAACTGCGCTGCCTTGGTCGCGACGCTTGTGTGCTCTGTCAAGGAGCACTTACGTATCAGACAGTGGAAGTCAGTCATTGACCGGTGTGAGGTGACCTATGGAGCAAACAGAGGAAGGGTTTAGAGGCCTCATAAGAGTCGGGATCATGGAGGTGATTGACTGAGGGCTTAGTGAGAAGTCTGGTCAGTAAGGAGGGACTTGCATGACACAATGGCCTCGAAATCGCCCTAACTTGGCACATGCGCATGAATTCACGCTGCAAGTATTGGACAGCGTTTTTCTCGATTCTATACTTCGGCATGCTTATTTACGGGTATTAAGAATCTCTATGTACCCAGATATGAAATACCCAATAGCGAGTACACATGCTCTGATGCTATAAAGATCAAGCTTTCATCGGTTTCGAACACCTACGCAGCGGTACATTGACAGCATGCAGTGATACAGGAACCTGTCGGGCACGTGGGCAAAAAAGAAATGCTTCTGCATTGCGAGTGAGATGCAGATAGTCACAATGTGCCATATCATACCCAGGAGCCAAGTCGTCAAGTCTCAGTGGAACAGAGGGAAGGGTTATTAAACTTACTTTTTGCCGGAGAATATGTGGGCAGCTCTTCTTCTTTCGAGACCGCACCACTGACCAACACAACACTCTTGATGCCTTACGGGTTCTGTTGCCCTTATCGACTATCAATCTCTCGCCGACCACCAGTCGAACTAACGGCTTCTGTGACTTGTTAGCATTCCTGGGATTTGAAACGTGATACTTGACGACTTGGCTACTGGGTTGAGTAGCTGGGGGGCCGGTGAGATCTATATGGACGAGTGGGCAAGCATGTTACGGGCAGCTGGTGGCTGACAGCTGGCAGCTACCCAGGTACTCCAGGCTTGGGCTGGCTCCGGCAAGACCGCCAGCCACATTGGAAGTTGTATTAAGGTATGTAGCTGCCCACATGCATATCGACGCTTCTTTGAAGCGAACAGCCCGCGTACGGACTGTTTGAAGTACTTGCACGGTGATTACAGCGTTGGGTGACTCTAAAGATGAGCTATATAGATGTTCAAGATATGTCTAGATGCCTATTTTGCCCCAATTGGAACTATGGATACGTAAATAAATAACGAAATTCAAGGTCATTGAAGGCCCAGATGTGAGCTGATTGCTATAGAGTACTCAACCTTGGAAGTAGTAGTTGCTCAAGTGCTCGGTGCCGCACCTGTCTGCCTCACAGATCACAAGCAGGAACTGTTAAACACGGCGAAAAGTACTTCCTGGGCGTAGTTTAAGCCTTGCGAAGACCAGAGCTATCCTGCCAAATGCTGCGGAGATGCGAACAGTCCTTACATAGGTAGCCTATACTAGTTGACATATTGCAATATCCTGCAATAAACATGAGTCCCTTACGCCGGCCCTCTATACTTGACTCCGAACACTATACTAATCTCGAATCACTTTTCGACGCATCAATTACAATGTAGGTATAGCAGTGATAGGGATAGTAGTAGTAGGGAGTGTAGTTAGAGGGAAAGTGGTAGGAGGCCCCGGCCGCCCGGGAGAGTAGTAGTCTTGATATGTCTATCGCGGAGGCCCCTCTCTTCCCATTCCCTCACAATCTGGGAAACCGCCGACCATAAGGCTGACCTCGACCCCGAGCCGTCAAACAGCCCAGGTGCCACTGCGGAGGCTCTGCACTCACAGGCACCTGGATTATGCCTAGCAACACCATCGTTACTACTATCTGCAACATCTACGTTGGTCAACAAGAGCAGTGTCTTTCCTAGAAATACAGTACTGAGATGACCGCTATATAGGCGAGTGCTTCATACTGTGGTTGAACTGCATATAGCTGCTCAAGGCCTGGATGTGCACATCAGTGACTGATGATAATGCATCTCTCGAGGTTTTAATACTGTTCATAGAAGTGCATAGCTCTGCTATTTAAAAAGGCCTCGGCAGATAAGGACTTAACCTTCCACTGTATAAGAGTATACAAATAGTTACCAGTGACTTTAGTCATCCAAGGACCTAAGCAAGCTATTCTTGAATAAACTCTATCTTACTATCGGAGAAAAGCATACGTTAGAATAAATAACAATATGCCGCTTGATATGTGGAACTATTTACGCTCCACGGTTGACTCACCTAGATCTATACCGCGGCACTCGTGGACAGGTAATAGCTAATAAAGCAAAAGTGAAAAAGAACAAAAAAGAAAAGACTCAGACATGGTAGTAAACAGGGGTCATGTTAACGTGCGCGTCACGAGAACCGCCCGAAGACTGCCTCTAATGCTACTTGTCAACTTAGGCCTGCCGACCACCGGTCCTTTGCAGCAGGAGCGGTCCTGACTCCTAGACTACCCTACGGGTCGGACGCAGAGGTAGCTCGAAAGGCCAGGCCGACACGAGCTGGAGTCGAACCCCCGGGCCATGAAGGCTCACGTTGCTTAACTGGGTCGCCTGATGCGTTCGTAGACGAGGCCGGCCAGCTACTGGAGCTGGGGCCTGGCGAATGAATGTAGCCGGGCCCAGCTGGGGGGCCACCTGGGCTCCCATGTGAACTATCTGACCGACGGCGCTGCTCTTGGTACTGCTACTGGCGCGGAAGATGCGTTGGGCCATCTGGCCGTCACGTTGGATTGATATTTTCCCATTTCCAAAGTCTACTACATAGCGTCTCCTTGCTTCTTTGGTATGACCTTATTCGAGCATCCCTGATGGAACACATACAAAGTATCAGACCGGATTTTCGCATCTCCGGGCTGAAGAAAGATCACAGCGATGGTGTGGTAGGTTACAATGATGAGACGCGGCCACAGCTTCATCCTGTCAGGCCTCCAGGAGTGATCTGCGTTAGCAACCCATAGATACGGATATTGGCGAAGGTGAGACATGTCATGAGAATGGACCCTGGGTTCTTCATTAGTTGTAGCGGACTTGATGCCACCTATGTGGCTTTTAATTCATTCCATGATCGCCAAGCAGTAAGGCATAGTCGCATGTGTGGAGCATCGAGACTCATGTATTGTCCTATTCCTTGTACATCTCATCTGATACTATATAGTAGATTTGCCCCACCGTTACCTGCCCCCTGCCAGCCTCCACGCCCTCATGGGCAGGCCTTGTAAGTGCAGGACCTTGGGTCTTATATAGAACAGGAAGGTGACGACACCGACGAGCACGCACATGATGTTAACGATATAGTAGCCATCGCGCGTCACCTCGCAGGTACCGCCGCCGTTGATGCACCTCTCCTTGTCGGACTGGACCGCGCAGGAGAAGGCCTCGGTGATGAGTTGGCCCTTCACGTTGGCGGCCGTGTCTGAAACGGAGGTGGGAGGGTGGCAGGTTGCGCTGGTGAGTTCATCGACGAAACGGAGGACGAAGAACCGAGGCAATGTGCCGCCAAGGTTAGAAATACTAGTTTAAACAGTCAGTACCTCTATGCTTATAAATTCGAAGGAAGGTCATTAGGAGGGGGGGACTCACGTAGCAAGCAGGGTCATATAGGTGCCGCCGATGACTGGGTCTGCAATTCTAGCATGGAAAGCCGAGACGGCAACAAACATGATTGTGTTCATGAAGGTTGAGAAAACATGCTCAGCAATGACAACGAGTAGATACCAGGACGTAACACCCTGAGAAGGGAAGATAATGACGACGAACTGCGCGAAGACGGCAGCGACCAAGCGGCCCATGAAACCCCAGCTCCAAAGGCGCATCGGCGTGTATTTTTGCGACCACACTCCAGCGTAATAACCCAGACCGATCTCGAAGGGGAAGTCAATCAGGACCGTCAGGGCCATGTTGTCGGTACCGAAGCCCTTGTCTAAAAGTTTCAGGTTCGTCACGCCGTCGTTCGCCTGGAACCCAATCTTGGCAATAAGGTGGACAATCATGATGGTCTGGACGCTCTTGAGCTTCAGAACGCCCCACATGATCTTGTACACATCCCAGATGCCGTCCTCGTTCTTGGTCTTCTCCTCCCGCTTCATGGTGGCGAGACCGAAAGTGACGAGGATGTAGAGCCAGCCTGCAAAGGTAAGGTACCCGCCGAGACTGATGAGTCCGGTATCCAGAGGCTCAGCACGGAAGTAGCGGTTGGCAAAGTCCTTGGAGTTGAAAGCAAGGAAAACCGTGTACGAAAGGAACTGGCCGGCTGTCAACCCAACAGTCTGGGCAGTAGACGCATATGAGACGTTCCCGGGAGTGAGCAGTGTCAAGGCCCACCCGTCAACCGCAATATCCTGGGTCGCGCACATGAGCACAAGGAAGAACCACCATCCTGTCATGTTCCAGACGGTTGGGCCACCCTCTTTCCCGACCATTGCCATCATGTCCTCGATCTCGGAGCCAAGCCATAGCATCCCTATGCCAGATAGTAGCTGAATGGGCAGGATCCAACTCTTTCTCCTTCCAACCTTGGGACTCCAGATCGCATCGACAATAGGGCTCCATAGGAGCTTCAAGGAATAGGGGTATGAGGCCAAGCTGAAGATACCGATCTCGGCGTAGGACATGTGGCTCTTCAGGAGGAACGGCACGGAGCCAGTGGCCAAGCCTAGGGGCACACCCTGCAGGAAGTATAAGAGCACCAACAGGCCGAAGTTCCTCTGGTCGTGCCTCGGCAGTTCCCAGAACCCATGATTGTTCAGCGTGGGTGTTTTGGGGATAGGATCGTCGAGGTTGAAGGACTCGTGAGCCATGAGGTTGTCTGCGGCGGTGGTCGAATCGGCTTTGACGGCACCCTTTCGACGTTGTTCTATGTTATTCATTGCGCCGTTGGCTTTCCCGTTGGCGCTTGGGGAAGTGTCCACGCGGAGAGAGGACCCGTTCTCTTTCGAGGGTTTGGCGGAACGTCGAGCTCGGGCACCCATGAGTGACTGGTGAGAAATGTTTGGGATTCGTTTCAAGGAAAGTCGCGGCCGAGCTCGTCAGCGGCGAAGAGGGAGCTGTCAAATCGTAAAGAAGGATCGAACGGATAATTGCCAAGTATCGAAGTCGAGCTCTGGGATTTTGTATAATAAAGATGGAGAAGTTTAACTTAGTCAAGTGACCAGATCAGGGATCGCAAAAGAAGGGACGTGAAGATCAAATCAAGCTGAAAAGAATCCACAAACGATAGTCAGAGTCGCCTTTGGACAGAATTGTTGCTGGCCTCTTTGTAAACGGCCAAAGCATGCAACCTGGTAGCAGTGGCAGGAAGTGAAGTCGAAAACGCGGGACCGGGGTACGAAGGCTTCTAGAATCGCTGCACGTGGGGGGGGTCTCTCCCTGTCCCTGCAGCGCGAAGCTGCCGGTAATCTTGCGGCTACCGTGGCCTCTGCGCGTTCGAACTTTATAGTGGGCTTATAGTGGCAACGACAGCCTCTGACAAGCCGTGGACCGCTTGGGAAAACCTGGAACAGGCCTGTAACAGGCCTAGCTCCTGATGTCACTTGAATTTGCTGTGGAGGATGTCCCGTCAGCCCCCGAGATACGAGAACGAAGAATGAGGTTCCAGGAGAACTGATATAACGACTGACATGACAACTCGGATGTAATGTAACGCACTTGGTCTGTCAGTCTGTTGGTTTCGATCCCTGCCCTTTAAATGCAACTGCGTACAGGTATGCCTGTCTGTACCTAGGTACGGGGTAAGGCTTGGTAAGTGACATCCCCTACTTAGTACACACCACAGTAGTGCAAGTACCTAGGTACTTTGAAACGGGAAGGGGTTCGGGTTTCTCGGTGGTGGAGATCATATGTGCATCGGAACTCGGCAACGCGGGTTAAACCCTTGCTCCCAATGCAATGCAACAACACCACAACCGCCTAAGCAACGCGCTCTCATCACCATCACCAACTTTGGCGCGTCTCACAGCACAAGGCCAAACAAGTATACCAAATAAACCATGCCATCAGAATCAGAACTAGACGATGAGATCGCCAGTCTCCAAGCGCGAGGTAAGAAACACATCCATGCAAGATCGTCTTGACCCACCAGCATTCACTAACCAACGATCACAGTCGAATCTCTAAAATCCCAAGTTCGCCTCCAAGCCACCACCCTACTAACCACACCCCCGGCGCGTCAAGCCATCGCCGCGGCCGCTGCGCCCGACCGGGACGCCCTCCAGGCCCGCCTCGAGAAGCAGAAGGCCTACGACCAGCAATGTCTGTACCGCACCTGCGCCGGCGTGACCACCTTCCGCGTGCGCGACCCGGACCCCAACGCCGTTGACGGCGGGAACGTTCTCGGCGTGCGCATAGAGGTCATGACGAGGGCCAAGTTCATCCGTCCGTATTACGTCTTCCTCAACCGGCCCTACTCCTCCTCCTCGTCGGAAGGAGGAGGTGGTAGTGCTGGTAGCGAGCAGGGGGGACGCTTCCTGCGCGTGCACCGCCATACCGTGCCCCCGGGTATCCCTATCGGTGGCCTGGCGGCGCGGTATCTACCTGCCCCCAGGGCCCGGGGAGTCTCCGCCGACGAAGCTGGGGACGGGGACGGGAGGGCGACGAAGCAGAGGATGCAGGACCTCTCGCGCTTCGTGAGGTGCCTGAGGCGGGAGATAATCAGGTACCACAACCGCGTGGCCGTCATCGCCGACCTGCGCAGGTCGCTGGGGCTGGACGGCAGGAAGAGGGACGCGGGGAGGCTGGCGGAGAGGAGCTCGATCCTCGCCATCAGCGCCGCCGACGCGGAGGCGAAGCAGGTCAGGATGGACTGGAAGGACGGCCGGTCCGGGCGCATCGTCATAAACGACGATGGCGATGTCGACAGGGTGGTGGTGTTTGGGGACCAGGGGCGGGACCGTGAGACCGCGCGCGAGGCGTTGAGCCGCGGGTCGCGCCTGGAGCTGGTCGCTCGCAAGCTTGCGGAGATGTGAGGTCTCCAATGAGTTTATTGGATTGATACCCTTTGATTTTCAACGTTGTCAGCTTATGGCGGCAGGTTTGCATAGAGCAAATATACTACCACGGTATCGTGCGACTGTTGCCAAGCGCTTACGACTTCACGACAATAGTGAGTATCTTTGCGACTGAACCTTTTACACTTCCACTGATGCCTAGCTCGCAGATGAGTGTCTTTCTGAGTCACCACGAACGCGACGACTCTTTGTGGTGACCGAACGTCGTCACAACAATCTACCTACGGATTAGCGATGAGGAAAGGTCGGTCAACAGTCGGTCTGTCCACCTCTTTACCAACTCTTGCTTCGACGTTGAGAGCGCGGCGCAGCGGTATACAGGCCTGTCCTAGTGTCCGTTATCAGCCGTGATTCCGTGTTCGACTGGTGTTTGCAAAGCTGGACATCATCGCGTGCAAATATTGCACCCATGCGTGGCGATGCCAAGACGACCCTTCGATCGTTGTTTGTCCTGCAGATGTCGCCCAGCCACGGTACCATGGGTAGTTTTGGTAACATTCGAAGATCTGCTATACAATCCCAGAAGTCTTGAAGAGGGGGAATTTCGGTCAAGTTGTCGCAAACGAGAAAGGAGGCAGAGCGAGGATCATATGCAGTTAGAACTATTCACTTCTCAAGCCAAGTGCGCCCAATAAGTGATAACAATGTCTAATATTACACTAATCGATATTCTTTCATTGTTCTCTTCTGCTGCAGAGGGCAAATCTACTGAAGCCCCTCGAGAAGCACCACTAAGACCACAGACCATATGTCCTCTATACAGCCTCCCATCTAGCAACCCAGCCAACACTCTCCCCAGCGGTCCTAACGATACACAATCTCCCCTCCTTGTCGCCACCGACCCGCAGGGCCTCCAGGGCCCTCTCCACGGAGACGCACCCGACCCCGACGCCCCCACCCTCAGCAAGGCTGAACTCCCCCTTGGTGACATACCCGATGAGGTCCTCCTCGCCCGGCACGAGCGGGTGGTCGCCGTTCCCGCCGGTGCCCTTCTCGGGCGGGAAGGCCACCTTCTTCGTCAGGAGCGACTGGGCCAGGAGCAGCTTCCGCGTGTCGTGGTCTGCGCCGGGTGGGAAGCGGGTGGGCTGGCTGTTCCCCTTCTGTGTCGTCGGCCTGCTGCTGCTGCTGCTGCTGCTGCTGGCCCTTGCGAGCCATTGGTCGCGGAGGTCTGTAGGGAGGGTGTTGTTCGGTTGCGAGGGCGGGTTGGTCGCTGGGACCTCGGCTGGGGTGGGCGATAGGCTTGTCTCGTCTGGTCTGCGTGGCGGGAGGCGGTAGATGCGTGCGCACGGCTCTGGGACGCCTCGGCCAAGGATGGTGATCTTGACGGTAGCTATGGAGAAGGGGGGAGGTGGGGCGGATTTCTTGGGGGTGGATATGAGGGCGTTGAAGGAGGGTTTGGAGAGGTGGTGGACGAGGGTTAGAGGATGAGATGTGGGCTTCTTTGTGGCCGGCGTTCTGGCAGATTCGTTGCCATCAGCGCCTTGTCGTTCAACAGGCTGCCCGCCATCGACTTGATCCACATCCATCTTAACGTGCTTCTCGGTAGCGCCATTGCCCTCTGACAATGAGTTTTCGGTCGAGGGTGGCTCCTCCGTGGTTTGATGCAGTCCGAACAGCCTTTCAAACTCGCATGCCCAGCCAATACCGATCTCTCCCTTCCGACTGGCCCCCAAATCAAGTGCCTCCCATGCGACTCTCTTCGACTTTGGTCTCCGTTCCCAGTCTGCCTTCCTCTTGGCCCGCTGCTCCAACTCCCACTCAGCACCAGCGTCCGTGCCCGGGAAGTCGCCTGGGAACCACGGGAGGACCTGCTCGAACGTCACCTGCCGCAGCTCATCCAGCCCCCCGATGCGAGGGTTCCCCCCTGTCGACAGTGGGTAGTGTACCAGGCTGTACCAGATAGGCAGTATACACTTCCATGGTGCGAGGAGCGTCCACGTGCCTTGGGCGGACTGCTTAGCAGGGGAGCGGGAGGCGAACAGGACCACGGGGACTGGTGGGTCGGCATTTGTGACCGGGAGAGGCTGGCCTGGTGGGTTGGTACCCTTGCGCCGGTTGAGAGCTTTCTGGGAGGGGAAGCAGGAGGCTCTGAAGCGTGCGTCGCGGTCGAAGAGTAGGTAAGGCGTAGGATCAGCACCATCCGACGGCGGTTGTATGGTGTTAAGATGCGCGGTGGGTACATCATTGATTGATGAGTCCTCCACCTGGACCGTCCGTGGAGGATATAGAAGGCGGGGGTCCTGTGCAGAGAACCCCAGCACAATATCTGCTGGGAGAGCTGCAGCATTGCTGACTCCGGAGATTGATTCGAAGAGCTTTGCATGTGCTTCCTTTACGTCTTCTTTGCTGTGGTAAGGTCGGATAATCCCCAGCAGTGCTTCGGTGGAGCCAGGACCTGTGAGCTCAATGCTGCCGATCTCGAATCGTAGATCCTCTACGTAAAGGCGTGGCGTCTCACGCTTGATCAACTTGACAAGAATGTCAAACACCTCGAGGAAGCTTGAAGGGTGAAGTCTGATGTAGACTTGCTTCTGCGCTTGCCCGGGAGGTGTTGAGGACTCGCCTCCTGGAGCAACCTCAGTTGCAGTGGATGCTTCAGGATTCCACAATACCGTGGCAGGGCCGATGTGCTTCCTACCGTCGCGTAATTGCTTGCTCAGCATGCCTGACCACTTGCGACGGCCCTCCCTCCATTTCGCTCCTCGGCCATCCCAGAGACTGTCGTGCGACATTCCCAGGCCCTTCAGGGTCCTCTCGATGCCCGGTGCATGGCCATACAGACCGATGGTGCTCATGTAGCTCATATCCCATACGATAGCCCCTTTCGAATTCGTCGCTCGATGCGTCGGCCTGTAGACCTTCTCGTTCGGCGTCAGGGGGATGGAAAATCGCCACAATGGCTCCTTGGGAGGGGTCATCTTTGCCCTCTTCGCGTGCCACAGGTGCGTAGGCAGCCAGGTCTTATCGATCTGGCGTTTCCTGAATCTCGCCTTTGGCCTAGGCGGATCGTTGACGAGGTTCCTCCGGATCTTGGGCCTTGCCGGCCTGGTCTCGATCAGCTGCTTCATCGCAGCGGGGACATCTTCCTTCTCAGCTGCTGCTGCATCACCGCTATCGCCTTCTTGCGCCTTTGCCCTCGCTTTGGCCTCGCTCAACTTCCGCTTGCGCTTCTTCTCGGCAAGGGAGGCCAACCTCTTTGCGGTCTCGAGACGTATCCTCGCCCTCGTCGTCTTGGGTTTCCTCTTGCCTGCGACGACGGTAGGCGTGTTATCCTGCAGCTGCTCGTTCCTCGCCCTCGCCCGCAGACGCTTAGGCAGCTTCTTGACATTATGTGAGGCAGTACGACGACGCATGCCCCTGGGAACCAGCTGGAAGGCACGGCGGTTGTTGAGGGCCTTAGACTTGCGCATGCCATCCTCGAGGGCCCTGATTTCGAACTGACGGGCGTTCAGGAAGGCCTGTAAATCCAGCTCGCCATCCTTGAGTGCGGCGTCTGCGGGCTGGGAGCGGATGGAGCGGGCGTCCTTGACCTTGACGCGTTTGAAGGCGCGTGCACCCCCTTCATTGCCGCCTCCGCCTCCGCCTGCACCTCCACCACGGCCATCTCTGTTGTTGCTGGAGGGCTGCCTAGAGGAGCCTGTGCCTGCACCTGACCCCGCACCCGGAGGGGGAGCTTTCCGCTTATTGTTGTTGCCGTCCGGCCTGGCACCGGATTTTGAGGGCTGTGGGGCCATGATGGGAGTTATGGGCCACTCATGGAAGCACTTATTTCAATTTCCAGTGATGGCTGTCTCCTGATGTTGACTTCAAAAAGTCGATTAAATTGGTTATCTTATCAATGTGAGATATAAACACGCCCCGGCGGTCTAAGTTTGCCCGGTGTTCTGGCTATATTTAGCGGGGTCCCTGCTGTTGTCCTTAGCTTCCAGGGCTGTTAGTTGATGCCCCAGGCGTGTTAACAGTGATCAATTAATTGTAGCCGACATGTTGCAGGTTGCAGGTCGCAGGTTGACAATGTTGATCAATGCACTCGCTCTACAATCTCGCTCGGCCTACTCCTGTAGTCGGAACTGGAGAAAGTTATATTTATCTTTCTCTAGACTACATGTGCAAGAGTGCTTGCGGTGTACGTTACAGACACCCGAGTGCATCTCTCTCAACCCAATCCGAACCTTTCCAGTTCCAGTCCCAAGCTGCAGGAGTAGCAGTACTCTTCAATCCGACAGGTTAGTAGTTCTTTCCCCAATTCATCTTCCTCGTTGGTGGTTGCCCGTGTGCTGGTGTAGTGGTGCCGTCAATGATCATCATGATGCTGGCCGCTTTTACCTGTCATCTGTTTTTCTCCCTCTCACATTCTCTGTCTTTCACATGAATAGAGGACGCCCAAAGTGACGGCGACAGTGGCAGGGATGATGACAGTGACCAGTAACTAGTATGGCCTTGGCTGACTTACAAGGACAGATGAACCGGTGCTGAGCCCAATCCCAGCCTCAGTCACAGCCCCGATCAGACCAGCCAAGCAGTCCCCCCCTTTTCCATCTGAGGCATTCCTAGCATCCTGCTGCAGCCAGCACGCACCTGAGGAAGCTCTCCATCTTATCAGATCGTCCGTTTCAAAGCGTGGACAAGGTTGACAACCACCTATCAACGCCTATCTCCTACTCATCTAACTTTAGTGTCTCGGCTGAACCGGACGGAGATCATTTGGCGGCGGCACACGGAGTTAACCGGTTGTCCCGGAGGCAAAACCTTGGAAGGCCTGGACCGGACTCGCCAGAATCCTCCGGAGCGGCATATTCATGACAGGCAGTAACTAGCCTTCTCTCCTGTGACAGACGGAGAGAGAGCGAAAAAGAGACACACACAAAGATGGCACCCCTCAGTAAGCTCGATATCATCAATCAAGAAAACGATCACTCAATGCACCACCATCTCATCTACCGTCTTACCTACCGTCTCATCGCCTGCCCCTGACTCTGAATCCTGGTCGAATCAATGAAGGAGGGCTGAGTGGAGTGAAGCAAGGGAAGTCTTACAAGGTATACAAGGTATACCTTCGTACTCACACACACCGCGTACCAAACATACCAGCCATACACAGCCATACACAAGGAGGTTCACGAGCCGCATTAGGAGCTGACGCTGCTCCTTGCCCACTCACTCACTTGCTCGCTCGGGCTTATTCACACTCTCTCACATTCACCCACCGTCAGCCTATCCTGGATTGAACCTCACCAAATGGATTAGCAATCCTGCAATTTGCTCTATATACATACATACATATTCACATACACCCTATCTCATGATCTTGGACCCGCCTCACCATCTGGAGATCTGGAGATATGGCCTGGACTAACGTTAAGAAACTCCCCTTAGTCAACAAGGCCAGGAAGGTAAATATGCCTCCGTTCCGTCTGCCCGTACCGATCCACACCGGAACGCCCACCCCATGTTAAGCATAATATCGGAAACGCCTTGAAACAAAGAAGGATTATCTATTGATTTGGCCATCTGCGACACACAAAATCTACCACCGATAAGAATACGTTACTAACGAAGACTCTACAGCCCAGGTTTGAAGTACACCTAAGGGTAAGTCAGATAATCCTAGTCAAGACCGAGGAAAACATGTCGCCGTTTTCTCTTGTTCAGTCACCCCCTTCCGTAAGCGCTATAACTGACAATCCCCAAGATCTACGATCTCAACAACGTCCCCTTAGTGCAGGGCGGCTCTTTCATAAAATGGCACCTCCCCCACTCCATCCACGGCGAGCACCGCGGGCGGACCGCTAGGTATCCTGTCGTTAATCACCGGGTGGAATACGGTTATGGCAAGATCATCTCCGTACGCGTCGCCATCGACAAGAACAACAACCTTTCCGAGTGCCCCATCGAGTTCGAGGTCGTCCAGGAGTTCGCCACGCATGGCGCCGCTGCCGGTAGGGAGGAGAAGATCACTTTGGGCAAGGTGACCCTGAACCTCAGCGAGTACGTCGAGGAGAGCGAGGCCGTGATCCGATCCACAGGTTTCCGCACCCGGAGCAGGATGCCCAGTAGCAGTGCGGCCGCCAGTACCGCCAGTACCGGGCATGCTGGGGGTACCTCGTCGGCCCAGGGGCATACCCGTCAGAGGAGCTCACTGTCTGCGCATGCACCGACCATCACCGGCGAGTCGTTGGACCCCACCACCTCGCACGCCTCTCCCAAGGGTGACAACAACGAGAACAACAACAGCAGCAGCAGCCAGGCACCCTCGATCAACGAGCCCGCGGCCCAGCCCCAGCCCGAGCAGCACGTAGAGGAGGGCGTCATCAGGCGGTACCTGATGCAGGACTCCAAGATCAACTCGACCCTGAAGATCGGCATCCTGATGGTCCAGGTAGACGGCGAGCGCAACTTCTCGGCGCCGGCCCTCAAGACGGCGCCCGTCTTCGGCGGGATCGCCGGCATGGTAGGCAGCGACGCCAACGCGAGCATCATAGCCGCCGACCCCACGGCCGCCGAGTTCGGCCACCACCTCCTGCACGACGAGGCGCACGGCTCCCCGCGCGACACCACCAACAGCAACGACATCCTCGGGGGCGCCGCCAGCCTCAACGCCCAGCTCTCGGGCGCGGGCAAGGTCCGCGACGTCTACGAGCTGCAGGACATGTACCGCCGCGCCCTGGCCGCGTCGTGGGCCTGCCAGCCCGGCGAGCTCCCGGCCGACGAGTGCATCGAGGACATCTTCTCCGGGGGCGACGGGTTCGGGCCCGACGGGCCCGGGGGTATCGCGGGGTTCGGCTCCTCGGTCGGCGATGACGCGGTGCCGCGTGGGCATTATCGCAACCGCTCGTCGCGCCAGTCGTTCAGCCGGTCGATGGGGCGGTTCCGGGGGAACGATAGTGGCGGCGGCGGCGGCGGCGGCGGCGGTAATGGTGGGGGGGAGGAGGAGCTGCATCTCCGGCCGAATGACAGGAGGGGCCTCGGGGGCCGGGGGAGGCACGCGAGGCAGGCGAGCGGGGAGAGCTTCATGACGATGAGGGGGAGGGGTGGTGGTGGTGGTGAGGGCGGCGGGCACAATAATCAGGGCGGCTACCGAGGAGGTGGTGGTGGTGGGCACAGGAGGGACATGAGCAAGGACAGCGGGCGGCCCACGCTGGACCGCACCGAGAGCATGTCGAGCCTGGCTGCCACCATCGAGATGGAGCGGGGACGGAGCGGGTACAAGAACACCAAGGAGGTCGACGAGTACAGCATACGGGATGATCTTGTGGCCTGGGCGTTGCCGGAGAGCGTGTCCTGAGGATCACCTCAAGAAGAGGCAAGATGGGGTGATCCGGGGAGTCGTTTAGGCGTGCATTTAATTATTATTGATAGACCTGTAATTCATTCTCTAGGGAAATTCGTTCCTATATATCACAGGGTGCCAGGATTGATCATTGCATGAGGACTCTGAAATTACGCGCGCGGAGGCACGGGATTTATCTTCGTCGTCTAGAATTAGCTGTACTTGCTCCAACCCGCCCAGGGCCTGTGACGCTCGGCCTGTCCACCGTAGACTACCCGCTACATGTTTGAGATCGACCTTGTACTGTGTCTGTCTATTGGCAGGACAAGGCCTAATCGAATATCGTATCTTGCCTCCGTCGGTAGTCGTCGGCAGAACGATGCCGTCGCACGACCATTTTCGGCCTTCCTCCTCAATGAGGCCGTGGGATCGTGATTATGCCCCTGTCGCCAGTGGCGTTGCAGCGAAACTCCATATCGCTTTGCCTCGTCCATCTAGTACCCCAAACAGTAAGCTGCCGAGCGACCATGGGCGGTACGGCTCGCGTTCATACCACCAAGCCCCCAATGTCGTCCGTGTGATCTGGAGTCCCTCATTTCGGGTGGTCCTTCTCGTACTCCTCGAAGTCTGCCTTGATCAGCTCGCACTCCTTCTTAAGATGCTGTAGTTGCTTCTCGTAGTCCTCGATGATCTGCGCGCCATACCCGTTAGCCCATCTCTCCTTCGATCGATCCGTGGTATGGTCGGGGACGCCTTACCTTCTTCACCCGGACCTCGACCTCCTCACCCAGACCCTGATCCTCAGCAAGCCCCTTCTTCTGCAGCTCAGCATGCAGGATCTGCGCCCTCTCCCGCAGCCAGATCAGTCGGCTCCACAGGTCCTCCAGCCTCGCGTTGACAGCGGGGTCCTGTACGCTCTTCTCCATGTTCTCCAGCTTCAGCCTGAGCTCGTCCTCGTCGGCCGATAGCGCGTATCCTCTATTCCGCAGCACCTGCACCTTCCTGGCGAGCACCAGGGTCCGCTTGCGGAGGGCGTCATGTTTCCGCCTCGCGTTGATGGTCCTCACGCTCCACTCCAGGTCGTGCCTCGACAGTATCGTGTCCAGGCAGTCGTTGATCTCGTGCAGTTTCTGGTTGAAGCGACCGATCGCGGTGCGCTGCGCCTTAAGCCGCTCCGCGACGGCCGCGAACCCAGAGGCGAGCACGGGCATGGAGCCCGGTGCGGGCTTGTTCTGCAGGGCTTCCTCCCATTCCTTGGGGTTCTCGTTGGGGCCGGGGTGGTAGAATGGTACGTTCGCCTCGTCGACCTTGTTGTAGAAGTAGTGCTTGAAGACGCAGTCTTGGGAGTCGGGTTTCCACTTGTTCAGGACGGTCTGGATCTGGTCGGGGACGGATCGGCCATCTGTGAAGCGCAATCGCTACATGTTAGCCCATATGAAGAACCTCGATGTAGATTCTTGGTTGGGTGGGAGCATTTATGGCGGCGATTGGCATGCGAGACGCGTTGGATATAGGTGCAGGGACAGATGAGTTCACATACAAGCTTGTGGTGGGTTGGCAGACTGGAATAATGAGCTGGCAGCTGGGTTGTTCTGCTGCTGCTGCTGTCCTCCGAACAAGGTCTGGCCCAGCTGGGGGGCTTGTTGCTGCTGCTGTTGTTGTTGCTGTTGCTGCTGCTGGTTATTCGCATTGGTCTGGCCGAACAGACTGAAACCCTGCGTTGGCTGCTGTTGTTGTTGTGGTTGTTGTTGCTGTGTGGCGGTTGTTGTCTGTCCGAAGGGGTTTGCCGTCGTTGTCGCACCACCGCCAAACAGCGATGTGCCTGCAGCAGGCTGTCCGAAGAGAGACATGGCAGGGCGACTTGAGAAGTACGTCGATCAGGTCAAGTAGAGGGAGGACTGGTGGATAGGAGCGCGTTCGGGAGATGGTCGGAGCCTTCGTCTGTACGGATTACAGCTGGCGAGCTGTGGGAAAACACAAACAAAAAGGGTATCAAAACATGCCGCTGCACCGAACGTGTCCCAAGTCAAGGTTGAGATGCGATCAAACGATACGCTTGGCTGATCCAGGGAGAGTTCTACCGAGAGGTGTGTCAGGGAGGTGAGGGAGGTATTGTCGTTTACTTTTCCAAAGCTGGACGGGACGACATTGAAGTCGCAGCTCGAAAAAGTCCAAGCTCGGACCTGCCCTGAGCAATGCCTGCCCCAGCAGCCCAGGTGTGCACCCCCTCCCTGAATCCCCAGAGGTGCCCGGTGACCCACAACCCTGACCCACAACCCTGAAGCCAGATATTATCTCACTATTCCAGACCAGCTCACTCGATTCAGCCCAGCACAGGTGAATCTTATCTGAACCTGAGACAATTCGATTGGTGCTTCAACAACCACACCAGCCAATCAGGCGGACTGCATAACATCTCTAAGCCGGCAACTGCCATCCATCGTCAACTACGAGCTCCTCTATAGCACCAGCACGACTCCGACCTGAATTTCGAGCCCTTTCCCCCTGCTCCTCCCAGATAATCCCCCAAAATGGCGTCGCGCCAGCCTCAGTGAGTCCAATTGGGGAACAACTTCCTCCTCCTCCTCCTACGTCACGCGTCGCCCCCTCGGACAGCCGGTCGCTTGCTAACACGGAAGCGTAGGTTCTCTAACAGGGATCTCATCGACACCACCCCCCTCCCGGACTCGATCCCCAAGGTTAAGGAGCTCGGTGCCAGCTCCGCGCCCCTGCTGTCCGCCTCCTTCTTCATCGGCGCCCGGTGCAAGGACTACAACGATGACTTCATGAAGTGCAAGACCGAGAACCCCGGCAAGGGCGAGTTCGAGTGTCTGAAGGAGGGCCGCAGGGTGACGCGGTGTGCGAGGAGTGTGTATGTGCAATATGCCTACCTACCTTCTTCCTGAAACGCCCAAAAGAACATCTCGACCGGTAGCTGGGAGGGCAGCCCTCCCCGGGGCCGCGGCGGGGGAAACGGACACGGCAGGAGCGACGGCTCCCGGGGTGACGACGGGCTCCCGGGATCACCTCCGGTACACGGAAAAAGCGAAAGGTTTACTGATACTCCTATGCCTTGTAGTATCGACGACGTTAATAAGCACTGCCTGGAGTCCTTCCGTGCCCACTGGCAATGCCTCGACAACAACAACCAGCAACTATGGCAGTGCCGCCCCGATGAGTGGCGCCTGAACAAATGTGTCTTCCACAACCTGGTCGGTCTCCCCCATGAGCCGCATTATATACGCCCTCCCTCCTCCCCTCCTCTGGGGCTCTGTGTCTTTTCTTTGTCGACCCGGCATTCGCTAATAAGCGGTGGAAACCCCTACAGAAATTGGAGAAGACGATCCCAGACGCCGCCGGCAAGGTACCCGTGCACCTGCGGTCATCACAGATCTACGCGCACGCGCCCATCCCATACCAGCCGAGCGCCAAGTACGAGGACGCAAAGTCGGCATAAATGGGCAGTAGCATGGTGCTCCGGGGTCACGTATAGTTGCGTTTGACCGCGGGGAACGGACCAAGGGGAGGGCGGCTGGTGTGTGCCTGGCAGCCCACGGCTGGGCCACGCATGGCTGGGTGTGGTTGGCTGGGGGCTGCAGGAGCCTGTGTGTACATACTCGGACGAGGACAAGAATCGAAGATCCAAAAATCTACCTTGCGGAGGGGACTTCCTCTAAGCCTCGCAGGGGCCATGCCGAGAGCCCGAGATATTGGCTTCACCTCAGTCGATGCAGGCTGTGATAGGGAGTTGTCTGGCGCCGCAGATGCTAAGTGGCTTCTATGTGGTCTACAGACTGGATTCTAATGTCCCTACGGAACCTACATTCGTGATACTGAAGATGTGCCCCAGGGGTCCTTTTCTGGCTGTGGAGGTGACCAACATCACGGGAACAACAATATTTGATCCACTTGCTCCGCCGGCATTTCATGCCTCCCGAGAGCGTGGGCGTATATTAAAAAATGTAGGCACTAACCCATAAGCCGCTGTGGGGGAGAAAAACCAAAAGAGATGGGAATACTGTCCCTTGAACCAACTGACGGAGGCCCCCAAGTGTGGTGGCACGAGAGTCTTAGGTCAGATGCCTCAGGACCAGTCATCTGTACTTCGGTGGACTCAAGGACGAGGATCCGGAACAAAGAACCCGTCGTCGTACATTCTTCAACCTCGTTGGATCTCTTCATATTGAGATTCCCGTCGACCCATTGTGAACGGGGCGTAGACCTAAAACTGTGGTGCCGTGCAACAGGTGAGGGTGTCAAGTTGCCGCCAAGGGGCCTCACAGAACGCTCTGGTTTTCCGCAATTCTACCGCAAATTCTATACTACTTTCCATTCCGGGCAACCTACTGTTCTTCTCTCCGCGTGTCACGGCGCTGCAACAGTTGTCGTGAGTGAAGCGGTCGGCCGGCTGCATGGACCACGGGAGAGCAGCTGTGGTTTATCCCTTCGGCCCGTCGCCGCTATGTAACCCGAGACCTTTGTCCTCTCCTACAAGGACGGCTGCCACTACTTCATCAAAGATGGTGTGTCACATTCTTCCATGTGAACAGTTCAGATCCCAGAGGGTGAAGCCTTCCTTTATGCCCAGCCCAATCCGCAAGATGAACCAATTTTAGCCTGCCTTTCAAGAGGTCGAGTGCTGGCTCCAGACGGGGATCGGGAACCAAGACGGCTTGACGCTCAGACTTCGGTCAACGACAGCCAATTCCTCGCTGTCCTCTTAAACAGTGTCGAAAGGCTCAAACAAGATAGGCAGCCTCTCAACTTGCGCATTAGTCACATATATGTTGACGTATCAGCAACTCCCTACCCGCCGACCGACCGAACACATTGCGATACCAGCCCAGACGGCTAGACCTGCCGTGTCGCCCCCCCCCCAATGCAGACCAATTAGACAGCCTCGTGACACCTTCCTCATATCAGATGGCCGAGTAGTCATATGGGAGAGTGCAGTGTGCTCCCAGTGGGTAGGCCCGACCTAGGGGTAATTGCCTCGCAGGTGGCTGAGGCAAGCCACAATGCAAGCTTTCGGACTCGGGAGTGAGACTTTCTACCGGCCGTTGGCAATCAGCAGCCACAATCAGCAGCAACGTGACGGTTCAAGGGAGAGCGATCAACACTCTATTGCGCCAGGCGGCGATCCCGCTTCCTTTCTGGACGGAACGACGTCCGACATCTGTCCAATCTGCCCGCAAGCTGGCCCGTTGCTACGCCCATGCCGGGAGTCTGCTACGGTCCTGGAGCTCAGTCACACGTCTTCAGGCCGGTCAAGGAAGACGCCTCATGGCCTCGTCGGCTGCAGGCAGCCGACGACAATCTTGGGGATTTGGCGGTCCACCGTGCGGACCAATGCACGTGGGCCATCCACATATGTTCAACGTAAGAAAGCGCTGCCCGAGTCTACTTGGATATTGAGATTCCAGTGAAGGGACAGCAGCGGCGAAGCGGAGAGACTAAGAGCACCTTGACCTTTGTCAGGTTCCTGAGAAGCGGCAACTTGCATGATAGATTGTAAGAATCCGCCGTCATACAGCTTCAGTACTCTCGGCGAGCTATGGCGGGGCGAAATGTTGGTACCTCGACCACTCACATGCTCCTCCCGTGTTACAGCACTCGGGGGCTAGGGTCATGTAGCAAGTGTAATGGCAGTATGTCGCCCACCTCGTCGTGCTGGATCGTATGAGTCCGGTGGCCTGAACAGAGAATCAACCGCCGTGGTGGCTGCCATGTTGTGCATTCCTCTGAACGGAGCTTCACCGGAGGCCGTTGAAGATAAAGATGCAAGCCTGGGCAACTCACCTTAGCACCGAAGCCTGTCACTCACGAGCCCGCAGGATCCAAGACACCCAGGCAGTCAGTGCATCCTCGAGCCTCCAGTAACGGAGATTTCGAAGCATGCTGGAGATGCTCCTCGTCATTCTTCTGTAGTGCAGAGGGCATCCCGTCCCATAGGGAGAGGCAAAACAGTTCCAGATGCAACATTTATTGTCTTGCATCTGGCATTATGGTCACCCTCGAGTCTACCCTATCGGTGTCAATGGACAGCTCCTCCGTGTGAGCGTGACACTTGTTCACATGTGCAGAGACTGCGGGTGCCGCTATTGTCCTCGAGAGATGTTTGCTCCCACTCGGGATCACATCATCTGTGCGCAATGGTGCGGCGGGACATGTTCCGACCTTGCCATCGGAAAAGTCCGATCTGTGTACGCCACGTGAAGGAAGGTCTGGCCATGCTCGTGGCGTCGCCCATAAGCGGCCGGCCAAGACGACAAGTTAGATCACTACCAAATATCCTAATGGGCAGTGCTCCGTCCCACATATGACAGATTTGGACGAAGAGATGGCAGACCCGGCAGTACGGTATGTAATGACCACGTGAGACCAGCTTCGCGGGGTGCAACCAAGGCCTCAAGGCGGCGAAAGCCCCAATTACGAAGTGGACGTAGGTAGACGAACGGCCATGCTGTCTTTGCCATTGTCCCGTGCCTGACGACGACGACGCATAATCGGAACACACAATGCCGTTACAACAGCCTGTGTCCATAATGAAGCCTTTACTCAAGAGGGACACTGGGGATGAGGCATATTGATGATGTCCCCTGAACTTCGGTTGCACAGCAGGCTCCATCACATATGCCTGTACTCTACCCCTTGCAAGTACCAAAACGCTGGCGGCGTCGCCAACCCCCGCCAATGAGCAAGCGCAGGTTACTGCTGAGGAAGAAAGCCGGTATTCTTGACGGATCTTGCTCTGTAGCTGTTCCTTCTCGATGATTATGACAAGGGGCTGATCTCGGTGGTTTCAAGGGGCACCAAATCATATCAACATCGGTATGGTCCCGTGCCGTGTCGCCTGTGCGCAATTAGGTTTGTGGAGAAAGCAGGCTGTTGCAACCCCGGACCAGCTTCATCGGCCGTCCATCGACCGGAGAAATACTAGTAGAGTCGCATTTGTGGAGCGTTCTCGGTCGTCAATATGAACGCCCTAGGCTGAAGTGGTCGCCAAGGGTAAACTCCTTGTGTCAACTCGACGGGTATTTAGGATGCACTGCAGATCTCGAGGGAGATCGCCCTGAAGACCCTTAGCGTGATCAACAAAGGAGGGTTACATGGTACAGTAAAATGTCTTGTGTAGCTGCATTGTCAATACGTCAGAGGCTGCCCTTTTCGCTTGTTGATGCCGTCGATAGATCTGTGGAGGTCTGGTCCCCTTTGAGAAGCAGTGGCCGTGCTTGGTGACCGCATGGACGACACAACGCGCAGAAATATCGTTTTCAGGAGTCTTGGTCCGCTAGGCGTTCAGTAGCTTGTCGCAGCAACGCTTCCCATGCTCTCTATTCCGGGTTCTTTGTACCACTTGTGCACCCGTGGCTGTTGCAATGGATGCTTGGCGCCCCCTGGGCGCGTTAATGTGAGGGTGAACGGGGTGCAGCCTGATAGGGTGTGGTGGCAACGATGGTCAGACCGTACGCGGTGAGCCTCATTTGGGGGCGACAGTCAATGCCACTCACATACATGGATGCCTAGGTGCCCCTGAGAACTGGCTTGGTGGGATGATTTCGAGAGGTGACATATTGCATACCTACACAGTAGATACTTGTGTATGCTTCGTCTCGTCAGTCGGCACGGCAACGGCACGGCACGGCACGCATATGCCTAGGTACCTAGGTACCTAGGTAGTGTATGATACGCAGTTTTGGTCGATGTCTCTTGACCTGTTGGGCTTTGCAGCTGGGTGATGCGGTGGTATTATCCAGCTACCTAGTACCTAGGTATGAATTAACTCGAAGCGGGCACGTGCGGGGAGAGTCCAGACAGGAGACAACAATCCAAGTGCCCGCCCAGGTGAACTTGAGGGGATGTTGACGCAGATTAGTTTCGTTTCAGGATCGACGGATAGTGGGGAAGCGACAAGGGGAACAACCCAATGGCCCAATCTGATTGGCCTTCCTGCCCCTGCTGTCATGCAGGTACCAGCAATGCACGACTTTGGAAGTGACATATGGACTAGGGATCGATGCCCCATATTCTGCTGTCGGGATATCGGCCGCTAGTGTAGGCCGATTCAGGAACGCAGAGGCGTGGATTTATCCATGGATGCTAATACACTACTTAGCCAACCTAGGTAGGTAGGTATATATCCTACTATAAAATCATCCAGCTTTATAGGAATGTACGGAACCGTAGCAACGGCGACGTTTTCTTTCCTCAGCAACCTTGGAAAGTTCCTATGAGCCTTGGAAGGACCCACTAGCAGTTTCGTGATTCACCATGTCATCATATGTTTGAGAGATTCAACAGACGTGCCGATTATCGAAAGCAGGCACTGCAGGTTGCTATGACCACCATGCTGCACTTATACCAACACTGCACTTTTACATATCTCGGTCCCTGTTGATCTGCCGCGATCTACCTTGCCAGAAAGCTTGAACATGTGGACACGGCTCTCTCGGGGAAACGATTGTCGTCGACATGCTTGTTGGTCTTGGCGGAGTCCTGTCTGATATGTCTGATAGAGATAGGACCAGTCTGGAAGTCACGCCGAGATGCGGACAAAGTAGCCAGGCATGCCAGGCGTGCCAAGAAGCCAGAAAAAAATCTGATATGATGAGCGAGTTGGGAGCACACCAGCCGAGGCTCTCCACCTAGTTGCAAGGTAATGCATTCCATCTCTCGAGCCCGAATCCTAAACCAGCACAGGATGGTTTGTTGATATCTTGGATCAAAATCATGAAGGCTTTGATCTAACCTCATCACCCCGAGCGGACTATCTGAGTAGGTACCTGGGACATAGTGGTGTCAACGGGTCCCGTCAGGTACCATGGGTTGTATCTAGATGATTTGTATAACCATTGATAGAATCACCCCTATGCAATCGGCCCGCTGCCGCCTCTGGCCGTCTCTGTGCAACGTCAAATTCCAAGGTGTGCAAGGGGGAGCTAAATTTACGACTAGTCAATTATAGGCGAATAGGTAAACATCCTATCCCGGTTCAAGTCAATATCGAAGGGGGCCCAACAAAACACAAAATGCAATTGAGAAAAAATTTACGAACACCTGCAGTCAGGAACCAGAAAGCCGGGTCGAGATGCACTGAGGATGTCTGGTACCGCTGACGGCACCTACATTGACGGCTCAATTGGGATGCAGGAGGTCATCAGTCGGTCATGTCTAGACCCTGTAGTCACTCAACGAGGTTGAGGGGGCCACGACTTGACTGGCTCAGAGGCCCTGAAGAGCCGCCGTCTGCAGCTCTAGATGTCCCTGGATCACCTAAACAATCTTGGAAACCATGGATACAACCCAGATCGTTAGGTACCCAGGTATGTACTGTACTTGTATACGTATCTACCTAGGTATGCAACTGCACCTGGCCGGGGCAGGTATGCAGGTATGCAGGTAAGAGTACATCACAGCATGGGTGCATGGGGGGCCCACCACCCATCGAGGCTGGCAGCCTGCCATCGTCGCTCTTTCCCCAAACCTTATTATCTGCAGTGCAGACCCGACCTCGAGACCACACAACAATTTTTCCTCCCTTCCTTCCTTCCCCACGCACTCATAGTCGCATCATCGGCACATACTGAGCCATTCCGTTCTTTTAAGAAGAGACATCTTCGCTTCGACAGTTTCTGCCGCTTGTTCGGCCATCCATTCTTTTTTTCTTCCCCTCGTCGCCTTCTGCCCGAAGTGTCTTGCACACTCGTTCGTTCTCTCAGTCACGTCCTGTGACCCGTCACCTTCACTGCCACCGTCGCCTTCTGCTTTCCATCGAGATATCTCAGGGTTCATCTAGCAACTCGGAACCGAAGCCACAAGGTCTCGTCTCGCTCGATTGTTGATAGCTCCTTGTCACCCCTTCGGCCGGCCTTTTTCGCCTCAGTCAACCTTTGAGGAGCTGCCAGCAAGCCCCGGACCATTCGTGGCCTTCTGCTCCCTTTTTCGTCCCCCCACACCTGTCTACGGTCTTGACCGTAGCCTTCGTCTTTGACGCATCCTACGAGTTCAGCAGCGCTGCTCTTGTTGCCCGCTTTTGAGAAGCCGTCTTTTAAGAACCGCTCTTTTTCTCCTTCGGTTGATCTCTGGAGACCATCATTTCCCGCACTCGAAATCAAAAAGGAAAACACCAAGCCCACGACGAATATATCAAAGGTGCGTAAGAATCTAGTTCGCTGCCAAATCGGGACTTCATTGTCCATATGTTCCGTCCCCCCATGCCATTGTTATGCCACAAAGCATTCCTGTGATGGTTTGAAAGGGCCCGTCCTTTGTCGGAGTGGAGGAACGTGCCTCAAACATGTCCACCGCGAAGATCGCAATTCTATACATTCCTGATCGTCCCCGCGGTCCCGCCGACAAACATGAATCAAATCCCGTCAAGCAACTCCATATTCAGTTTACTTTCCTCTCTCCTTCACATACCCTTCATTCACTTCATTTCCCGGTTCTCGAAGCCTTGCCTCGGTGCATCCTTCTCGGCTTTTTGGCTCAACGCCGTTCATTCACTTTCATTCAAGGCTCTCCTTCAACTCATATGACAATACGACGGAACTGACGATCGCTACAGTCGCCCCTCTTTTTGGTCAATTCTCAAACTAAGGATAGATAAGGGAAAAAAGAAAGCCAACATGAAGTCATCAACTTTCCTGCTGCTCACCGGCGCTTCGGTCGCCCTGGCCTCGCCTATCATGGATGTCGTCGTCGAGACCGATGTCTACTACTACACTGTCACCAAGGAGGTCACGACTGTCGAGACCGTGCCCGCTGGAGCCCCCGCTGGACACCCCGCTGGGGGCCCTGCCGAGGCCGTGGTAGCAACCTCATCTTCGTCCAGTGCCTACACATCCTCCATCTCAGTGCCCGTCGTTACGGTAACCGTCGGTGCCACCTCGGCTGCTACAACCGCAGCGGCTGTCACGACCCAGGAGGCTGTTGTTGCGGCCAGCAGCACTGTCGAGGCGGCCTCTACTGCTTCGCCCACAGACTTTGCCGGCACTGCCACCTATCACCACAACGTCCATCGCACCAACAACTCGGCGCCCAGCGTGACGTACGATGACACGTACGCCAGCTACGCCTCCACTGTCGCCGCGTCCTGCAAGTTCGCACATGACTTGTAAGTCACCATTCACCTGCACTCGCTGTGATTTCGATTCCCAAGCTGATCTGTTGCAGGACTCCTGGCGGCGGCGGCTACGGCCAAAACATTGCCATGTATGCCGCTACCGATGCCGATTCTATGACGGAAGAGCTGGCCATTTCCCAGGCCATCACTCAGATGTGGTACAATGGCGAGATCGATCTGTACCCTTCCGATGCCTACGGCAAGTCCGACCCCGATATGAGCGACTTCGAGGGATGGGGTCATTACTCCCAAATTGTTTGGGTCGGTTCCACCGCGGTTGGATGTGCTGCCCAGTACTGCGAGGCTGGAACCATGGAGCCTAACATGGCTGCTTGGTACAGTGTCTGCAACTACTACCCTGCCGGTATGTCGCAATCCTTTGGCTGCTTATTGTGACATTTCAACTAACAGGAATACAGGAAATGTGGATGGCGAGTACGGCGATAACGTCTTGGCGCCCAACGGCGGTTCGACTGTTTCCGTGGACGTCCCCGAGTAAACTTCTGGCATCGAATTTGATCGACGACGCCTCGAAGCGTACGCTCGGTCTTCTACGGCCCTCGAGCCTGTGGTGGGAGTCCGGTCCAGCTCCGCTTCTCGCAACGGCGACGGTCACCTCTTCTGTGATTTGGTGCAGTTTGTGGACCCGTACACACGATATCTTCCCGGGGCGGCGGTGTTTCTATCGCGACTTTTTGAGTGCCGTGGAGCAGCGCGCAGACGAGATCTCTCATTCATCCAGACAGCAGAGGCGCACATTACTCGAAAGTTTGCATCATGAGAGCATCACTTGACGACTCTGAGACATGATAGATGCCGGATATGAGGGGGAAGGGACAAACACTCTGGGAGACATTTGCATTTGAGTTTTACTTTCTTCTTTGGTGATGGGCTCCCGCACGCCTTCACCCCCGATTCGTTTGACAAGAACAAGATCAAGGTGCATGTACATAATTTCTGCTTCTGCGGTGGCTTGGCAAATGAGATGATGCGGTTGTCAAAGCTGGATGCTCGTTTGGAACGTGACGAATCTGATGCGCCATGCTTGTACGAAATCGCCATGAGATATGCTGAAAGTTACAAATGGACGCGAAGAGGAATACATACATCTGAAATCGATGCCAAGCTTTGAGGAATGAGGCTCAAAGGAAGAGAATCCGAGACATTGCTTATCAGAAGCTTTGACCAGCCATATGAAAGGAATTAGTATCCGAAGGATACCATGTCCAATCATGTCAAAATTTGATGGTGATATATATAGTGCCACCCTTTGGCGAGTTGAAAGCACCGCAGAGCCTGAAAGGATGCATTCTCCCGCTCGGTCTGGACATTGTCATTGATGGAGTTTAGCCATGATCGCTGTGATGCTCAGCTTCTGCGCCTCGAGATGTGATGATGCATAAATTTGAGTCACAATCGTCCTACCGACCTGGCGTTACGAGAGGCAGTAGATGTTGTGAGCTAGCACACAAGCTACCCCCATTATCACATTCCTCTACCGGACATAGTAAGGCGGGGAGCCTGGTCCAGCGATGAAGTCACGAGACAAAGGCTACCAGTGAAGAACGGCGGCGGGTGTGGATGCGGGCAAGCCAGGGTACGCACGGTACGTCAAGGATAACATACCTAAGTAGTTGGTCCTCTGACTAGTTGGTCTAGTCCACTCGACCCCTCGTGTGGACGGACGGACGGACGGACGGATTGACTGACCACGGACGGGGTCGCGTGTTATGGGCCGGCGGCCCCTTTCTGCCCCCAAACCCCTCGAGGCATGACTGACATCTTCCCAAGGTTGTTGGCTCTTCGTCCGTCCGTCGAGAGGGGATCGCAGCCGTGCGTAACGGATAGAGATGGGTTGCCGCGGGCTTGTGTGTGATTCCCCCAAGATATCTCTCCTGGTGTTCGGTGTGGCTATATCGTATTGGGATGACTGTGGAGATCGAGATGATGACCTCGCGCTCGGCTGAGGGTCCTCGATTATAGCCGGGCGGTGCCTGAGCTTAGACTTTGACGATATTGACGACCTTGGAGGGGCACCGTTGGCTGGGCACAGAGGGACACTCGGGCAATGGTCACGGGGCTGAGGCAGTCAGAGTGAAGGTCCGGTGAAAACATTCTTCTCTCTTTGACCCCCCTCGGGACTTATCTCATGGACATGGGCATATGTTGTCTTCATTTCGCACTGATGGTGTGGGATCCGCGTCACCATATCAGACCGGCGTGCTTTCGCTGCTGACATCGTAATTAGATAGATCCCAGCGGCTTGCTTGTTCAAGAGTCCAGAACGTCCAATGAGAGGACTCTGAGCTAGCCAGACCACCGCGATCTCCAAGCATGCCGCTCATCGAGGTACCTTACCTCACCCTCGCCAGCGCTTTGACGCCACGATCAGTGCAGAATGCGGGGGGAGACAGTGCCTCGTGAGGTTAAGCGGCGAGACCGTCCGAGGCTGGGGGCCACACGGGGCATGCCCGTGCAAGACGTGGGCGAGAGAGCATGGTGGTTGCCTCTGGCTGGTGATATAAATTGCCCCTTGGGTCCCACGGTAAGCAACAGAGGTGTTTCCTTCTCCTCCGGATTTTGGCAAAATCACATCTCGAGACTCACACCTGTTGAGCTCACTGTAACCTTACCGGACATCTTTTCTTGACTTTCCTATCTCTGACCTTGATAAAACCTGATAATAATACAACACAGCCAACCAACCAGCAGCACTCATGAAGACTGACATCGCGTGCGCCTTCGCCCTGGCGGCCCTCGCCTCGGCGTCGCCGCTCCTTATGGTCACCGAAGCCGCCACCAAGACGGTCATCAGGACGGCGGCCGCCGGGACGGTCACCAGGACGGTCACCCAGACGATCACCCAGACGGCCACCGAGGCGGCCACCGAGACGCCCACCGAGACGACCACCACCGAGACGGTCACCGAGACGGTCACCGAGACCGCCACCCAGAAGCGCACCCCGTTGCTGCCCGCCATCACCCGGGTGAAACAGCCTCCTTGCCCCACCGCCACGCCGGCCGCCATCATGAACCACGAGGTGGACGACGCCGACGTCGGCGTCGACGAGAAAGAGAACGAGGGCAACGGCTACGACAACTACAAGTGGCGGGAGCCGAAGGCCCACGAGCAGCTCTGCTGGATCCCCGAGGGGTGCAGGGTCCTGCTCGGGGACAAGACCATCACCATCCCGGCGGGGAAGCACTTCCCCTCGGAGCTGGTGCACCTCCCCTCCGCCGGGAGCCCGGAGCTGCCGCGCCCTCCCCCCAGGAAGACCGTCCCGCCCGTCGTCGACGACGGCGGGCCCTCGGGCACGGGGGACAAGACGGAGGGGTACGTCCAGCACACGCCGACCAAGCCGGCCTTCCCGCCCGACGAGTGGCCGGTGGGCCCCGAGGAGACGGGCGCCGCTGGCGCTTGGGACTGGGATACGTTCCCCAGGGACAAATACCCCGAGGACGACTTCGTGCCCCCCACCGACGTCCCGGCCGTCCAGAAGCGCCAGCTGATCCCGGGCTTCCTCTGGCGCCCCAAGGACGCCGTCGACGGTGATAATGACGTTGACGACGAGAAGGACCTGTTCCTCAACGACCCCGAGCCCGACAGTGACCGCGAGGCCGGCCCGCCCCCACTGATCCGGGGCCGTCCCGCCAAGCGCGTGCCGCTCAAGGGCGATGGCGTCCAGGACTTCTTCTTCACCCGCACCAGGGCTGCCGCTACCGCCCAGGCTACCCCTCAGGCTACCCCCGCTGCCGGGGGCGAGGGCGAGAGGGAGCATATTGCTGACTACCCCTGGTGGGACCTCGGGTTGACACCCCCTGGCCCTGTAGTGCCGGACGGCAGTATGGAATTGCCCGAGGCCAGCGAGGCACCTGACGCCAGTGATGCGCGCGAGGGCTTTGAGAAGCTGCTCAACCAAGTTCGTGGCGTTTTCGGACCTGAGTACATCGACTACCTTCAAGCCCTTTTTGATGAGAAGATGGACGAACTTGCCGAGTACCGTCAGGAGGTGGCTCTAGATGCGGCCGAGGAGCGCGGTCCTTTCAAGGAGTGGGATGAGTTCCATAAGGACAGTTATTGGCGCGACGAGGACGACGAGTAAACATGTCCTGCGTGAGTCCGATACCCCGCAAAACCACCTGGAAGTCCCTCGCTGACCAAGGGGCCGCAAGCTCGCGCCCAGCCCACAGCAGAGGTGAAGCTCCCCATATGGTAGTGTCCCTCTGTTGTGATGGGCGGACGCGACCTAGCGGTGATGGGCTCTATTGATAGGACCATGGCTCTGTTGTTCTTGGTGGCGCAGAGAGGGAGGACTTGAGTGGGAGAAGAGGGGG
>LKEB01000005.1:668009-694015 GCA_003795295.1 Cytospora leucostoma | reverse complement strand
ATCACGTTGAGTGTGTTGAATGAGTTATGTGCGAGATTCGATTTTGCTTGTGGACAGGAGAAAGGAAACAACGAAAAGCAAAAGAAGAAAAAAGGGGGAAAACCAAGGAACAGCGGGAGTGATGTGGTTGGGTTGGTCAACTCAAAAGTTCTGTAACTGTAATGCTGTTCGTTTCCTACCGTCATTGGCAGTATCGATATTCCCCTGTAATGATAATGTGCGACTTCAATATATCAAAAGTTCTAGCAGTGACTTGAAGCTATCGTGATGGCTGCGTGGCTTCAAACAGGTGCTTGACTGGATGACTGCAAAGGAGCGAGGTGCGGGTGTCAGTACTGTTCTTGCTACATCGATCAGAAGGTGAGAGAACCTACTTGAATTTGCCTCGCGTACTATGACCTCGGGCCTCGAGTAGGGCTGAGTAGCTGGAACTACTCGGCTGTTTGCTCCCGCGGGTGACCGTCAACCGATGTTGAGTTCAGCTGGCTGTCATCTGTCTATGGTGTGGTGACCGTACTCTGGCTCAGAGCAGAACAGGAACGCCACTCGCTGTCCAGCGAGTGGCCTCTCGCACCAGAGTATATCCTCCACGTCGTTGGGATGCGGCTGAACATGATTGGCGGCTGTAACAAGTGAGTTTGCGAAACCGTCACGATAACAACCCTGCACAAGTAAGTACCTTGGTAGACAGAGGGCCCGCCCGTCGTATAGTATGTAAGTCATGGCCGAAAGCAGACACACAAAACCGAAGGGGACAATCGACTTCCATTCCGGTCCAACCTAGAATGGCCTGCCCTGCCTGATGCCTCTGGGGTATAGATAGCTATCACCTATTCCTGGTCCCAAATCTATAGTCGTCAAAAAAGGAGAGAGGTGAATGCGAAAACTTTTTTTGGTCTTTCACTCAGATCATCACGTTAAACCCCCAACCCATGGTGCCTGCCTGCCTGTCTGCCTTCTTTCCCTTATCTTCAGCCATGCCAGCTTCGTCACATGCGTGGGTGTGTTCGTCAGCCTTGCGCGGTGTTTTTTATTTTCCCAAACCAAGAAGAGACATCTTAACTCCGTCGCGCCAATTTTTGGTCGTGTCGTGGTATACACGAAGAGAACCGGTGCCGCCAGGGCATCTCTGATCTTGAAGAAATGTAGCTCGTTGCGCATGAATCTCGGCCTCACTGCTGTCCTAGCTCAAAGGGAGCCCGTAGGAAGCGAGCCGAGAGCTTCCTCCTTCCCACTGGCTGAGAATCCCATCGTCGCCATGCTGTATGGAAATTGGGTAGCAGAGGAGGCATTGTCGCCCGGGGGAGCGACGTTCACTCAGTCGATCTGCTTCTCGCAGCCGATGCGATTCAACAACTCCTTGCGATCGCTGTGACCCGGTAGACTGACGCCCGATGAAGGGGTCCTCTTGACACCAGCTCTCCGCTCCCAGCTCTTCAAGTCGAGTTCTTCGACGCCAACTTCCTCTTCGAAGGCCTGAGCCTCCTCGTACACGAACTCCACCTCGTCCTCTTCCTCGTCATCGCCCTCATCGTCGCTCCTGACATCATCAGCGCCCGCTCCCCTCAGGACGCGGACAGCCACGTTGATGATCATGGCGAACCAGAAGATGCAGATGGCCTGGAGCCCCAGCAGTAGTCCCAAGAAGGCCAGCCTGATGGTGTCGTTGTGGCACAAGAGACCGTCCGATTTGACCAGTGGCTGAAGGTAGAAGCCATAGCCCGGGGGCTGTTCGAATGGGCCCTCAAGATGATCCTGGTCTCCCTTGAAGCAGCCATAGGTCATGGTGCCCGGCACGTCTTTGTAGATGGACCAGCACACCATGTTCATGAAGATGTGGCGGCACACGAACCACGAAAGCATGAAGAGTCCAAATCCAACGTCGCATGCGTTGCTGAAGCCCATATACTTGAGACACTTGGCCCCCTATTGAATTATGGTTAGCTAGTTTCCCTCGCCATGGTCGAGAGGATCGGAAGAGCGTACCGAGAGCAGAATATCGCCAATGTCAAACAGCACCAAGACAAGGTTGCCCACAGCATTATGGTGGTATCGGTAGGATCCGATGATGAGTGCGATGGTAATGAAGTGGTGGGACAGCATCTGCCAGTGGTCCTTCCGACGCTCCTCAATGTTGATGACAAAGATCTGCTGGAGCCAGAAACCAAGCTGGGCGAGGATGTAGGTCTTATGCAGGCCTCCGAGCTCCCGGTTGGGCCAGCTCGCCCAGAGCTCCTTCATGTTCAGCCAGTAGGGAGAGGTATAGTAGATGTACTGTAAGAGAAACCACTGTTAGTCTCCACCAATCTCACGCTCTTAAATCGCCGAGAGCCCCGGCCCTAAGCATGCGGGGCAGCAAAGTAGCAGATGTACATACGAAGCCGAGAGACCAGAAAGTGGTGCAGTAGAGGACAAGCCAGGCCTGCTCGCTGAAGCGAGTGACCTCCTTCTTCTTGCTGATGCCCATGTATTTGGCGAAGGGTGCCAGGAGATACTCCATTGACGCAGCGCGCAGCCCCGTGAGGAGCACGACACAGAACGCAACAAAGTAGACATCGTCGAAGCCGGCGCCATATTTGCCCGAATGCTCGTTGTGGTATTGCAGGTTGAAGAACTTGGATGTGTAGACTTGAGACTTGGGAAGCAGGTAGTGGGCGCAGTAGAGGAGGGCCAAGAGGTTGAATGAGAAGCCTGTGTTTGCGGTAGGTTAGCCAATGCTCAAATACAGTTTCGATACAGCATATTGTCTGTGGTGGCTTGACACCAGGCCGTGAAACACACGTCATGCAGTGTTATGTGATGTGAACTGGCTGTGGTCGCACAGCATTGGAGGAGATTTCGTAAAGAAGCGCCTGTTCTTATTGCTGTTGGGGTTGTGTGTTTGTGGGGGCTGGGGGCGGCGGAGAGACAGGAGAGAGAGAGAGATGGGATGAGGCATACCGATCTGATTCTCGACAAACCAGCGGGCCAATTGCTTAGACGGGCCGTTCCCCTTCCTCTTGATGCGTCTGACGAGAACGGTGTTGTTGCAGGTCTGTCGGTACAAGGGACCGTTCATGGACTCTTTCTGGTTCAAGTGATTGCGCTTGGCGGAGGATACGCGAGGCTCGGAGCTCGGGAACCTGAAGCCATTGCCAATGGGCGATTGGGGCTGAGAGGACATGTTCGCGCCGGTTGATGTCACAGCTCGTCGATTGGTGTGATCCTGTAGTTGTGCAGTGTGGCGGGCTCCCTACAGGCCGAGATGGAAGGTGAGCCAAGTCGGATCCGCGTCGTGGACACAATACGTAGTGTGAGGCGGAGGTGGGGGAAGGCTGGCGATTGGGCCGGCGTTCTACTCTTGTTGTCAAGACGGTAGTTGAGGAGGCTCTTGGCTAAGGAATGTTGCTTCAATTCTACCTCGCTCAGTCTACTATCCTCAGGTGGCCACCATAGAAAATGACGAGGTCGCGTAGCAGAACGAAGGGGCGCGTGTAGATGGAGGTTGTGCGGTTGACTCGGAGAATCGAAGATGTTTATGTCGATGGAGCAATGGCCAAGTCAGAATTGGAAAGCTGTAGCGCAATCTTTCCAGGTGTGCGGGCGCGGCGCGGCACAATGGACCCCGATGTTTTTGGTTTGGCAGTGGGTGGCAGTGGGTGGCAGTGAGTGGCCCAAACAGCCGTCCAGGACCCAACAGGACCCAATTGGGCCCCCTGTTCACGCAAGTGTTTCGCCTGGAGCGGATACTTTAGGTTCTGGGATCTTCTGGAGGTGGGCACTGCGGGCGGGAAGCCGGTTGTACCAGAGTACCTCGATCTGTTCTTGATAGATTTGCTCAAGCTGGTGTACTGTCCAAGCCCAGGTGGATGGACGCGGAAGGCGGTGAAGCCTGGAGGGGTACCATGTACCTTACGTACACCCACGGGGGCAAGTGATGCTCTGTGGATTTTGCCAATCCGGGTCAAGCTTGTCGAAACCTCAGCCAAGTATTAATCGTCAATCTGCTGCCACCTCATTGGCGCATGTCAAATGTTGAGAGTATTTCTCCTCCTCTTGGGCAGGATTTTGGGATTGGCACTTGGAAAGGGGGCTGGTTGCTGATTGCTGGTTAAACATCTCTGCCCCGTTCTGGCATACATACGTACGTACGCACGCACATACCTACCTACCTACATACACAGTGAACAAAAAAGGAAATGACGGGCCTGTTGATAATACTACCGACGTACTTTGGCTGTTGAATCCGCAAACGCTTCTTGCAGATATGTCACATTCTCCGGCCTTGTTGTCATTGTATCTTGTGCTTTGGTCTACACACCATCTTTCTCTTAGTTGCAGATCGCCGTTGTGACCAGTCTCAACACTGCAACCTCCTCTGGAGTGACCAGATCCGAATAGGCATGTCAAGCAACACCTACCCCATCTCCCTTCCTCATTGCAGTCGTATCTGCCTCGAGCAAGGGGAGTTGCCAACGCGACTGTGTAATTAAGCCCTTGCGTACAAACCCTCATACCTGTACTGAGTATGACTGATTTGTATAGCAGGCAGCTCAGCCAGCCGCCCTTAGATCCGGCCCACCTGCCTCCCCAGGTGCCTACCTACCTACCAGTTGGCCGATGGGCTGGTCAGTTATACATTTGTGGCAGTATTCTTAGTTGACACAGTCGCCCCAGCGAGTCACACAGTCGCATTAGCGACTCCCTCGAGAAAAGCACTGTCCAGCTGAGCTTGGGTGATACGTATGTCATCTTCTTGGATCGGCAAGGACGATACCAGTGATACGCAGGAGCTCGAGCTCGAGCTCCCGTTCCGTGGTAGATCAGCTTACCGAACCAAGGTGTGATTTAAGTTATTGCGCCGAGTGCTCCGTGCACAAGGCCTGTAACCCACACAACCCACACGTATATCGCAGCTTTCAGATGCCTTTGTCTACACTACGAACGGTGGGCACAGATATAGCTCCGTAGGTAGGCCGTCCAGCCTCCATCCCGGGATCACCAAAAGCGAGGGCAGTCCGTCGGTCACAGCTTATTCGATGATGGCCTGGAAGCTGTCAGTAACTGGCCCGGGTGGTCCTTCCTTGCGTGTGTGTGTGCATCGTAGGTACCTGGGTACTTTGAGTAAACCTCCTGGGTGGGTCATACCCGTGGACACCACAGTAAGTGAGGGGCTCAACACCCTGATTGCCAAGGTTACCCAGACAGCAAAAGATTAGGGGTCCCATATCTCGACATGTCACATCCGTCCTACCGTTTGCATTCAGATCCATACAGCATCGCAATTTCAGCATCGTGGCCTTAGCAAAAGATAAACGTTGAGCTAGCGACTTCCAAGGTTTCAACCTTGGAATGTTCCAAGGTTCAAGGTACTACGGCAGTTCGTATCTTGATACATGGTACACCCTGCTACGAGACCCAGCTCTGATTGGCCCAAGTGGCCCACTTCTTATACCACCAAAACCACTTCTGCAGCAACCAGAAATCTCTGTGCAGCTTCTTCCCCTCCAACAAAGTTCATCCTGCAAGATGCGCATCGTGCTCTGCGAGTATTGCAAATCGAAGCATTGAGCTTCATTACCTGCCTGTGGTAACAGAGGAGTCGCAGACGCCTCACAGGTGATAATAACTTTTGGTAAGTTCAAACCCCAGCTTCGAGGTTGCCCACTGTCAGGGCTCCCCCCTCGACGCTCCCTCTGCCCCTCTGCCCAAGCCAGCACACATCTTCATGATGATCTTCCTTTTTATAATGGACGACTTCTTAGCAAATTATGCAGAGAAACAGGACCCTGTCTGATTGAGATGTCAAAACTGCCTTCACTTCATCATCTTGCTTCCTGCTGGAGCTGTCGGCTAACCTATTCATAGTACACCTCTGCAGAAACAGGCCCAGTTCACATTTTGTGGTGACTTGATGGTATGAAAGATCCAGGCCGGCCGGCGTGCTGGGACCAGCATCATTAAGCAATTCATCCAGTGTTGGAAGTGGTATACGGCATCACCCTGGCAGCACCGTAGGCGTTGGTGCTTCTCGTACTGAGCTTGATGGTCTATGATGGTCTGTTAGCTGGCTTAACACGATCCATCCTAAGATCCAGGGCTTGCGCAGGGTGTTGCTGGTGTCAATGAGCCGTAATGCCTGGCTGTCGAGGATATAAAAGCCAACAGCGATCTGGTGTGACATGCCTCGTAAGGCATGCAACTATAGGCTCGTATATATACCTAGGTAGCTACAATTACAAGTACCCCGTCGTTGTTCCAGGTTTTATTGACCTGGTCTAATGCAAGCTGGTCGCATTCAAAGTGAAAATGATGGCTGGCCCTTACATAGGAAAGACCATGTTGATATGGAACAACCCCCAACCCCATCCTTGGTCATCCCCTACTTCCCCTCTTACAGAGCATGTAATGTCATCTGAGCACTTACCACCATGCTTCGTCCCAGTGGAAGCTAGACACAATTATTCCCCAAAGGTTCTCATATTCCCTTTGCAATACATCTGTGACCTGAAATACTCTGGAGATACCTAGGTACCTGGCGTCTTCATTAGCTCTCGGTTCATTTGGATGACAGGGTCCGTGCCCTCGTACCGTGATGCAAAAGGGAAAAGAGGGAAGGCATCATACAGCCCTCATCGTCACCTTCCTTGCTCCAGTTTATTGGTTTAGAGGAAATATGCGAATCACCCTGAGGAACATAAAATCCGTCGTTGTTTGTTCTAGAATCCTCATTTCAAGTGCGATTCATCACTCGGGCTCCAACCTTCCACAGTTACTCAACTTAAAGCTGAATAACGCTTGGACTGCTGACTTCCATAGGCACTGTCCGTTAGATCTTCTTCCTTCCACATCACGACTGCATGACAGCACCTGGGAGACCAATGTATGTGACTGTCCGACCGTTGTCTGACCATACTCCTACCACCCAACATCACTGCTCTTCCTGAATGCAGAGCAGCACCTGGTCTATTGGCATCTAAAAACGTCCAAGCCGTCGTGCGTTATCATCGCCTTCCTCATCATGGTCGCCGGACAGCAAGTGGGCTACTGAATTCCTCAGTCGGCCGTTCATGAATCCCCTGCCCATGCGGTCCAGGGGAAACCATCGGTCCAACTTTCACCTTCCTTGTCATAGCTGCCGGACAGCATCTGGACGGCCAACTCTCTCCGTCGACCGTTTTCAAGATCTCCGTACAGGTTGCCTACGGCAAGCCGTCGTCTGATATCCACCCCTTCCTCTTCATAGTTGATGGATAGCAACAGGCTGCCAAACGATTCCTTCTCCCATCCCTGAACTCTCTAGTCACTCTGACCACGGAAAGCCGTCGTCTGATATTCACGCCTTCCTCTTCAAAGCTGCGGAATTGCGCCTGGACTGCTCACTCCTTCCGGCGACCCTCTGGTCACGTTGTCCACAGCAAGCGTCGTCTGAAATTCACCCTTTCCATTTTTGGACAGACGACCTTCCTCCATCGACCGTTTAAAAACTTCTACTTAAGCTGTTAAGGACTCCCGACCTCCTCCATCGACCGTTCAGGAGCCTCTACTTGTGGTACTTAGGATTGCGGACTTCTTCCATCGACCATCGATGAACCTCGACTTAAGCTGTCCAGGGCAAGCCGTCGCCGACTCGTACTCACCAAGCCATCTACGTCGTCTTGCCAGCATAGAAGCCTGAAGCTATCTAGGAATTTTCTTGCCAGCATATATCAGTTGTGCGAGCGACTTCGTCCATACCTGTTATATCACAGGTAAGTTTGTTGTTGCTGGCTCCCTCAATGTTCATCATCACTCGAAAGTGTGCTATAATCTTCGTTCTATAGCACTTGCTGTCAATCACTTCATATAATCTACGTTGCTCCCTGTGCAGTCATCTCGTTTTGTTTTCCTTGCTCAAGTGCTGGCTCCCTCCCGAGGTCTATGTCGACAGTCACTCGACTTCGTCATAAAATTTCGTCCTATAACACTTGTTGTCAGTCATGTTGTATACCCCAAGTCGTTCCCTGTGCAGTTACCTCGCCCGTACACCTTGTCGGCTCCATCCGTATCGATAGTCACTCGACATCGTTTCTATGATTCTTCGTCTTATAATACACTTGTCGATCACGTGGATACTCCACGTCAGTCACTGCCGTCAGCTCATCACTCAGTCCTGGCTCTCAGCCAGGCTAAATCAAGGTCTAAGTTCTATTCATCGTGCCATACTGACCCAGTCCTCTGAAGTCCCCTTTCCCTTCCTTTGTCCTCTTCTATCAGGTGTCCATGTTCCCACTGCATTGTTGTTCCTTCTTGTGTAGTGCTCAGCTAAGATAGCCAAGGCACATTCTCTTCACGATGCCAGCCAAGAAACGAGCTCCGAGGGCACTTCGGGTCCCTGTCGCCGGAGGGTGGACAGATGCGCACGGGATGGGTTTCGATCCACAGTCTCCCACCCAGAACAGTTTCCAGAGCCGTCTAAGACCTCGCATCACCAAGACCGTGGCAAATTCAACGAGAGTCAAGGTTCAGAAGAAGCCCAATGAACCTGAAAAGCACAAGGCTGATATTGAACAAGGGAAAGTGGACATCAGCTTGGATACAGAGGTGACGAAGCAGAATGAAGACGCACTTGATCCTTGGGATGAGACAGAACGAACAGCCAGGACGTCCCAGCATGTTGGAATGAAGGTGGAGATCATCCCAGACGGCACAGGACACGTTCAAGTTGAGAAAGAGGTCACTAGGGATGTCGTTGTCAAGGGACCCCGTGGACCCAAGCGAAAGAGGACAACACGAGTTGTCATAGCTGTTAAAGGCCGAACCGCTTACGAAGCCTATGTTAAGATCGGCTGGAGGACGACTCCTTACCCAGAATTCCGCGGGCCATCTTCCGAAGCTTGTGAGAAGGTCTGCGCCCTCCTTGAAAATCAGCATGGTCGTTGTCCAAGGCCTGAAGATATTCCGCCTCCCAGTCTGGACATCGCGGGCTGTGGCCAAGTCCGTCAGGTAATCGATGCCGTTGTCCGCACAGTCATCAGTGCCAACACTACATTCGAGAACGCAGACAAGGCAATCAAGCGTCTCCATGAGGCCTTCGGAACTGTGACCAATAACCTAGAACTTGATGCCGAAGTGTACCCAGGGCTACACCAATGCCTGGACTACAACCGAATCCGTTCAGCACCCGTTGCTGATGTCGCTAGTGCGGTTGAACCGTCAGGGAGCCATTTCAAGAAAGCAGGATGGATCAAAGCACTCCTGGACGGCACCTTGACCATCAACGCTGAACGTGCCGAGGCTTTTCGCAACGAAACACCTGACAACCCAGCCACAGTGCTCGCTGCCGATAAGCTTTCCGACAAGCAGAAGCAATTTGAGATCTGGATGTATGACAATGGCATCCTACACCTAGAGCACTACCGAGCCCTATCTAACGAGAATGCTATGAGTGAGCTTGTCAGTTGGAAGGGTGTTGCCGTGAAGACGGCCGCATGTGTCTTGCTCTTCTGCATGCAGCAGCCCGTCTTTGCCCTCGACACCCACTGCCTGCGTCTGGCAAGCTGGCTCGGATGGACGCCGCATGACGCGGAACCGGAAGAGGCCTTTGCTCACCTCGACGCTCTCGTCCCTGACGACTTGAAGTATCCTCTACACCAGCTCTTCATCCGGCATGGGCAGGTCTGCTTGAAGTGCAAGAAGGAGAGCAATGAGGGCTCACCTGGATGGGCAGAGTGTGTCTGCCACCTCGAGGACCTTTTGACGAGGACTGGAAAGGAGAAGCCACCTCCGAAGTCGAGTACTGTGAAATCGGAGACTGCACATGCTAAGAAGGAAAATGAAATAGGCACTGGAAATGTACATGTACCTCTCAAGAAGCGCAGTCGAAAGCCAAATGAGGAGGACAAGCAGGTTGCCGAGCAGGATGAAGGTGGTCATGAGGAGGACCAAGCTTATGATGAGTTTGTTCAAGTTGATGATGGCAACCATGATGATTATCAGGAGCCTCCCAGGAAGCGGGTTCGCAAGCCCAAGGCTGACAAACCCAAGGCCCGAAAGACCAAGGCCGAGAAGCCCAAGGTTGAGCCCGTCGAGGGGGTGCCTTTTAGGCGTCAGACTCGCAGCCAGACGAAGGCTTCACAAGGGGTGAGCTAAAGGCTGAAAAGAGTCGTTATTACCGCGACCATGAGTGGTGACCATGTCACTGGAGGAGCAGTGTCCTGAATCTTATCGCAGTGCTATATGGAGGCGGTCCGGAGCTAGGGTAGGTCCAAAGTCAGGTTAAAGGGAGTACATGCTCGATATTGCTTTAAGTAATGGCCTTTGATACAAGCTTGAATTTACATCGATCACCATAACGCCCTGGGCCCTTGGTCAAGGGTATCGCTTGTCTGTTCAGAAGCATCATACTCTTCCGCCGGCGAAGTGACCCCTGGCCCAGACCCCTCTCCCACTTTGGTCTCTTGATTACTATAGTAGACTGCTAATTCTCGAGGTCTTCCTCTCCAAAGAATCCTCAGAGACATGGAAATGGAACGTCAAAGGGGGATGAAACAAGCTTTGCTTGTTTCTGGGTGCTTATTTGCATAGAAAATAAGGAGGAGGTGGCCAGGTGGCACCTTAACTCAACAATCTGCACAAACGGAGGCAAGCTAGCATGTGGGAACTGCAAGTTAGTCCTGGTAAGGACCCATATACTGCATTGAGATGTAAATGGAAGGCTTTTCGTGTAGTGTTCTGACTATGGCAGAAATAACACCAGTACTGCGGTCAGGCAAGCCAGAGGTCCCACTGGCGTGAACACAAGAAGACGTGCAAGTCCGCCTGGGGGAAAGCAGACTGACGACCAGCCTGAGACAAAGAAGGAAGATCCCCGGTGTTGGCTACTGGAGAGACTATATCTCGCGTGCACAACACCTTCGGGGATGACAAATATCTATGGGGGAACGTGCCAGCCAACGACCTTCTTCAGCTGGGGCGGAACGAAGGCGCTGGGCATGACGAGGATATCGCTCTGCTGCTTGCTGGTTCGAATACTATCCTCCTTTTTCTCATCGAGAAGACCTGCCGACACCGGACTATCGGATGCAGCCTCGAGACCTCCCAGGAATGTCGTGAAGACGATCGCAGACCTACCCGACAGATTCTTTCATGCCTTATATGTGACGACTGATGACAGAGAATTCGAGGTCTCAGCCCGCAACGTGATCATGCTGCTTCACATACTCACCTCCCTGGATGGCGGCAAGGTGGGCTCGAGCGGCTCGGAGCAGGATGTTACCGCTCTTGACGAAGTCGCCGAGAGCCTCATCCACACCTGGTACTCGTCTTACCTCCAATTCGAGGTGCTGTACCGGCTATAGTCCGCCGTTAAGCCCTTGATTACGGGATTCGTAGAATGAAATGCATCGAAGGAAAGGGGGGCGTTGATTGATAAGACCTGGACCTTTCCGGGCGGCAGCAGTCTTCGAGTAGTACTCCGGAAGGAGGAGTGGCTCAGGCTCGGGAAGTTCCTGGACCTCCCGCATGGCCTTGATGCTGAAAGGGCTCGTGAGATACGCGCCTCCATTATGCTAGCCCCTGATAAGGGTGGACTCCCGTCATCGTCGGTGGTACTACAAGGAGGCTTCTCCTCCCATGAGGCTTGCGACGCAGCGTTTTCGATGGAGGATGGACTCCTATTACCCTTTGGGCATCCGCGTTGTCAGTACACATGGACTCACTAGAACTCTGACACCCGGAGGTCTCCAACATATCCGCCGCAGGATACATCGGCACTCGTGACATCCTAGCCCCGCTCAGTCCCCTCCTCCAGACGCGGTCGCACAATCCCCACGCGACCGTCATCACACTCTATACCTCCACGCCGCCAGAGAGATGCTCAGGCTGGGCCGCGAAAAGAAGAAAAGAAGCCAGATCTCGATCTGAATCGTTCCAGTACTTACCACCGCCAGTAGGCCCCGTTCCGACTATCGTCCCTCGAGAGAGGCTGAATTCTAGAGCATATGGGACTCACGCACGCTCATGCTTGATGTGGACAAGTACATACTTCAAGATGATGCAAGTCGCACGGTTGCCTCCTGTTCTATGTGTTCGTCGCCAGCCTCCAGTGCTGACAGGTCAGCGCGTGGTATAGGTACGCCGTGTTTCGGGCGTTCGCCCCGGAATTCCAGGGACACGGGGATGGTCTTGAAGGAGACGGGTGGATACCCTGGTCAATGAGTGGCCGATGAGGTTGGAGCCGGGGGCCGGGACGTGATGGGGGTGAGAGAGTTCCGCCTGCTCCTGGCGTCCAGTTTCAGTGGCATGGAGCGGTATGGCGAATGGAAGAGGAGAGGATGACGATTATGTAGTGGGATCGAGTAGGTGGTTTCATCGAGGCCAACGATCCTCTTTGATCGATGGGCAGGTTTCAGTGCAGATGTAAATAATGAGATCAATCGACAATTCGTCTCGGACGTCGAAAGAGAGTGGCACCCCAAGGTCAGGCGATCATGGATGCTTACTAGGTAACTAAGCCTTCCTCAGCCTTCCTTGGCGGGTAGCCAAACATGCATGTTGAAAGTGAACTCGTTGGCTTGCAAGGTCGGCGTTCCTAGGCAAAGAGGTTCCGAGCCCTCTGTCTGGCTATACATGCTGAATAGCGTCGATCAAGATCTGGTCACGGCAATACGGGCGAGACCTTTACGCATGGTCAAACGACGGGAACGAGACTGGCAGTCTATTAGACGCGAACTTTACCCTTTTATCAGAGTAACAAATGAACCATATTGTGACCTTGGAAATTGATATTGTGCATTGTTTGAAAAGGGATAGATATAGGTAGGCACAACAGGTAGGTGGGTAGGTAGGTGATGTAGGTAGAGCGCCCATCATCCTCCTCTTCCTCCCCGACCCTTCGTCCATCCACGACGACCACCACCTCACCTGCCACCTGCCACCTGCCCGGCCGCCCGTTTATCCTCCAGCAGGCAGGGATGTACATATATAGGTGTGCGTATACAGTTCTTGCGCTGCTCCCCAGTGCCCTCACGCCTCTCTCGCGTGATCCAAGCCCCGCGCCTTTCTCTCTCTTCCCTTTCCCGGATGCAATGGCGTGTTGTGTGCGTCAACCTCGTAGTATAGCATATGCCCTTCTCCTTTCGTCTACTCACTTTTCTTCTCAACCAGTGCGCAGATCTTGGAGGAGAAAGAAATTTGAACGAAACCCTTCCCACCCTGTAACGCCGGACCAGAAACCAGCCCACCACCGCAAAAATTACCACCAAGATGAGTAAAGAGGAAAAAGAAAAAGAACAAGCAGAAGCAGAAGCAAAGGCAATGACGAGCGATAATGATTTATTGGAGCGGCCAGTCGCAATTCCATGCGCGCTCTTCCCGACACGTCAGAGCAGGAACTCGTAGATCGCTTTTTTCTCATGCGAAGAATCGTAAATGCATTGAGAGATGGGGATATCAACAGGGTGCGAAAAAGTGAATATGAACCGCCGTGTGCATGGTACAACGAGTATAATGAGGTTCAAGTGCGGATGCCGATGGTGACGGCTGATTATTTTTACTCCTTCCTGCTCTTGGCCGATATGATCGACAAACCCCGTAGCCTCGTCCTGTTGAACAGGCCATGGTGGCCATTGTTGGCACTGTGCATAACGTGGTGGCCAGATTGAGAGGACTCCACGCGGCTGAGACGTGCCGCAGATGTGAAGTCGCTGCTCTGCTCGTAGCTGGGCCGTACACGGTCCATCGACGCGCGCATTCTGTCGTATGATGGCCGTGTCCGGTCAATGGACTGCCGCTTCGATGCTGCTGGTGGTGGTTCCGGGATGTCCACTGACGTTGGCCTCGGTGGCATGTCCATCGAGTCATCATGGCCGGTGTAATTCGTCCCGTCGCTTCCGTTCTGTGCCCGCGTGTTATGCGTGCCGATAGAGGGAGGGTAGATAGGCCGTTGGTCTTCGTCAACGCTGGCGTATTGCGCGTGCTTGGACTTTCTTGTGGATCCACTAGTTTCAGAGGACGCTGTGAGGGACTCGGCAACCGCCACCTCCGGCTTCTTGAGCTTGTCGAACTGGCCCAGGGTGACCTGCTCACGCACAATGTCGACGTCGTATGGGAAGTAGACTTTCTGCAGAGCTTTGATGCCGAAACGAGGGAGAATACACAGGGTTGGCGTGAGGAAGAAACATGCCCAGAAAGTTGCCTCGGAATAGACTTCGGCGCCAGCTTTGTAGAACGTGCTCGAATAAGTTGTCGATGTGTACACTCCCGTCCAGAAAAAGACGAAAAGGTCACTGAGTGCCACGACAAGCAGTATGATCCAGTCCCAGCGGTAGCAGTTGATGAGGATGTAAAGGTTGATGGTAATGACCGCTGGGTGAGCGATGTAACACCCAAGACGAAGCCTATCAGAAATATCCAAGCCGTTGAGGGTGACGAAGGAGGCCTGCTTCATGATGAGGTAGGGGACGAAGAAAGTCATGACGGACTGGTAAGCACCGTCGATCATGTATAGCCTGGTTCGTTGTTAGCTGCGGCCATCCCGATTTCGTGAGTATGTAGACTTACCAGAACTTGCGCTGAGTCCACTCCAACCGCTCGATACCTCGGCGGTACAATTGTGGAACAGCCAGCGATACACTATCGGACACGTCTTGGTCCAGGACACCCATCAAAATGACAGGAAGTGACGTGAAGCAGAGGTTGAACATGATGATGTAGGAGTAGTCGAAGATGTAGGTGATATCGAAGTTGCAAAACACTTGGAACCAGAAAATGCTGAAGGTCCAGATGATGTTCTTGTAGAAGAAGTTACTAATGGTCTCCGCCAAGCGTCTGTAAGACCAACGACCGTGGACTAGGACGAGTCTCTTCAGGAAACGGAATTGGCCAATGGCATAGTCGGAAGACATGACGGCTTGGCGACCTTCGACACCGGCAATACCGACACCGACATCAGCCTCCTGAATCATGGCCACATCGTTGGCACCGTCTCCAATGGACAGTGTCATGACGTCCAAGCCATTCTTTACCATGGAAACAACTGCAGCCTTCTGAGCGGGACTGACACGGCAACACAGGACTGACTTGCAATTCTTGCACAGAAGCAGGAACTTCTGCTTGAGAGATTCGTCCAGAACCCACCTGAGTGTGAATCCATCAATGACCAGGGCATGAGTAGAAGGGGGGGCCTTGTGCTCGTGTCGAGCGATTCTAAGCTCAGAATCGCTGCCAGTGATGCCGAAAGTCCGCATATGCTGTTCGAGTGAGGCATCAAGTTCACGCAGGTACTCTTCTGGGGTTTTCTGACCGGACTCGTCCTCGATGGCCTGCAGACGGATCAACTCCATATCATTGTTGAGGAGATTGCAAGAGAACCCAATGTTGATAGCAGTCTCAACCTTGTCGCCCGTGAGGACCCAAAGCTTGATACCGGCGTCACCTAGCAGCTCGATGGTGTCGGGGACACCGTCTTGTAGCCGATCTTCGATGGCTGTGCCGCCGAGCAGGGTGAGATCTTGTTCGATGAGATCAGCCACCACTTCAAGTTTCTCCTCTCGCTGCTCGAGCGCGGTCGCGGCAATCTGGTGCTCCTTCTGCCAGATCTGATACTCGTGCTCCGTGAGAAGTCGCTTAGCGATGCAGAGAGTTCGCAAGCCTTCCCGCGCAAACATCTCCAGGTGTTCAGCTGTTTCCCTGCGCAGCTCTTGCTGCTCTCCCCTCTTCAGGCGAGAGTAGATGATGCTATCAGCGCCCTTGCAGTACAGAACGATCTGACCGTTTGGTAAGCGCACAATCGCGCTCATCCTCTTCCTGCTGGAGTTGAACTCGATGGTGTTGAGAATCGTGTAGTGCCGGTCTTCGCCCGAAACATTCACGTTGATGCCGTCGCCTGTATGACCTAGTACAGTGAAGCCCATATCGCGTGCAGTGGCCACCAAAGCAGCCTCATCTGGCGACTGAGCTTTGAAGATCATCCTGGGAGGATCCCCAGGTTCCTTCTCCGCAATGACCGTGTGGGCCAGCGCCAATGCGAGCATAAACTCTTCGTTTGCTTGCTTCTGCTCCTCTCCGTGCTTACCGGCCAGATCATCGACGAAATCGGGGGCGATGAAGGTAAGGTCCTCATCATGCAGGTATGGATTGTCGTGCAACTGCCTGAGGCCCTTGATTGCCTGTACTTTGGCCTCCGCGATCTCGGCCCTGACTCTGACGGTTTCCTCTTCCACGTCGATTCCCAGTCGTTTCTGCATGCCGGCCTGTGCCTCAGTGTAGGCCTCACCATACGGCTGGCCGTTGATCGTTGCCTTCTTGAACTCCATCACGTTCTGGGTCAAAGTACCCGTCTTGTCAGAGAAGATGTACTCCACCTGACCCAGATCGTCCGAGATGTTCCAAGATTTCGGGATACACGGTTGGTCAATAGGTTCGTAGTACATCTCTACATCGCTGTAAATGAAGACAGCCTGCAGAGTACGTACGATTTCCAAGGAGATATACAGTGAAATTGGCACCAAGTTCTGGAAGACGATTAGAGCTGCCCAGAAAGTGATGAAGCCAGTCATGGAGGGCGTGGAACCAATGGAGCCGAAATCGAAGTAGGCCAGCGACGCATTTGTTTGGGCCCATTTCACACCATTGACGAGTGCCGCAACCAGACACATGATGAAGAGAATCACGAAGTTGCAGATGACGTTGAAGTTGAGCTCTCTCGCAATCCTGGCGCGCTTACTTGGCGTGATGCCAGCGTTCATCATGATTTTGGTGTCGTGACCGGTGAAGACGACAACACCGAGAACCCATTCCGTGTTCCGCACATTGCAGCCACGGAGTAGGATGTTGTCGATGGTGATCGGCTCCGACATTTCCTGGGGTGAGGAACCCTTGACCTTCTGCTCCCACCGAATCGCGCCATTGTACTTGTAGAGATTGGCCTGAGGCGGCTCGCTGTTGATCATGAACTGAGCTTTCTCGCAATCCCTCGCGTGCTTCAACGAGCGACCGCAACGAAGGGCCTGGCGCACTTTCAAGTTCGTTTCGCCGTCCAAATTCTTCGTCTCCACGTAGCAAGCGCCATCTGGGTCCGAAGTCGACAGGATGACAACGTCTGCTGGAAGTTCATCATCATCATAAATACGCACGAAGTCGCCAACACAAAGATTCTTCCATGCATCCTTGTGGAAACGAGCTGTCCCTGCGCCCACAATGTCGGGGTTGATTATATCTCCTTTGATAGCTTCGAACCTCTGTTCACCACCGTCATCGTAGGAATAGACTGAGCTTGTCTGGGGTCGCAGCGCATCCGAGCGCTCATCGTCCAGCTTTGCAGAGGGAGATGGCACGGGTGTCATCTGAATATCTTCGGCAGCGATAGAGGCAACGGAGTGCCGCCGAGTGGAAGCGTTGCGTGTCACTCTCGTCTCAATAGACATGCGAGGGTCGGAGTTGTCATATACTCCGCTTCTCCTTTGTCGGATCGCGGGGTCTTCCTTCTTCCACATTCGCTCGATGGTATGCCAGATCGTTCCGAAAAACCTAGTGGTTGCCTTCTTGAACTTTCTCCAGGTGGAAACGTTGTCTTCCACCACGTTCGGGTTGTTCCAACCACGGAGTCGGTGGACCGGGGCGTTGTTGAGTTCATTGTCGAGAATTGTTCGCCGGTAATCTTCTATGGCGTCTTTGATAGCGGTGATGGCGACGATAGCTATTAGAGGTACGGCGTTGAGTCCGGGGTTGCTACCACCGAAGATAGGGAAAGCCTGGGAGAGTGTAAGCCGTTGACCGCGCATGCGGTAGAATTCGTAGAGGTACTTACAACAAGAATTACGAGGAAAAGGAAGAAAAGGTTGGCAATATTCTGGAATTGGAACCACAAATTCTTTGGAAGGAATGATAATGGCGTGTACTTGGCGGTACGGATCTTGTTGCGCGTGTACTGTTGCGCTGGAGTGCCGTCCTCGTCAAGGAGGTTCCTTGGCAGGGGCTGATTGAAGTACAACTGGCGTGGCTCGGTGGCATGCTCATCATCTTCCATGCCGTCAGCTTTGTGGCCTTCATTCCCTTCATGATGTTGTTCTGTTTGTAGCGTTCCCGAGCCACCTGATTGCCTTTTCTTCTCGTTATGTAATTTCAGTGTATGCCGCCCGATCAAAGAGAGTCGCTTGAGGCCGCTGCTCTTGACAGTCAACTTTCGCGTCGCCCATCTCGACCTATTTGTATGATCTATCTTCCTCTTGTCGGGACTGTCGGGGCTGTCGGGGCTCTCAGGGCTGTGGCTCCCATTACTAGACGAATCCCCAGCGTTTGGTGGGGTCCCTGGTGGTGTCATTGCGAGGCAGTCACGGGCGAGGCCCGATTAGGCCTGATTGCTCGCCAGACTGAGCCGCGTTGGCGTCGGCGTCGATGTTCGTCCGCCTTGGCCTTTTTAAATAAAGATTATCGCTCGTTTCCTTGCCGGAGAGGTGTCGAGATCGAGACGCAAGTGCACTCAAACACGACCGAGTCGGGGGGTGGGGAGGAGGGCTGAGCGGCGTCGAAAGCGTGTCTTGGTCCGGGCTGCGTGTCGAAAGACGGAGGGAAATGAGGGAGGCAGCGACAGCGATCGATCGATTAGTCGGGTGGTGGATTCTGAGTGTTTTCAGGTCGGGTTGAGAAGATCTGGAATTGGGGAAAAAAGGGACGGGAATAACGAGGGAGGGAAGGCTGGGTGCGATGTTGGTCCGAGAGTGCCGGAGAAGCTTGAAGGGGGTTCGGGGTTAACGAGGATCCCTAGCCTGCTAAGTACTGCGAGACCAGTTTACCCAGCCAGCCAAAGCCTGTTGCGGAGGGCTGCGGAGGGCTGCGGAGGAAAGGCGGTCGGTCGGTCGTCGTGCTCAGCAATCATCAACCCAGTTTCTACCCTGTCGCTTGTCTCTGTCCACCCTGCAGTGCTGTCCACTGTCCACTGTCCACCGTCCACCGTGCCACCCTGCCCGATGGGCTGCACTAGAAGATCTCCAGTCAAAAGAGAACGCCACTAGCGGTATAGAAATTTCAGGGTGCCAGGTTTGGTTCACTTAGTATACCGTTGGTAGGCTGGGTAGGTATCTGTAAGTGGCTCGGGCGGGAAGTCTGATGGGAACGACTTCGGGAGGGACGAAGGACGAGATAGGGACGGAAAGTTGGAAGAGGAGACGGGACGGGACATGGACAAAAACTCGATGGGCTAATGGCTGATGACGGAACCTAAGGAAAGTCCAGGGGAGGAATTCGGAGTACATAGTACCGGTAGCCACCTTCAATTTGCTGACAGAGACTCCCAGCTTACAGAAGACGGAATTAGGTAGGTATGTATCTATCAGTAACAGGAGCGAATGCTGCATCCTGCACTAACATCCAAACCCACCAGGCGAGCCAGGGCATCTGAACCAACAGGCAGGCCCCCTGGACCTCGGGACGCTTGTCTTACGCACTATGTACTTAAGTACATACAGTAGGTAGTACTCCGTGGCCCTCCCTATGAACATTGGAGTAAATAGCATCACCCGTCTGCCTACCTGCTTAACACAACCTTGTACTTCTTCATGGCCGACGCGATGGATGAGTTGGGGGTTTCACAGGGCTGACATTCGATACCTACAATAACACATAGCCCACCAGGTACCTTGGTAGTCTAGGTGTTCAGCATGCTGACTGGCTGACTGGCTGAGTGGCTGCTTTACATAGCACCGTACACTACAGCTTCGAGACGCTTCAGCCACGGCTTACTGCTACCATATCTAGGCATGTCACCGCTCGCTGGATTTCTAATAATGTCCCTGGAGAGGAGCTGAGCCGAGATTCAGACACCACCGGCGCAGCAAACCATTTGCGATCTGTATCGTATGCCGTTTATCAGATCTGAACGTTGAGGCTCTTCTTTCCCCTTGCCCGTCCGGACTCGCGGCTACTCGGTCATACCAGTTACAGTGAGTAACAAGTAACCATTACCATAACTCGTAACCCATACAAGCTGTGGAATCTGGGTTGGTGAATGGAGATCCGGAGGTCGATCCCTCTTTGCCTCATCGGCGCCGAGACCCCAATCAGCCCTGGGCCGGGTTCAAGATTGGTCGCTATTGATGGGGATGGGGACCATCAATTAGGGGGGCTGTCCACAAATCCAGGGACCCAGGGACCTTGGTATGAGCGGCCACAAGGGTTGGACAATCTGTCACCCCCTCCCCACCCCACTGGCCATCCCCTTCATCTGAGAGCATCTTCTGCCTCTTGGCTGTTGTTGTCACTCTCACACTTGCATCGATGGGAAATGAGGCGCCTAGCATACGGACAGTCAGTACGTACCCAGTAGCCCGTCGGCCCGCTACCATGACTAGGTACTTGAGTAGCTAGGTTGGTAACGGTATTTCCTACTGTACGTTTTATTGCCCTGTTCGCCAAAGGGGAATGGCTCGTCAACGGCCTTTCGCGTGCTTATCTCGCTCTCGGGCTCAGCCGCGATGAAGGCGAGAGAGTCTGACATCGGACGGACTGGTTTGCGTAGCAGTCAGCAGCATACAACCTAGTGACCTGTCAACGAAAAAGACGCACAAACACCATGCGTTCCCGTTCCGACCTTGGAACTTATTGGCCATTGGCGATCCTTCTGCCAACAGTGTGAGAGTACCTGTCGACGGACGGTTTACAGGCAGCCACCCTGCCCGAAGAGAGATGTACTGCAGTACATTGTACCTACCTAGGTACTTAAGTAGGTATGGATTACCGGGTTACCACCTCCCATGTCGGCAATCTCAGGACGGCATCGAGGCGGGTGCAGTTCCCCAAGATTGAAGACATGTCACCTCGAGAGAAGTCCCTATAAAAATCCCCTATAGATATCCATATAAGTATCATCACCACCTCGGTCTCGATGGGGGATCTTCCCGAAGCCCTTCCGGCCCTTCCTATGCCCTTCTAAGATTCTGTGTTCAAGAGGCCGATCCGTCCCAACGAACGCAAAGGTCAACTACGGCACTGGCATGATTGCGACCATACGACGACCAACGAGGCCATCCATCCCTCGACCTCGTTGTTAGCACCATTATCACCATCAGTGGCACAGACGACCAGCTCCTTGCTCCACAGGAACCATTGGAGCGCCCCTAACCAGATCAGTAGTGCTCTCCATCAAATTATGCAGGTGATGTTGCACAAGGCCCAGCACACGCAGGTGAGTGCATTGATCAGCAGCGTCTCCTCGTGCTCGCAATCGTGTCCGATGACCGACACGGCGGCTCGTCCTCCCGACACGACTTCCACCATCATCGACATCGTTACCTCTTCCTTTCCCAGTATGGATGGCGGGCGAAACGCTCCAGATAAGTCACGGCCCCCGCTGTGATGCAACCCGCTGCGGTCGGTCGTTGGTTGGTCTTCCTATTCAATAGGTTTCCGTGGCCGGAAGTTGACGCAGATTACTCTCGTCATCGGGGCGCACAGCCCTCAAGTCTATCAGCATCAGCCCTATCCGGGTACTGGCGAAATTGATATCGACACAGGATTCCCAGCTTACGACATGGACATTGCGACTGACCGACTGGCTCTCGGCACCAATAATAGCAGAGAGCCAGCCACAGTCCAAAAATTACGCCGTCAAATTTATCCGTCAAATCACCGATAATTGGCACAAAGCTGGGTGCAGATCCGCTTGCCATGGGCGGGTTTTTCGTCACATCCCGTCTTGACGCGACGACGGGATCCGCACACCAGGTCCCATAACGACCTCATTAATTTGAGATGCTTCAACTTGACAATTTCTGGATCCACGGTGGTCGTAACAGCAACGTGGACACTCGGCTATCGATTATGGAACCCACCAAACCTTTTTCAAGCAGCCCCGTGAGGTCTTGACGGTGCAACCGCTCAGCCGGGCCGTGGGAGCGGCCGGGGTTAAGGAACAGGTACAGATTACGGTTACTGACTCTCGGTGGTACCTGAGGTGCGTTGTAATACCCCGAGGTCATTTCCAGCTCCCTCGAGTGGTGGCCGGGGTGGAGGAGGGAGAGGGGGGTTAACAAAGGACCCCTACGCAGGGGCGGAATTGTGAGACGCACCTGCAGAAGCTGAGGCAGCGGTTGGCGCTGTGAATTGCCATCCATGCCCATCTTTTGCATCTGTCAATTCTTTGTGACCATGTACGGCATCGTCAGCCGACAGACGTGGTAGAAGACGTGACTGTACGGATGTAACAGGAATGCGACTGAAACCCACACACCCTGCCACCCCAAGGCTCGTGTATCAAAGCACACCAATCTCAATTGCGGCTTGGCATGCGCCGCTGTAGAACAGAAAAGAGGTGCTTAGAAGAGCTTTAGCTCTATGGTAGAGATCTCGACGAGATACGTCAATTGAGAAAGGAGAAGAGGTATAACACTCGCCTAATCATACCATACGTTTTCATGCTCTACCTGGGCACTTAGCCACATATCTACCTAGGTAGTATATATGTAATGTAGTACAGTATTGAATTCAACATCTAAACCCCTGGATTGGTAATATACACTCGGGGAGGTGACTAAGAACACGATGCGCACGGCCCATAACTTACACCTCTCAACGCGAGGTCAGGCACATGTCACGTCCAGACGCGGTTACAATTGCATCACCAAATAGATACCTACTCACGTACTAACGTACTTTAGACAACAAGAAAACCACTGCTGTGCAAATTGCCTCAACTTCAATTTGAAATGAGTACGCCATGAATTGAATCCACATGGAAATCCCATTCTCTCCAGAAACCACCGAGTACAGTCGACATGGCTCCCAATAGGAACCGAGACATTCGCAGCTTTTTTGGAAACCCCCAAGCATCGAGGCCGCTGCCAGTCTCGCAGACCCGAATCTCCCATCAAACACCAGCTCCTGCGCCAGCACCTCCATCACCAAGAAACAACGATGCGATCGTGGTAGCCCCACACTCCCCATCGACCTCGACACTCCCAGACGTCCCCTCCTCCCCGCCCTCCATAACACCAGATGACCACGACGACGAGGACCCCGCCCCACGGCGCGGGCCCCTCCCCCGCGACGCCGTGATCGCCGCCTCGGACGACGAGGCCGAGGACTCAGACGACGACCTATTCCCAGACCTCGGCTTCATAGGCGGGCCCACCCGCCGCGCCGCGCTGGCGCCCGCCGTCTCCCTGCCTCCACCCGGGGCCCCGGCGGCGGCACGGAACAACAACAACAACAACAACCCCCCATGCGTCACACCGCGGGCCAAGCGCATTGCGGAGCCCGACTTTTTCCTCTCGTCGCCTCTGACGATCCAGAGCAGGAAGAAGAAGATGTGCGACATGAGGGAGCTGCTCGAGTTCACGCGCAAGGACGAGGAGACGCGGGCCAGCGCCCAGCGGTTCTCGGCGCTGCTGGAGCAGGAGGCGGAGATACAGAGGGGCCAGGGGGGCGGGGGTGATGGCGGTGGTGATGATGATGAGGTTGGGAAGGATGGTAGGGCGGCGGCCGCGCTGAAGGAGCATATACTCGAGTCCGCCGCGGCGGCGGCTGCAGCCGCTGCTGCTGGGGACGAGCGGGACGAGGAGGGTGGTGGTGGTGGTAACAGTGGTGCGGATAGGATGAGGATCGTCAGGGCCCTGGAGAGGACGGAGATCGTTGGGGATAGGAGACGGTATTATTTCTTTGAGCAGAGGGCGCCTGAGGTGGATGTCGTGGGGAGGAGGTTTCCCAAGGAGAAGGCCAAGGGGCCTTGGGCTATACTAGGAGGTGCCGACGACCGGGCGAGGCACTTTGCAAGCGGGTTCCCCTACGATATCCAGAGGAAGCTTGGAAACATGCCGGATGAGATCTTCCTCTGGGTCCTGGATGAGGTCTGCTCGGAGCAGCGGATACCGTTACAGGTGGAATACCTCAAGCTGTTGAGCATATGTCACGACCAGACGCGGCGGCTCGTCACGCCTGCCCTGTTGCAGCAGCTCTTCCAGAACCTCGGGGCGACTAGAGACGTCGGTGAGCTCATGGCTCACGTTACACTGAGGGAAGAAGTCAGCAACCCCTATCCCAACCGCAACTGGTCCTGCGTCGAGAACCTCCTCGAGCTTCTGGGGCAGATGTCGGGCCACCTCACCCCAGCCACGCGATCCACCGCGATGCAGATTCTCCTCCGGCTCGGCATGGACAGTATAGCCGTGGAGAACTTCGGGTACGCGCAGAAGTGGCGAGAAGCGGCAGACCTCGTCGCCCGCAGCGTACCCGACGAGCAATGGACCAAGTTTGTAAGTAGACAGGCCAGTATATCATGGATTGGCGTTGTACCCTTGCTAATCAAACATGATGATGCAGTGCCAGGAAGCCTGTCACTCTCTATATCAGAGCTCTCAGAGGGCAGCAATGCGATGGCGAGCCATCGCCCTACTTGGACCAGCCGTGACCTCAGGTCCTGATACGTATCCCATACACCTGCAGACTCGTGCCTTGGATCTCAAGAGACGGCTCGCATCCGCGTTCTTCTTTGACGACCTGCAGAGAGCGGACAAGAGACCAGAGGACACGGTAAATATAAGGGCGATCATCGACAGGCTGGAAGGCGACGAGTTCCAGATCGGCCAGAACACTGACTACCAAGAGCTTGGCGCATTCATAATGATGCTCAACGTGGCGCTGGGCGACGCATCGAAGCAAGCGGGGATGACGGGGAAGTCGGCCATCAGCTTTGACGCCGAGGTCGATGAGCTGGCTGAGGGATTCAAGAGCATGCTCACACGTGTCGCGCCGCTTAACAAGGGCATCATCGTCTCCAGAATAGAGGCGAAGAACGCGATGGAGCTCATCCGCGAGAGGTTGCTGTATCAGGTGAGGATCAAGAGCATTCCCAAGATTAGGGTCTTTGGCAAGGTGGACGACGAGGACACATCCCTGCCCAGGCAGAAGGACTTCATGAAGGGCTTCCTCCTCAGGAAGAAGCAGGAGTCGTCCGTGAAGGCCGACCCGGCAGTGAAGCTGGAGTTGACGACCAAGATCGAGCCGGCTATCAAGGCCGAGACGGACGCGGTAATGGCTGGATGAGTTTACTGCCAGGCAGCGCGGAATAGTTGTTATCATACAGTCTTTTGCAAATTTCATACCCCCGGCTGGAAACAGCTCTGCATAAAAGGACTATCACCATGACCTGGGCCCTCTCCCACCCCCACTCCGTCCCGCTATGTGACGACCGACCATGATGAACGTAAAAGCAGGTACAAACGCATGCATACGATTAAATCACCCCTTAGTCGAAGAACTTGCGGTTGGGGTTGGGTCCGAAGAGCGTCTTGCGTACAGCAGGCAGGGCGCTCTCCTCGAGCAGACCCAGCCTCGCCTCGAACGTGTTGTCAATCTCGATCTTGCCGCCTCCACCGATGATCAGCACACCACCAGCACTGCGAAAAAAAGACGACGTGTTAGCGATGGAACATGCTTCTAGGGTCTTGTCACACCCTTTGGGACTGGGGGTCCTCCTTACCTTCCCTCCGCCACCGGACTGCTCTCGTCGATCGTCGCGTTGACCTCCTTGCCGATGTTCTCCTTGTACTCCTCGGCGGCCTGCTCGATGGCGGTCCTGACCAGGTCGTAGTCGGCCTCGCGGGCGCGGACCTGCAGCTCGGGCTCGTCCAGGGCGTAGAAGCCCTCGAGGACGAGGCCCTTGAGGGCCTGGGCGTACCTGTCGCCGTCGCGGGCGCCCTCGGCCAGCCTCTGGCGGGCCTGCTCGAAGATTTCGTCGAGGAGCTGCTGGCGGGCGGCGAGGACCTTGAGGCGGGTCTTGTTGGCGACGGTGGACCGCGTGATCTGCTGCGACAGGCTGGCCTGCTTGAACTTCTTCTCGTAGGCCGTGTCGATCGCGTCCGTCTCCTGCCGGACCAGCTTGGACTTCTCGATGGCGAACTCCTCGTTGGCCTTGATCTCGATCTCGCGGGCCTTCTCGCTGGCCTCCTGCCGGATGAAGGCCGTCATCTTGCGGAGCTCCTGTCCGACCTATATGTTCGGGGTTCCCCATGGTTAGCTAAGGGTACCGGGAGAGGAGGCGAGGAGGCTTGTGGGGG
>LKEB01000005.1:644501-668000 GCA_003795295.1 Cytospora leucostoma | reverse complement strand
CCCGTCACGATCGGATGCGTACTTGGTCGTCGGACAAGGCGTGAACTTGCGACATGTTGGGCGGTGGTGGTGGTGGTGGTGACGACTGCGCGGGTTTATACGAGGCTGTGAAACGGCCAGGCGAGGAGCTTAGTGCTTCTCCAAGTGGTTACTGGCAAGTAGAGAAGAGAGGAAGCAGGCGAATAAGTAGATCGTCAGTCGTGGAGTTGATCGTTTTGAATATGTGGCTGTCGAGGTACTATGTAGAGAGATGTCGAAGCTATCCGCCCTCATGCCTGGACGATGGTAGTGGGTCCCATCGTTGGATGGACTGGAGCTCCGTCATACGCCTGCCATCAAGCCACACTTCTGCCGCCGGCACTTGATCTCTCTTTCTCTCTTTACTGCGTTCGACCCTGTAAGACTTACCAACAGAGCCACCGTACCGTACACATCATGAACCCACTTGATGGATATCCAAGGTTGTCCATCCTTCCAGATGGCATAATCTCCCATTAGATCTTCGGCTATTATATCTATACAGCCATGCAAACATGCCATAATCCGTTGCCATATTTCCCAGTCGAGACTCGCTTCAGCCCACAATAGCGGCGTTTTCCTCATGCGTCATGTATTGTACGAGGTACCTAGGTATACCATTAGCGGGCTAGGCCTAGGCAAGTAGCAGAAATGGGCGGTTCACTGCGCTTCTCTCGCCAGGCTCGCTTGGTGCTGCAAATAGCTTCCAAAATAGCGTCTCCGTGCGCTAATCGCCCCGCCACCTCAGCATAACTCCAGCGCACTTCAACACTGTTGGTACTCCTGGTGCCCCTTGATTGGGCCACCCGTGGACTGCTGCAGGGACGGTTTCGGCAGCATGGGCACACACGGTCTGGATCGGCCCCATGGTTTGATTTGATTCATGGACGACCATGACCTTGACCATGACCGACCGACCATATTAAGCTTTTGGGACTACTGATGATGATAAACTGAGCAGCTGCTTGCGCTCCTTTCTGTTCCATCTCCATGCTCTAGACTCTAGACTTGTAACACACACTCTCTATATATCTCTTGTTTCTTCTGCATGTCTCACCTATCTACACCTCCACAACCCCGTCATTCCAACGAGAAGGTCTCCACCCGGTGACCAGTCGAAGTCATTTGCTTCTGCTGCGGCGACGTCCTCGATATTTCGAAACAGACCGGTCGGGCCGTGGCCGTGACATCTGGAACTGAGGAGGTCACTCCTTGCCTATCGACTCGGCCAGCAAGCCTTTACCGACCTCCGATACAACAATCCCTAGAACAATATCTTCTCGACCGTCCATCGACTATCCCTAATTATCGTCCCTTGCCACCTGCGATACGACACGAACTTGGCCAGGTGCCGGGTGTAGGCGCAAGCCACGAGGGTTACAATTGTGAGACTGCGGCGCTCTCATAGTCATTCGACTTCTCGATCAACTGCCGACCTATAAATCAAACCGCGTGGCCCCCTTTTAATATCCTCCCATGTACGACAGCATACGCACTTGCCTCGTTACACTTCTTCTGGCCTTGTTTGCCTGATGCGTCCCTGGATAACTGTATCGGCGCAATGGGGTCACTAGGTGGCATGTCCCCTGGCGGGAGTATCGCGGTATGTTTATGGACCCGCGCACTTGATCTGCAGCAATCCGGGGGGGAATGTGGAGTGGGAATGCTTTAGGTGGCAGGGCTAACACGCCTTGCAGCTCGGAATACTGGTCGGGCTCATGTCGACTGGCGTCCAGAGCTTAGGTCTGACGCTACAGCGCAAGTCGCATATCCTCGAAGACGAGAAAGGTCCGCACGATGTACGCCGACCACCGCACCGAAGGAGAAGGTGGCAGGTCGGGATGGCTATGTTCATAATATCGAATATTCTTGGAAGCACGGTTCAGATATCAACGCTACCACTACCCGTCCTGTCAACGCTACAGGCATCGGGCTTGGTGTTCAACTCGATATGCGCCACTCTCATATTAGGAGAGCCCTTCACGAGGTGGTCACTTTGGGGCACGTTACTGGTCTGCACAGGTGCGATTATGATCGCAATATTCGGCGCTATCCCTTCGCCGACACATACCTTGGACGAGCTGCTGGAGCTACTGGGGAGGCAGGCGTTCGTACTCTGGATGATCTTCCAGGCAATCCTTGTCATCGCAATATGTGCTGTTATTGATGGCTTCAACCACGCCCTCAACCTCGCGCAGGATTCAAGGTTCCGCCTCGTTCGCGGTTTGGCCTACGGCTGCGTCAGCGGCATACTCTCCGCCCACTCGCTGCTCGTGGCAAAATCGGCTGTCGAGCTCCTCTTGAAAACAATTGTCGAGGGTAAGAACCAGTTTGTCCACTGGCAAGCCTGGGTCATCGTCCTGGCCTTGATCACTCTCGCCCTCACACAACTCTACTACCTGCATCGGGGCCTTAAGCTGGTCTCGACATCTGTCCTTTACCCCCTAGTATTCTGTATCTACAACATTATCGCTATCCTTGACGGACTCATCTACTTTGACCAGACGGAACTCATCAGCACCCTCCACGGCTGCCTGATAGCGCTGGGGACCGCCATTCTGCTGAGTGGCGTACTAGCCCTCTCCTGGAGACTCAGTGACGAGCAGCACACGCCTGTCGGGGGGCAGTCCTCTCTTGCCCCAGGCCTTGGCCTTGTCGAAGATACAGATGGGGAAGACGAGGAGGAGGAAATGCTCCTCGCCCATGGCGCGCCCGGCGCCGGAGACGACGTCTTGCCGACGACTTATACCTATAATACGTTTGATAGCTCGGGGCAGGACAACGCGAATCGGCGCAAGAGGCCAGAACTTTTGGCCCGGGTGGGTTCCACGGCTTCTGTTAATGGACGGAGGAAACCGCCGAACTTGTCGATATCGAAAGCACCGCGCTGGCAAGAAAGGCAGGAGATCTGGGGCGAGCTAGACGATGATGAAGTTCCGTACTCGCCAGCACCCTTCAGCAGGTTGCGCTCAAAAACGCTACCACCAGAAGAGGCGTCACTCCGCTCTGGCCACAGGAGAGGAGTCAGCAACGGTGCAATCAGCGTGGCATCAGCGAGCACCGAGCGGTTCGCGCAGCCAGCGCGATCTAGGTCCGAATACCACTCCCGGCGGAAGTCCACGGGCTTCCCGGGCTTCACGGCCCGGAAGGGGAGCAGGCGGAAGTCCGTGGGCCCCAGTGCGATGCAAGGCGCGGTAGGAGGGTTCTCGTGGCTGTGGAAGAGGGGCAAGAGTAATAACTACAGCACCGGCGACCTGCCCGCGAGGCACTCGAGCACGACGCTCCCGGAGTACAGGGACGACCCTGAGGACCAGGCCGCGCGGGCGGTCCCTGCCGGTGGGTATACAGACGAGCCTGAGCAGTACGAAGGCGCTCAGGGCTCGGCCGAGGTGGCAGGTCGAAGGCGGGATGGCGATTCACCCGTATAGGGTCTTGCGGATAAACATTTGGGACACTGGGGCGATACTTGTGTTGTTTGTGTGTGTGTGGCCGGCGTTGTAGGTTAAAATCAAACGGCACTTCGGCCAATCGGAAGGGAAACCGGAAGCGATTATACGATATATACCAGATAGAGAAACACGCACGGGATCAGGAGTTTGCCTCGGAGATACCTAAACTGGAGCACGGAACCTTCCCTACCTAGGTATGCCGTGAACATCTCTTCTGGCGACTTGGACAACGCCGTGTAGACGATTGTATCTTGTTGCTCGAGTGATTGGAATGAATTTGGGACCATGCCTTGGCCAGACAAATGTGAAACTTCGTGCCTCTCGTCCTCGGTAGAGCACGTGTATCCAGCCAGGCACGGGAGACTGGACCGGACGAGAAATATAACACCGGAATGCCAGGCTGACTTATCTACAAAGTTCCAACCACTTCTCGGGTCGCTTTTTGTTGCCTCTCCTGCGCTCCTGCATCAATTCCCCGGATGGAACTGCCAGCTGCGTCGCCGGCGTGTGCGCCAAGCTCGCCAATCTGCAACACATTCGTGTACCTGGGAACATAGCCTGTCTCAACCCCTTTCTACTCCAACACGCCACCCGAAGCCCCCCATGCATTCTCATATCTTCACTCCTCTTACAGGCTTCCTATACTTGCGGGTTCTTGCGCCTTGTTACCAAGTCTCCTGGGGGTTCACCCCACGCGCCCATGCCAAACCTCTGGAATCTTTGATACGAGCCGAGGAGAACTACGCCCAATTTCCTTGCTGTTCCGCGGACTTGGACCTGGGATTACGGAGGTGCTCAAGGCAGGCAGGCAGGCAACATCCCTGTGCCTCAACGGGCGGCTCGAGTACGGAACCTTTTTCATCAAAAGTACATGACGGCGACGTTGATACTGTCATGCGAAAGAATGTGTCTCAATGACATATGGGTCTTCACACCCTTGGGAGAGGTCATTCCAGATGACGACTGAAAACCCAATAGAAACTAGGAAGACACGGGCAGTTTGGTGAAACGCTCTAGCGAAGCTGGTGATGGTGATGTTGACCTGAAGTATCTCAATGAATAGAACGTTTCTAGGGAAGATCGGTGTGCCAGAATTGCGTGTCTAACGCGCCCACACTCAGTACACGGCAAATAACGCACGACAAAGAACGCATAGCCTAGGAAACAGACTTCAGAGAACAGACAACACCCTGAGGCGTCTTTGGAACTAGTCCGGACATATACAACAAGATTCGTGGAAGTCGGTACACCATAGTCTCCATCAAGACATTGATTGCTGGTATCGTGGTTGTTGGCACCACATAGTCGTAGATCACACCTCCCCACCACCCATATCAAATCCACTCCTCGGCGTCATAACGCAGTCCTCAACGAAGAGCGGTCGTTTCGTAAGGCAGCTATCAACAACCGTGGCTGTAGTGCAGATGCGAACGAAGTTCCTGAGCCGTCATCCAGTTTGACTTTGGCAGCCACCCGCTGCAGGCTCAGAAGCTCGAGAACTGGGACTTGGAGTCAATGTACCGGAAACGCTCACGTTCCTTTCGGTCCTTGAGGAGGCATGCGGTAGCCAGGACAAGCACGCCGTCAATCGCAGCGATACCAAACACGGCCGTGAAGATGTCGTCGACGAAAACGTTGGAAAAGCTGGCGATCGAGGCCGCACATCCTGTCAACAGCGCTGCGGCGGCAGGGGATGGACATGTAGCATCGGTAACAAAGGCGGGTGATGTGTAGTTGAAATAGCCGCAGCAGTCAAACTGTGAACTGGTTAGATGTGGTACAAAGCGGTGTCTATCTGGCTGATACGCCAGAATAGGGGATGAGGGCGTACCGTAGTCTGCAAGAGGTCCTGAACCTGGTTCGTCTGGGCATTCCACACCGGTGATAATGTCTCCTTTGTCCGCAAGGTGAGAATCCACATGTATAGGCCCAAAATCACGGAGAAGATGGCATTGACGACGACCATATACCCCGAGAGCTTGAGCCAACCGCGGGTTGGTATTGCGATAGCGGGAAGGGTAAAGGCGAACGCGGCAAACATCATAATTCCATTGACGATGCCAGCTGTGAGGTGATGTTAGTTTCCATAGTCCATATTCCTCGGGATGAACTGAGCAGGCCCCCTCCCGTTGCTTGCCGCCGATTGCAGGGCCATGTTCCGCCACAACGTCACATGGTAGATGGGCGTACCTGTCAATGGGAACTCCTGGTACAGTAGATTCCTGACTGCCTGATAACCATCAGTCGTCGCATCGTACATGATGTTCTTCACGATGACGCAGAATCCGACCATGATGGCACCGGTGACCACAAATAGAAAGTCGGTAGCCACATAGGCCGCGAGGACTTTGTTGACCATCTTATCAATACTTGTGCTGGCCGGCCCAATTAAGGGAAATTAGCTGCCCGTTAACCGCTCCTGGCTTCTCCTTGCTATTGCTGCTCGCTTTGGATAGTGACGACCAGCGTCTACTGTCTTTGATGTGAAGTAGAATTTCAGGTGCCGCGAAACCCGTATCCGGCGAGGTATCGTCCTGCGGGTCCTCTCAATGGTGGCAAGTACGAAGAGAATATGTGGTATGTGGTGAAGACGCAAAGTCAATTACTATAGTACAACGATGGAGAAGAGAAGTGAAGACACAACCACGAGGCGGGAGATGTAATGGCGATCCGGCGCCTTTCGAAAATAATAGCGAGGCGCTTGAGTGATTTCAAAAAGTCAAAACAAAGGGAACACGACCTACTAGGTAGGTAGATGAAGTTGACTGTATACACCTGCACAGTCGACACAGCCAGGAAGGCCAGCAGAAACGCAGCAGAAACGCTACCTACCAAGAGCGCAACACCGAGGGGAAAACGAATCCTCCCCACAAGCTCGAGACGAGCTCTGAGGCATCACGGGAGGTTCGCACATCTATTGAGTGCTTCTGAACGTGGTGTTGAACTCGTAATGTGAGGCAGACACCGTTTCAGACGGATGTTGAAACTCGGGGCGCCTTCGAGATGAAGCGTGCAGGGGCCACAAGCTGCCCACTCAATGCGCTTTGCGGGCCGCAGCCCTTGGGACTCGTATCCAATGACAGGCGAGGTGCAGTCTAGACCACCTGGGACTTTTTTCTGGCATGAAGGATGAAGGTAGGTACCGTAGCAATGCAAGTAGATGCAGACATGGTAGGGCGGGAAGACATCAAGCCCGAGGATTTCCCCGAGCTCACGCAGAATGCTTCATGTGACAGTCGTCGAGGGTGGGAGGCCCGGAATGTGCTGGTCCGTGTTGATAGGTACTGTGACAAGGTCCCAAGTACCTAGGGTATCGCGTATCTAGATAGCAAGGTGCCCAGGTGTGTACGGAGTGTGTCCGGCTGTCACCGAATTGCTTGCAGCGTGTCAACAATTATTCAGCCTTGCCTTTCGCACAATTGGGCCATGATCGTCGATGTTGTACACCGAGATCAAGATCAGGATGGCCTGTTCCCGATCCCATCGGTAGACGGTGGACAGTCAAATAGGTACCCGCATTCCAATCTTCCCCATTGCCTTGCTTGTCGTAAAGATAGGTAGTAATGCGTGCAATGGTAGCAAGCACTCTCAGCCCGCTGCGCCGCAGCCCGTTGTCCTAATCTAGACCACTTCGGGACATCAGCCTCGTGTATTGATTGCCCAGGGAACAAGAGGATGAGAGGATGCAGCATGGCCTCGTTCCTTGATGCGAAGGTGAGCCAGCTGAGGGTGTGGTTATTGCCCTGCTCTTTACTTTACTGGCCGGCTCGATCAACGTCCATGATTCGTTATCACGACCTCATCTATTTTGGTGTCGTTGAATCTGGTGCAGTCGTATTGTGACACGCCTAATTCTCGCCTGGAATTCTTTGGGATGCCTCTCTGGATTCCTTTCTGAGACAGGTCTTGTCGAACACATAGATGCGCGGGCGGCTCTATTCGGTGTCATTGGTAACAAGTTGCTTGGATAAAGATTTATGGCGTGTCCATCTGACCCGAAATCGCCGAGGCATTCCTACGCAGCTGCCGCAGCACTGTTAGGGTCAGTTAGCGTGAATTCCGAAGAGGGGAAACCAGCACTAGTGAAAGTCCCTGGTCCTAAGCCCTCCAATCAAAAGTGACCTGTCGTACTTAAAGGGAAGCTGGTGGCCTTTCCCGCCCCTTGCCGTTTTGAGCAGCCGACCTTTCCTTTTCCGATCAATCTCAGTCCCGCCGCCGGGTCCCTCCATCCTTGATTACACAGTACGGTCTTCTTGCGTCTGTCAGCTCTCAGCTACCAGCACCCACCCAGCTCTCAGAATAGGGTTTTGTTTCTGCTGATGGTTTCGAAGAGACTCACCCAACTCTGAATTGGAATGATCTGATCAGACTATTCAAGTCGTTCTTATCATTCATTTATTCGTCCCCAAAATCGAGAAGAACAACTGCCGACCTTTCCTATTTAAGATCTACCGGTACGTGTCCAAGCTTAGCTTGTCGGAGAATCTCATCTCCAACCAGGGCCCAAGCAACAACAATCTGCAAACCGCAATCCACAATCCGCAATCGCAATCGTGGGACGCAATCCTGCCCCATCAGGCCCATCCCTCCTCAAGCTTCGACGCCAGTACCGAAGAGGAAAGAAGCCAACAGCTCGCGCTCCATCCGGGGAAGCAGAGTCCACCGGCCGAACCGACGGCGAATTTTCGGCTGCAGCGGTCGAGAATCTGATGCAGGCAAGCCGCAGTTAAGCAGGCAAAGCTAAGAAAGCGAGATAATAATACCTAAGTTGAAGGTCAGTCAGCACTTCTGGAGACTCATCATGATATTCAAGCCCCCAATGCATCCTCCTGCCGTACTGTGCCCCCTTTTTCATTTTTCTTCTTCCTTCTTTGCAAGTGCGCCCCCCCTCCCTCTCCTTTTCTCTACTCTTGCTCCGTTATCACCGCAGTCGCTGGCGCTGCCAGTCGGTCACGACTGCACCGCAGGATTGTTTACGTCATCCCACCATTCGGGGTTCCCAATTGGGACAATTTGGGGATTTGGGGCCATTTGGAGCCGTTCGATGCCTCGGCTTTACCATTGTTGGCCAGTGCTTGCAACTTGAAACTCATTCTAATGAACCTTGGAACCTTGGAATCTACCTGCATGGTGGTATACCTCTAACCCAATTCGCGGACCGGTCAAGTCCCATCGATGGCGAACGACCATATGGCCCGTGACCCCCTTGTTCTACACTACATATGCTATCGGTGCCCATATTCCCACACAAGACGCCTGGGCCCAGGCGCACGCGGTACTTTCAGGGACCGCATATACACCTCCACCGCCGCAGCAACTGTCGTGGAGTCCATCTTTGATAGCCAGCTGCGGTCCCGATCCTGTGATCCATACAGCTTGAAACCCCTGGGGACTTGCACCACAGCAACTTCCGGTTAGGACTCTGCAGCAAATCTCGCCTCAGATCTGCGGAACCTGTTCGGATATCTCTGTAGTTGCCGCCAGGCCTAAAGCATGTGGAGAGGGCAAATACCTATGTACCCAGCACTTATCCGCTCTGCTTCCACCCGGACGTCATCGCAACTTCTCCATACAGCCTCGATGGAATGCCAGGCCGATATCAGCATGCTGGCTTACTGGCTTACTGGTGCACGCCACGAGGGGGTGCCCATGTCGCTCCACCTTGATGCACGCCTCAGCACCTCCAATCACACGCTATCAAAAGGAACCCCCGCTTTTGTTGTGCCCTGGCAAGAACAAACCGGATCGCCCACCCACTTCGATTCCCAATCTCTCCAGTGTGCCGCCCGGACGAGGTCAGGCTGCGTCGGCTCCGTCTGCAATCTCCAGTCTGCGACTCTGCAGACACCCAACGATGAAATCCTGGGAAGAAGCGCACGTGCTGCCTGCCTGCCGTGCCCTGGCTGATCGCTGTCACTGCCTGACACTGCCTGCTATGTTCACTGACGCTGTACTGCTTGGCTCTCGGAGGACGTCTCCCTGTTCCCGTCCGCTGCTGTCCACACGGGCGATTTGACTGCGTGGGCCAGCTTTGGTTATCACAGTGCACAGCGCATGATTACCGAATCCGAGGAACCGGTCATGGTCCAGGCCAGGCTGAGTTTCGAAGAACGGGAAGAAGTCGTTTGGTGACCAATCCCGTGTCAAACAGGCTTTCCCCAGCTCAACGGTCCGGTTCTTTTGGGCAAGCTCCGCTCTTGGACCATGAGGGCAAAGAACAACCGGCACGGCAAGGCGGGATGACTTTACGAAACGTCGCCATTATGGTCAATGACAACGTTCATCGAGGATTCTCGTCGCGGCGGGTGATTGATCACCAACGGTCCCTCAGTAGCCTCGGTCCCTCATTGTTCACACATGCATCTATCTGATGAGTGAGAATGCGCCTTCGCACCCAGCTCATTTGAGACAGTCACCCAAGTGGTCCTGGCCCATGTCTCCATGTGGAGCCCCATTTCTCCCACCTTCCCTCGCCGCACGGGACAAGCGCATTGTGGGCGAAGCACAGTAAGATTGTCGTCATCAAGAGCACTGTGCGTGCCAGCCCGAGTTTCTCTCCCTTGAGAACCTCTTTCTGCGCTCCCGGGGCAGCGGCGATTTTGCCCTGCTGCAGCCGTTGGATGGTGCGCTGCACTGTCACTAAACACCTGCACGAGCATCGCCGAAAGCTTCGTGGAGATGTGCAGGTTCTACTAGATGCTTCTCACCAGGCAGTCAGGCTTCCAAGGTGACAGTCGTTTCGGGCAACGAGAAGCTGAGAAAAAGCAACTCCAAGACAGTCCACCATTCGCACCATTCTCCATCGCACAGGTTCTGTCTCCACCGCGCTTGTCGACCGGCGCTGGTCCCCGTCAGCATGGGCATGGGGCTGCCGCCTGCAGTTTGCAGGGGCTGCCGCTCGCACTGGGCGCCTCCCGGTCATTTCCCAACTCCGTTCACCCCACACTCACTGAGCTCGCAACCTTTCATTTGCTGTGTTTTGTCCTGTTTTTTCAAAGTTTCCCGGGGGATGCCGCGAACACTTGTGCCCTGACCACAGCTTCATCTCAATCTTGGTGCACTGTCCGGCCATTATGGAGACAGGAGACTGAATTGTTTGAGCCCTATTTGCTGACGATCGTGGGAAAAGCAACAGGTTATTACTCCGTGACACCGTGTTAGCACCATACTGTGGTATCTGCCCAGGAGCCGGGAGCTAGAGCAATCGCACAACGTCCAGCCAGCCAGTTTACAGACGGCAGTGGTGACATTTGATAGCGTCGGTACGCCCAAAAAGGTGCACGGATAAGCTTGTGTCAACGCACTCAAGGACCCTGAATCCAGATGTAGAGAGGTAAGAAAACATTCGTCTCAACTCCCTAAAAAAGAACCTGCCAGGAACATTCCAGTGCATTGTCACTGTTGCACCGGTCGCTGCAAGTGTCTTGTCCTCGACACAAAGTCGAACGTCGACCGGCGTCAACAATCCCAAGCACCGGCGTCCGGTTCTCATTAGTGCATTTCGGCTCGCGACAGTGTCAAGCTTCGCACCGAAGAAGCCCCTTGCCCCGGTTGCTCTCACGCCTCCCGAGATGCCGCACTGTACAAGTACTGCATCGTATGTACAGATTACGCAGTGGCACGGGTGGTGGTGTTGGGAACATCAGCTGCAGGTGGTGCCGCTACCGTAGCGGAGCTGCTTGCTCTTCTGTGCTCCCATGTTTTCCACCTTCCCCCCTTCGGCAGCCACCAAACCCCCCCTACCACCACACCCCCTTTGCTCTCCAAAACGACAAGACGCCCCCCGGCCCTCGTTTTTTAAACTGTCTGGCCTTGGCCCGCTGCCTGTGTGCTACCACCTCACTATCCTCTTTTCAACCATTCCGCAGTCACCCAAGCCTGATCAGTCGAGGTCCTAGGAACTGACATATCTGCTCGTTTCTCTACAGGGGATTTCAAAACCAAATTCGTATTCGACTCGTTGAGATCCAGGCGACATCTCTTCCTAAGTTAATCTTGAAGTCGCGTCCAGAGACTGGCGCGTTCCCTATTTTTTTGCCGTGCATCCACCGCCGATACTTCCACCTGGAGATCAGTGCCCACCGAGCGCGTGCCATTACTCGCCAAATACCTGGGACTCCCCCCCCATCCCCCCATTGTCAGACAAAGCAAATAAAAATTGATTCCTCGCTTCCCTTCCCGGGCACACCAGACTCGATCCAGCGCAGCGCCCAACCAGGTTTCTGCGACAATCATCTACAACAGAGCCTCCTCCGCTCAACGCCAGATCAAGTATAGGCCGTCGGCACCACACTCAAAACAGCATCTCCACCAAACTGCCATTTTAAGCCTTTGGTGATACCATTAAAGACAAAATGGCCGACCTCACAGATCAGCACGACCAGACCTCACCCACCGAGCTTGAAGATCCCGCCGGAAATGGCACTGCCGAAACCCGCGGCGTCAAACGTCCCCGCCCGGCCGCCGCCGATGACGACGACGATGATGATGAGAAGGGTGGACGCGAGCGGCGCAAGATCGAAATCAAGTTCATCGCGGACAAGTCGCGTCGGCATATTACCTTTTCAAAGCGCAAGGCTGGCATCATGAAGAAGGTTAGAGGAACCCCTCAATCAGCAACGATGCATGCGGGTCCGAGGAGCTCGCGATATCACTGCACATTCAATGGAGTGTTGTCGGTGCCAATGGCACGACGAGATTTGAAGCTTGTGCTAACTTCAATTTGCGAAACAGGCTTATGAACTGTCCGTCCTCACTGGTACACAGGTGCTACTGCTTGTGGTGTCAGAGACAGGCTTGGTCTACACTTTCACAACGCCAAAACTTCAGCCGCTCGTCACCAAGGCCGAGGGAAAGAATTTGATCCAGGTATGTGCTGCACAGCGTTGCACGACGTTTTCTGGGTTAGGTACAAAGCTAATAGTGTTGCACACAGGCATGCCTCAACGCGCCAGAGCCCAGCCAAAGCAATGAGAACGGCGTTGACGACTCCAATCAAGTCGAGTCGCCCGAGGAGCCACCCAATAGCCACCTGCAGCAACAGCAACAAGGTCGATCAATCCCTCAAAATCCTCACATGCCCCCCGGTTACATGCCCAACGTCGGCCCAATCGACCCACAATCGGCGCTCGCATACCAGAACTACGTTCAGCGAGGGGGACAGTACGCGATGCCGCCTCAAGCTGGCATGCCACAACACGCCCAGCATCAGTCATAATTCCCGGCGTGCCGCATCGCCCAGCATGACTCAACTTTGACTTGAGCGTTGATACCCGAATACACTGCAACCCCGTGAGACATACAATCGAGGGCAGTGATCTCATGATTTGCAACGGTTAAGGTGGTGGTTAGGCGTTTTCCGGTATTGGTGCCCGTCACCGCCCACGACTTATTCGTCTTCCGTTGTTCTCATTTCCCGGCGACATTTCATTCTTTCCCACTTCGCTCTCCCTTGCGGGATGACTGCCCTACTTTAATAATCGTCCGCGCGACGTCTCTGCGCGGCCATGGCCTACCGCCAGATCTCATCGTTCGGGAAGCGGCCTCGCTGGACGGCTAGATATTTGCATGTTTGGTGGTTGGCATGTGGGTCAGGCTGTGGAGAGTATGGTCGTTGATTCTCAAAGAAAAGAATGTTGCAGCGCGAGCTCTTGACGCGTTCTTTGCATCGGCAAGAATCGGGCGTAGTGAGGCACAACTTTGAACTTATTTTCTGTCTTTTCTTCTGAGTGGCTGCGGAGGTGCATCATTCTGCTCAGAATTCATCAAGCAGCATACATGAACACATGAGTTCACGACGCAGCAACGATTTGGATGATGGGAACAATGCGCACCACACGCGATGGCAGGACGAAGATTGATGTGTCCTTTATGGGTTGGCAAGGACTACTTCGATCGCCATCCATGCCTCTTACCCTCGCCCCGCCCGATAGACCTACTGGGAAGCTTGCAGTGTCTGCTTGTTTCCCATGGTGTTCCGATGGGCGTTCAACGAGGCATTTGAGATTTTGAGACTCGTTTTCCAGGGTCTGCTGCGACGGAGAGAGATGAAGGGACGAGAAAATCGAAAGAGGGGGAAGAAAATAGCTACAGCACCTTGTACATTAGTGACCGTCTTTTCTTCATAGACGCTTCTGACATATGCCATCTGGCAAACTCATAATGCATTCATTCTAAACGACCATTGACGAGATGAGGCGGGGGGCGACCCCCAACACGTACTCAGTGTGGACCGTCCTCTAAGTGATCGGGTAGGTAGCTACACCTGTTCGCATTCGTCTAACTGTGTTCCCCTCCTACTCACTGGGTGACGGCAACGAAACATGGTGTTTCAGGCCCCCCTTAGGCCCATGTTTGACTTCGGGTTTCTCAAGGCGGAAAGGGCTGGATTCCCAACATGGTAACTTACACGGATTGCCACTTAACCTGATGGGGGAGCCAAGCAGCCCACAATCAGCCCTACCCCATTCATCCCATTCGGGAGAGGCCCCCTTTTTCTTCTGGAAGCACGGAGCAACCGACGGGGAAGAAAAAAAAACAGGATGAGGAGAAAAGGAAAAGGAAAAAAAGAGGATGTTTCGAGTAAGGTGGGACTGTCGGGATGGCCCGAGCCAAGCAAAAGATGATATGCATGGTTGCCGAACTTGTTTTGTTCTTGCCTGATCCGGACAGTAAAGGTACGGTATATCTCTCTGAAATATATATGTGTTGTGTGTGTGTGTGTGTGTGTGTGTAGACCAGCTGCGGAAGGACAAGTTGCTTATTTCAACTCTGCCCATGCACACGCATGACAAGTAGGCTATACTTGAATGGGTAGAGATCCGTTTGTTTGCTGGGCTTGTTGGGGAATTGGGGGGGAGGGGAGGGTGGAGAGATCTATCCGTGTGTGTCGTCGCCCAGAAGAGCATGACTTGATAGCCCCGGCTTCAGGGTCCTGACTCGACTTGGCGATCCGGGGGAGATGATTTACATGAGAAGTTCACTGTGTAAGTGTAATGTCGAGTGGGTTATACACGGGGAATCATGTAAAGTGGCTTGTTACCCGTCTTTCTGAGCAGTGGTCCCACCGTCAGAGCCGCCAGCCCGGGGCACTGTCTGGTGGCAGCAGCAGATCAGGTGGACGCCTACAACGGCCGTGTCGGACGAGCGCGGAGAGAGAGTAACAACAGGGCAGGATTATACCGGTCTGGTACGTTTTCTCGGCGTCCATCATCAACTGGTAAGGCCATTTCAGGTTCCTTGGTCCATCCCGAGGTCGTTGTATGTGGCTTCGGTCGGTCGTGCCCCAGAGGGATCAGCCTCTTTGTCGACAAACCGACCGGCCTCGTTCTTGACTCAAGTACCAACCTACCCGACCGTTCCATCACCACACCAGCTACCTCGATTCGCAAATCGAGAGTCAAGTAACGTCTTTCGTAGTATAGTGGTCAGTATACAAGCTTGTCAAGATTCTCTTCGGAGAGTTCAGCATCGCTTGGGACCCGGGTTCAATTCCCGGCGAGAGAGCTTTTTGCTGTTGGGTTGTCCGATCACTCCACCTCGCCATAGCAAACACTTTTTTGCCATGCTGGAACCAGGAGATGGTTAATCACTAGTACTCGGGACTTGCCCGGGCCCACATGTCCACCATGTTTGAGCTGGGTTGTTGGGTGTAGGTAGATATCTCAGGACGTCCCGGCTCGACAGGGCAGATAGTGCGAAGTGGTTGCAATATACCCTTTCCGTCCTCTTCCGTGAGGCCTCATCGCCAATGGACAGCGTTGTCACAAGAACATCGTCGTGGTAGGAAGTCTTCGGGGGTCGGTTGGAGTCTAGTCCTCGTCGGTATCTATACTCCGTTCTGGCGGCGTACAAGACCCTGAAACGCCTCGCGATGACCGTTGGGACCTCGTCCGTCCGTTACCAGCTGTCCGAGCATCCAGAAATGCCTCCAAACCACTCTCTCAGATCTCATACTCATGCCTGTGCGGCTGCCATGTCCTTCCATGTGCACCCAGATCCTCCAAGGCTGATCCAGCGATGTCATGACCGTCCGGCGAAGCAGCCCTGCCGGCCCGACCAAGTCGTCAAACACACCTAATGGTACCCAGCACTGTGCGTAACGGTTGCACACAGGCAAACACAGCTACCTCGCTCGTTGCTTCTCTCTGTGTAGGCCTGAAACACCCCATCTCCGGCTAATCGTGACCGGTGGCCGACCAGTCTCTGCGCCGGTGGAAGGCGCAAGGACCGGTTGACGGGGCTTTTTGGCAGCCATCGTTCGCACCGACGCTGTCTAACCCATTTCCTATTAGCCTCGGTACTGTCCACCGGCCATCAGTCCCGTCACGATGGTAGCCCGAGAGGTAAGGCGGAATAAACCTGTCCGGTAGCTGACCATCTGGCAGCTTTGACTGACTGGGAGGAGCCAACAATACAGACCAGAGGCAAGGCGAGGCAACGGTCCGGCTCCGCGGTGCCGGGATACCAGCCCTTAAACCAGCTCGTTGGGAGCACCTAACTTCCGAGTCTCGCTTGGTTCCTGTTGGCTCCCGCGGTCTGCTTCAACGCCGCTGTACCTCAGCACGGCCCTGGGACCAACCGCAAACCAGACTCCTGAGCTGGCCGTCCCTCCAAGACCTCGTCACGGTACTGGTCAAGCGCACCGAGAGGAGGAAGAGACACTGACCTCTCGCCACGGGACCATCTGTTGTTTAGTTGAGCTTAGAAGATGAGGCCTGAGAAGGTGGACAAGGCCATCCTAACGGTGCTGCGTCGCTTGGGAAGTCAGTGACAAGTCACATGGACCTCTGTCCACTCTCAATACTCTGGATACTCGTCGGCTTAGTGAAAATCTCGTCTTTGATTACAAGCATGTAGATATGTGGGATAACAAGGAGACAAGACCACCTGTCGTAGCTGTTGAGACGTACTTCAGGTATCACGAGGAGCTGCGTGCTGACCTAAGCCTACAGGCAACCCGGCAGCTGGGATCCGAAACAGGCCCCTGCCATATCTATCAATTGATGGTCGCAAGGAAGGGTTTCCGAGTGGATCCCCTGACAGGCAATGTTGAGCACGTTTATGCAAGGCCATTTTAGCGGCCGCAGCCCGCCGAACCCGTCCTCGGTACATTGGCTTTTAGGGCGGGAACTATCACGTACTAACAGAACGGACGAGGGGGAGGGCATCAGCGGGCATCATGGATCTGGATCTGACTTCGCATCACCACAATGACTCGTTTGGGTTACCGATGAGGTCAATTGTGCGTTCGGGTGTAGCTCTATCTCTCTCTACAGCTGTATACCGCTCATCCGTCACATCGACCGCGGCAACATTGTATGCCGGTCAGAGTCGGTAGGCTGTCACAGTAACGCCAGCTCGGTACTCGACCCTCGGGACCTCGCTGTGCTGCGTAGACCAGAGTCCCGATCCATTCTCCTCCACCCCGTCTTGTCGTGTCATCACGTTCATTATGTCATAAGAGGTCGGAGCCGTCGTCGCACGTTGTACGACTGTAGTGTATCACATAGCATCCTCTGCCCAACAGTGGGATCAGTGCTCGCTCAGGACAGCGTAACGGCCGACTAGGAGACTGCCGAGGAATGTGCCACCTAGTACGGACAGGAAGTAACCAACATTCATGGTCATGACGGCCAACATGCTGTAAAGGGAGGGAAAAAATCAAACAATTAGCAATGCGTACACAATACAGACCAAGGTGTGTAACACCCGGCCAATGACGGTGTTGGGGGGGGGGTGGGGCAGAGGTTTGAAGCGGACTCACAGCAAGTATCCCACGCCCGCAATGACGGTATCCACCACGGCCCGCAGCGGGTCGACCGACAGCCTCCAGGGCCTGACGTGCGTGTGCCTCTTCCTGACCACCATGACCTCCTCCTCGACGCCATTCGCCGAGAGCGTCATGTTCTGCTTGAGGCTGTCGCGCGACACGCTCTCGCGCGCCGTCGGCTTGCCGTTGACCACCACGTAGCGCCTGTCGAGCTCCCGGTCCAGCCACCGGTCCTCCTGCAGGGCCCGGAGGGCGAACAGGCCCCGGAAGACGACGGCCAGGGCGATGAGGAAGATGCACGTGCCCGCGTAGGTGCCGGTGGTGGAGGGCGTCCAACGGGCCGAGTAGAGGGTCGTGGTCATGTCGTTCTGGAAGGTCATGGTCATCATGCTGGATGATGCTGTTGCTGTTGACGAGGTGTCGGTGTTGTTGTCGCTGCCTGTGCCCATGTCCATGCCGCCGTCCATGTCCATCCTCGCTGCTATGGCGCCGATGTGTCGTGGGAGGGCGACCATCCTGGTGTGTGTGTGTGTGTGTGTGTGTGTGTGTGTGTGGGTGTCTGAGTTCTTTTGAGAAAGGCTGGAATAGTGTTCGATCGTAGTCGCAGGATTGTGTCTTATTTTATGGTTATTAGATGTAGATAATACCGGTGTTGTGATGGCGTGTATTTGTGTGGATGGAGTAAGTCACGAGGACTGGCGCAAACACTCTGTATTATGACGGAACAAATTTGTCTGGGGGAGCTTATGGTTCTCCGTGAGCAATTCGAAGTATGTTACACAATGGGCTTCTAAGAAGCTTTTGGGAAGAAGGCAAACAAAGCATCAGGTATGTCGAGGTGTGGACTACCGTGCCCTTATGTTGGTGTTTGTGTCGTTACTTCGCTATGGAAACTTGCTCAGCGTGGGTTCCCACCCCCAGATCTCACGTCGCATTGGGGATTGACTATCACTCTGGAGGAGCTAGTCAATCCTGTTAACGTCTACCCCAGAATGCCAGGCTTAGAGCTATCTTGGAGAACGAGGGGCCGACGGGGTTGATCGGGGGGGTTCCTGTGAACTTGCTCAGGCTAGACAGGGGCCCAGCACCACACCGCAGCGAGTGTTACCATTTCAGGCCGTCGTCTCACTGTCCTATTTCGAGAGAGCTTCCCGATCCGGTATGGACAGCACTTACAGTTAGTTGTACATGATACTTGGAGAGCTCTTTTCCAACTTCTCCTCACTAACAGCTATCAAACTCGGCCAACGACGCAGCCCTTTTACATGCCTCCTCCATACATGGTAATGTCCTCCCTCCTCGCACCACCAACACCGGCCATTGTCATCTACCATATGCAACAATATTGGGCAAACTTCATATGGAAATAACCTGCACACGATCTGGACCGACATAGTGACGTGATGCAGTCCTGCCAGTTAACAAGTCCCAACCAAGCTTTCACACCTACGACTGCGCATCCTGGCATCTTCCAAGGCTTGACTCGAGCTCGCGGTGGTCCGGCCTCACGGGAGTGCTGTAGCCATCATTCGAGAAGGGGCCGAGCGCGATGCATCGAGCATGACGGAAGAAGCACGGCGGACGAAACATGACGGACGGAGCACGCGCGGCGCGTGCTTCTCCGCCGTGAGGTCATCCTCTCGTCGGTCGTTGAGAACAGGCAGGATGGGACTACACCCCGCCATGTGTTGGATACAGATCGAGCCCGTGCTATCCAGTATGGCCGTGTGGAGGAGCTCAGCATGTTCTCGGTCCGGCGCAAGTCGGTGCTAAGGCATGCCAGACTCATGTCTGAAGACGGGCGCAAAGCTCCAAGCCATCTCTGTCTGCTGTGCAGCGTCCAAGACCTGCCGGTATGGCTGATGGGTTTGAACTTGGCCTTGTATGAATTGCAATGCTTGGTGCGAGGACATCATCTCACTGCAATGGTCTGGAGAGTGTTGGGTGGAAGGTGCATGATGCAATGGATGACTGTCCCTAGGCAGTGTGGAACAGCATCGACCAGAAAGAAGTCCGGAAGTTAGACTTTTGGTCGCATGTGTGGAGGGACCTTGTATAGCGACCAGTCGATGGAGACAGGAGATACCATTGTCTCTCGCCATGGTCAGCAAGTGCCGACTGTTGCCCAAAATAGAGACTCTCCGTCTGGCAAAGTCACACGTGGCGGCTGATACCTACTCTGTGTCGCCCGTCTGGGTGGACGGGTGGACGGGTGCACGTTACAACAGGTGGCATCAACAGTCACTCCTTGACAATGGCTTTTCCCTGAACACCAGGGAGATTGGCGATGCTCGAAGCTGAGCGTACAGATGTCCCGAGCCAAATCCGGCACCCATATGAACTTCTGACGCCCGTCCGCTAAGTCTTTTGATTTCCGGTCTTGGAAGACACACCGTCACATCTGATCACTGAATCGAACTTGAATGTCGGAAGGACCGTGAGCTCTAGCCGGGGACTCGATCATGGCCGACGTCCCTTCTTGACCAAGTCTTGCAACTCCAGGCAACAGGTACCCTCGTGCTCCTTTTCGAAGTACCTATCTCTCTACTGTCACGCTTTAGTATGCTACGAAGTGACCTTCCGGGTTTGAGTATGCCAAGATTGATGGCCACCCCAAGCAGCCGCGGTCGTGAGAAACCTCGAGGGGGGTTCCATGGCACTGATAACTCATTACAGGACTGGCTACCAGGCTACCTACCAGGTGCTGCATCAATGGCCATATCACTTCGAGTATCTACTTTATTAGAGGACTAACTAGTGGTATATATCCTAATCGTTGTGGTTGTTCTATAATTTGAGTCGAGTAAACGGTAGCACAACGCATACTACGACTTGATGCTAGCTAATCAAGTAGGTGTCAATGCGTTCAGAGGGGTCCGACCGCGACGGATTAGCATATATTATGCCATTGTTGGCACAGAAATAACAGAAACTCTCAAGGGAGAGGTGAGTTTACTTTGGGTCATGCTTAATGCGTCCCAGGGGTAGCCGTCAGCGGCCACTCGCAACGAGGTCGTGAAGCAGAAGAAGGGCTCCAACCTTCCAGCACCGCGTCCAGATGTCCCCGAGTAGACACCATCTGAGATCCACACTCGGCAAAGTATATGAACGACTTCCCGATACCTTTGCTGATCTGGAGACAGTCAATCATAGCGCAATTTACTACTACATTCATCGTGATCAAGTCTTTACTCCGTCCTTTCACCGTCTCAAGAACGGCAACGCATCCGGTTTCTACCTATCAGGGACAATTTACATCATGGCCTACTGGAGCCGGTCAATCAAGCATTATTACTAAGAAGCCTGACAACAGACACCTTGGGCAGCGCAGGTTTACATCCGACCGCCGTTGCTAGCTGATGATTGTGCTATAACCATTGCCTCTGCTCCCAGTATCTGATAGTTATTAGACGATACAAGTTTTGGCTTCCCAAACGGGCACTTAGTCTTTCTTGAATATCTTCGTATAATATGATGATGTCCTCGGCCAATGGGGCTGGCTAAGATCATCGATGTGCGATCACTAAATGCAACGAGGTCAAAGGCAACTACATCAGCTACAAATCAGACGACTAATATATGTGGAAAGCCGCCTTCATATCAGGCTTATTAGCTCAAGAATGCCTCCCCGCTGTCAGTTGACACTCTGATCCTTCCCGTACCCTTCATCAACGTCACGTTTGGCTGTTCTCTGTGCCTCCAGGATTGCATTACACCAAGATAGATGATTCAGTGGCATAATTGACCCTCAATTACGAAGCTATGCCCCCAGGCCTCATATAGTATACCCGCACAATTTGACAAACTTTGAACTGCCATCTGGTCTTCCTGAGAACTAGATCATGAATTGCGCCTTCATCTGGTCTTCACATGCAAGTATTGGAGGTAGCGATAGGTTTAGGCAACATGTCCGGTAAGGGTGTCCGAAGGTTCTCACACGAATGATACACCCACATGCCTTGAATATAGCGCATAGCTGCATCTGGTCCTGTCACTGTATAGCATTTGCTATGAGGTCTCGTTTTTCGGCTGTACCTCCCACCCTCCCTATCAGAAAAGTATAAAACGCACCCAGAGGGTGTTTTTCTTCCTTTTCCATTTTTGTATCTGTTTGTCGCAGTGGCAATCACAAGGAAACACAGCACCGGAAAATTGTCATTCGCTCCATTAGCACAATGACTTACTGATGGATCACACTCGATTTCCGGAGTATTTGGACTGGAAATATGTTTGCCATACCAGAAAAACTCTCCTAGCCGTCACTCGACAGCTTGCTGGGGTATCACGATAGCAAACACTCGAAATTGCCCGGCGTCCAATGAGCAGGGGATTTGCCTCCAATAACATATAGCACCTCTGGAACGTACCAAACCAGAAAGTGTCTTCCAAGACCCCATGCACAAAGTGCGAATTACAGACCCTCTGGTTCGCCAATCACATCCCATCGCCCAGGAGCAGCATAAGAGGCCAGCGGTGACACAAAACCTGCCCAACTGCTACCCCCTGGAAAACACCTGATCTTCCGCAGTCGTACCTGTGCGCACATGCTTCCATGTAGACAGAAAGAAGCCTCTCTTTGATAATGATGACGAGAGAGCTTTAATCTCGAGATATTGGTGCCACAACATCTGGGGCACCTCTTCCTCTCTCTCTCTCAATATCAGATTGTATCCCCCGGCTGCCGTGCTCCGTACAACGACCGGCCGACGACATGTCCAAGACAAGGATATCCCGAGCTTTACGAGAACCAGGAGTTGCTCCCCCGAGAGGTGAGGAGGGGATTTGTGGAGGGAGGGGGATTTGGGGGGAGGGGGGGATTGAGGTACACAGTGGGAGCTTATGGGAAGAACAGATAGGTAGGTAGGTAGACAGGCAGACAGACAGACAGACATACAACAGCAGCCCCCTGGCTGGCCTCGGCTCCAGGAGAGCACAAAACGGCTATCTGCGTGACATTGCACGACAGCAGAGCACATTCCGACGAGTTGCTGCTGCTGCTGCTGCTGCTGTGTTTGTCCTCTCCCAGATGATGTCTGGCAATGAGTTGATGATACAGCATGATCGAGTACCGCCTGACGAAGCCGGGGGTGGTCGAGTGTGTTTTGGATTTACCTCCCCACTCGCCTCGTGCTGATATATTGCCATGAGGGTGGAAGAAAAGAAAAGACCAAAAAACAAAAAGGACCGCGAGATCGCCCGACGTCGAGATTGCTTACTTATTTATGTATGTATGTAAGTGTGTATGTATGCATGTACGTATGTATGTAAGTAATGTCGAGGTGGGTGGCCCACAGACGCGAAACATTGAAGGCGACAGCGATGAGTGGCAATAGGGGTATAACCGTATAGGGCCACGCGTTCCCTTTATTGTTTTGTTTATTCTTTTCCTGCCTGCCTTCCTTACTTCCTTCTTTCGTTTCTTTTTTTACCCCCTTCCTTATTTTCATCTTCTGGTTTCTTTCTCCTTCTTTTTTCCTTCTTCTTTCTTTTTGTGATGACAATCGGTAGCTATGTATGGGAGAGTCGTATTCGTGCTTCCCACCCATCCACCCACACACACACACACACACACACACACACACACCCCAACGACCGTTTAAGACGTCAGGGATCGGCGCTGCACTGCAACGACAATCTGCTTCCCCGAGCCAGTTGCTTCTCTGGACAGGCGAAGCGAGAGAGAGAGAGAGAGAGAGGGCAAGAAAAGGAAGGGTTTCATTCTTTGCCAACTCCCGGCATCATGCCCACCATCACACGCAGCATGTTCACCACACCCCACTGCACACCATCAGGAGGATGCTTCCTTCCCCCTTTCGGCGGGTACATCCCCTTCCGAACGTACTCTTACTTCGTGATACCCACCCTCTCCCTCTCCCTACCCCCCCCCCCGTCCCCTACCTAGCAAAGAGATTTGATCGTGATGCTAAGGATGCGAAAGAGGAGGCTTGCGTGGCGAAACTGTCAGTAGCCGCAGGCGTTGGATGGTAAGCTGCTGGGGTAGGGGTGGGCAGGGGGGGGGGATGGGCAAGCAGCACCCGCAGCAGCAGCAGCAGCAGCAGCAGAGCCAGGCAGGCCACGGTAGCCAAGGATTGATCGCGATAAAGAGGGCGGGAAGTTACGGTGGGCTGATCTGCAATGGTCCGCCAGACTCGCAGGGCGCGGTCACCATGCAAACGGCTGGCAGCACTCAGACGGACGTGACAGCTATGGCTTGCCTGCAGCAAGGGGCACCCGTCAGCAGTGGCCATCCGGGCCGGGGCC
>LKEB01000005.1:628124-640819 GCA_003795295.1 Cytospora leucostoma | reverse complement strand
AGACCTTCCACGGAGCTGGGTTTCCTCTGGCTTTCGCGGACGTGATGGTCTACCGGGTACTCGAGCTGTCCGCCTGGGGGGTTGGGGTAAGCTGAAGGCTGGAGCAACGTGGTTGGCAGGGTAGAAAGGGGGGACTGTTGGAGGGATGATTTGATGTTGAGCGACCTCGTTAAGCAATGCTGCTCGTGGCTCATGTTGTTTCAGAGCGTGTGTGCGTGTGTGTGTGTGTGTGTGTGTGTGTGTGTGGAAGGGGTGGTGTCCTAAAGTTACAGTGCAGATTGTTGGGCTCGATCGATGGGACGAACCATGCTGGATGAACCCTTGATTCTACTTTCTCGCAATACCATCTTCATGTCTACTCCCGTCCCATACGAGACTCGCGCCCTGATATCGACCCAGGTAGTGCGGCCACGCTTCAACGCTGAGGCGCATTTCTTCCAGCAACTCGGGGAACTTTTAGTCCGCCACAATGGGCACATCATCACATTGGCATGACATGAGCTAATATCACAGTGCTGTTTTTCCTTCTATGCAAAATCCTCCCTTGTCCATATGACCTGCCCACCGTCCATGTGCCATTTGCCCCACCCTTCCCTTCCCGTCATGCGCTCGCTCCAACCCATCCAAGCCCATGTAAAATAAATGCTGTGCAGTCGGTCCATGAATAGTGTCCTCCATAGAAATCTCACGAGAACTCCATGCTCTTCTCGATAAACCCCATCACGTATGCCATGAGAATAAAATAACCCGCCCAAAACCCCAGTACCTTAATCCTGGAACAGAGTTCCAGAGAACGCCCGCCCAGAGTTGTTCCGGAGAGCCGATCCGCCTTTTGTGGCCCATACAATAATTCCAGAATGTAGAGAACGCCCGTTGATCCCCATGTACAGTCTGATTTCGGCAACAATTGTGCACAACTTTTACCCCTTCTGTTCCGTAAGGTCTGTGAGAAAAGAGGTGTCGTAGCAGTGATCCTCCGCCCCATCCACAGAAACGTCCAGGAATCGCAGTCGCCAGTCGATGCCTTATTATTTTGGTCCGTTATATCGTGCTTCTGCCTTCGTGAGGCCAGGATCTCAGGATCTTCGTAGTAATCGCTTCGAAAGCCCAAGTCTAACCAACTATCTCTTGGAATCTTCTGGTGACATGTCCCCACTGGCGACCTGACTGACCGACGATGCTGGGCTTCCTTCCCTGTCCTTCCCTTCCTTGCCGCAACACTTCACGAGTTTGTGTCTCTGATAAGTGACGGAGTCAGCAAGATGCACACCGACTACTGAGAAGAGCAGGAAGGCCCCTTTGAATAGCCCCTGACAGCACAGCAAAGGGTTCATCGACCTCAAGAGGTTTTGGGATTATGCACATACCTTCAGAGCGTCTTTCCTTGAAAACGCCTTGTCACACCCGTCGCAGGGAAAAGGCTTCACCGCCCAGTGTATCCTCTTGTGCCTTTTGAGGTCGTGATTCCGTGTGAACGCAGTTGGGCACTGATCACACTGGTGCGGCTTGTCCGGCGTCCTCTGCTGCGGCTGGAACATCATCCCGCCGAAGTGGCCCCCGTATGCCGCCGCCTGTGGAGGGTAGTGGGACACCAGCGCCATAGGCTGACCTGGGTTGCCCAGGTTGTGCATGTACTGGTGCTGCTGGGGATGGCCTGTTGACGAGTATGGTGACACCCTACCAGGCCCGGACGCTGGCCCGTTCTGATGTCCTGTGCTTCCGAGTGGGGATAGTGGTGCTGCCAGGCCGGGACGCGTTGAGGATGGCACCGTTGTCGTGGCAAACATGGACGAGATTCCTGGGACGTAAGGCTGCATTGTCCCTGGGGGGCTGGGGAATGATGACGGCCTGCCGACTGGCGGTGTCGGCCGGGGTGTGAAATTTGGCGCTGAGTTCTGTCGAAAGGGTGGTAATATGCCATTGCTGGCATGATTACTGGCTTGGTCAATCGAGAGATGTGACATGCTGGTAGCAGGTGAGGAGTGGAAGGATGGCAGCGCGTCACCTGGCGTCGTCGCCGTGATCGGGGAAATGCTGTTTGCCGTCGAGGAGGGCATCGTGTTCACATTGTGGAAAAAGAACGGAGCCTGACTCAGAGTGCTCGCTGTTCTGTTTCCGAAATGTTGCGGTGAGCGCCCGGCCCAGGAATCGTTAGCTCCCCATGTATACCCAGCACCCCCAGTATGTGACTCTGGAGAGGAGCCGCCATTCATGGTGATCGGTGATGTTTGGAGGGGCATTGCTGTCCCATCTGCCACTGATCGTCCTAAAGCAGAAGTCAGTATTCCCTGTTCTGTACACCACGAGAGAGAAACAGCGACGAACTATGACTGGAGGCGCCATGGGAGCCAAACAACGAGGCGGTGGTGACTGGGGCTAAGGGAGGTCTACTCGTACTGGGAATGTCTGAAGCTGGGTAATGGTGTTGCGGCGGAAGACTCTGGAAGGGCGGCATCATGAGTTGTCTGCCGCCGGAGTCTGCCGCTGGTCGTTGTCCAGGGCCATGGCCCAGATGGTCGGAGTGATGGTCCATCATTGGGAGAACGCAGGCTTCGTACCGCCAGGTGTTTCCTCTGCAGAATGTCAGAGCACCGCGGGCTATATTGCAGTTGCAGTGAGAATCTTGCCTTTCGAAGAGATTCTTTTTCAGAACTTCCGTCGAAAGGAGTTATAGTGTATGCCAGTTGAGGTCAGTTGTGAGCGTTTCCCCTGGATACTTGAATATGTCAGGGATGCTGCACGGGATACTGATGTATCTCTCTGCTCTCGACGATGCTGAACAGGACGCGGGAGGTTAGGCGCTTGCTCCAGAGTGGACGAGAGTCAAGAGGCAATTTGTGAAGCAGTGGTGGTTTAGCCGGAGGACTGGGAAGCTGGGTTGCTCTCGGAGATATTTGTTTTGATGTTCAAGGCTTAGTCGAGCGTGCTTTCCCAAGTCGATGGTCTTCGTGTTAGAATAGCCCTGCAGTTTATGCCGCTTTTCGATATTGCGATACTGAACAGTGTTTAGTCCCCTGCAAATGGGAGTCCTGATGGGTTGGACTGGAAGAATCCGGGAAGCTTGATGGGTGGGGACCAGGGAGGTCTTCTAATGGTGAGCCGTGTCGCACCAAGAACTGCGAGCTGCAAAACAAGCCGGGATAAGGCCAGATATTCTTGGCCCGAGGCTATAGTCTGCTCAATGTCTCGTCGTATGGCCTTGGATGGACAAAAGTGAGATGTAATAGGCAGGGAAATCGTGGGAGACTATCTGATACCCAAGGTCGTTCCCAGGAAGCGAGGTGACTGCCCCGAAGACTGGCTTTCGAGCTCAAAGATCCGAATTGACCTGTCGTCTCGATCAGGCGGTTGGAAGCGTCTTCTTTCTCTTCCGGAAATTGCCCAGGCTATGTTCCTTTGGCTAGTTGGAAATGGTATGCAGTATATATCTGCTCGTGCTAGTATGGGCTGAAAGGAAAGACAAGCCCAATATGGTCAGGGTACTCAAGGATGACAAAACAGGTCAGTAGATAGCCTGGGGATATTTAGTGTAGGCGAGTGGCCCCGGGATTGATATGTTCTGTGGCGCTCCAAGAAGCCTCTCCGAGCCAGGTTGTGGGATACTGATTTTCTATGAGTTAATCGAGTGGACTTCATGCAGGGGACCACCATCACAACAGCCTCTGAGCTCCCCGAACTCATGCTCCTCCAGGATTGGTCCAGATAGATGGTGCCAATGTCATATACGGAGGGTGAAGGATACTTACAGCAATAATATCCAACGAAATACACCTCACACACGCAAACGTGGTGCCAGAAGGACCGTCTCTCTGTCGCCTAGAGACACGCCTAGGACAAAGTCGCGCGGCTATGGCACTCAAAACCTCGAATAAGACACAGGCCTTGATGATAATGGCTCCCAGGGAGGGCGAAGTGATGATATCGCAGGATTTTGATTTCGTGATATAGTTGCAGATTTTCCTGAGGCCTGGTTGATATGCCTCCCGTCTTGGAAGAGCGAGACTCTGCTATGTATCGATCCTTATGTCGGAATGCGGATGACACATGACTGATAGATAGATGGCAACAGGCTGGAAGAGAAAATCAGCGAGTTAGTTGCCTTTGACAAATATCATAAGATCTCGGGAGGGTGCACTGGTGAAGATCCCTCAATAAGAATCGGCAGGGACCCCGGGATGTCAAATGGCCTGCGCGTGGACCGGGAGGTAACTCGAAGGGGAAGCACTTCTGCTCCGAAGGGGGGGGAAAACAGGAGATGACCCTGAAGCTCGAAAACGGCTTAGAAGTACCACCAGGTGACCCGGGAAACAAAACAAGGATAGTGCGATAGGCAGAGCGGCTGCCGAAGTGACATGGGATATGCAGATGCAGACAGCTCCAGCTCTGGACCACCCCCAGCTGCCCTGTTGCCCTGTTGCCCTGGCGCCCTCCCTGTTGCTGGGTACATACATACGTATGTAGCAAAGACTACCTAAAATAGGTGATCGAGACTCTCGTCCCCCCCGATCCCGAGGAAATATTGGAAGGATCCATCTACTGCGTACCTAGCTACCCAGGTGAACCCAGGTAGATCCAGGTAGATCCAGGTAGACCCAGGCAGGAAACACGGACCTCCACCTTGAGCTTACGTCAATGACATATGTACGTACTTGGTAGACCCTTCCCAGAAAATACCTACCTAGGTAACCAGCTAATCTGTCGAAACGCGGCGGAGCGGCGCAGGAATCCCAATGGAAAGGAACCTCCAGCCCCTCGAGGGGTTCCCGCGCACTAGTCAAGCCTGGCCCGGATCTGGGCATGTGCCCTGGAACCCTGGAGGTTGCGTACATAGTACAATACCGTACGGTACAGTACAGTACAGTACCGTAACGCACATTACAACATCTATTGTAGGTAGTGTACCAAGGTAAGTACCTATATAGGTAATTGGGGAAGGATAGGGGCAAGCGTTACCACGGAGTCCCTGGTTTCTGTCGAATGAGGTTAGCATCACACCCCGATCTCGAGGCTAGTCCAGCCTGCTACTCGTGTACAGTCTGTATGGTCAGCTCCCGTAAGGCCGAGACTGAACAAAGGGCGATAATGGTGAATACGGGATACGCTCGTGTGTTCTGGAAGAAAGGAATGGATGGGGCTCCAGACCTTGCCCAGGTGGCTAGTGACCCACCCCCTGGACAGAGATAAATTGGGCAAGACAATAACACGAGTGAAACCGTAGCAGAGAGAAAGAGAGAAGAAGAAAAACACAGTACCTACTTGAGGCGAGAAGAAGGCCGACAAAGCGAGGTCAGTCGAAAAGGCTGCTGGAGGCTAGGACCGTTGGGGCAGTTTTTCACACCCAAAAGGGCTAAAGCGGAGGGAAGCATCCCCTATTCCTATTCCGAATGACCCCTGTTTGCTCTGCCCGAAAGAAGCATAGATGAGGTAGCACCGTGGTAGTCAAGAGGGCGCCCCATGCCCGATGTTCCTGGTCCCATCGCATGCACCAAGTTTCCGGGATGAGCTTAAAAGGCCTGGGCTCGGACTGCTCGCGCTACCCTGCCACGCCTGCGAGTGAGTGCCAGCAGACTGAGCCTGCAGGCATGCGTACTAAGTAGTGTACCTACATGGTATTGTCACAACGAAAATGTTAGTGTGCGGGAGGAGCAATTGGATTTTCAGGACTCGGGGATGCCCGGGTACAATGGTTGTCGACGATTTCGAAACCTCAAGATGGTCATGATTTGCAACGCATCTCTTTGAGATGGTATGCTCAGATAGACCGCCACCCGAATGCTTGATGGCCCTCTTCGGGCACAAACGATTGAGATCGTAGATGGGAGAAAGCAGGACCCGGTAAGGCTTTGTCCGCCAAAGTTCCTTGGAAGTCATCTGGTGCTCTGAAAGGAACCTTGGAATACTTCAGCCGCCGAGTCTAGTGTCAGGAGTGTCAGCTGTAGGTCGTGCGGCCCCTGCCAAGTATGGGGTTTTTTGATTGGTTTTTTCTTCACTTTCTTTCAGGGCCTTTTGTTGAGCGGAAATTGCCAGGCTACGTACCGAGTTACTGGGCAGATCCACGACTAGCAAGGAGATGTTAGATGGTCTGAGATAGACGAACAAAATGGGTCCGGATCTCGGGAAATTATCCGGGAAGTGCGCCACACAGATTGGGAGAAGCCATCTGTATGTACGTACTGATGGGGGCAAATCTGTTCGAATGAGTGCAGAAACCACCATGTGAGGCTGGGTCCTGCATGTGATAGTCTATATGTGAAATTGCATCGAATGGCCGACTCACCGATTCTCTACACTCCCGAGCAAAGACATAACCCTAGCAGCGCTGGAAGAGCGAGCTGTGATGCGGGAGGGTGGCCTGGTCGAAGTTTTGGTTTGAAAAGACAAGGGTCGATGTCACAAGTCGCCGCGGGAAAATTTGCCTCTTACAGCCCAATTCCGCGCGTGTGACAGGGGCTACACTCTCGAATCGATATGAATCCGTCGCATATTAAAGAACCGAGACCATCACCGGTAGGTTCTGCAGCCTGTTGCCGTATTGCCAGCCAACCAGCGGTGCCAGGACAAGCTCGAGGCCGTAACCAGATTGGCATGGTCCGCCGAACGGCTGCCACTAGTCCACGTGGTATTGTACGTAGACAATGTCGGGGCGCAGTGTCGGGATCTCAGGAAGAACCCACTGCCCTGTCAGTTGGCTGAAGAGCCGCATGACAGCGACGCCAATTTATTAAAGATGCAAAAACGTCAAGGTTGGCGGAGCTGTGCGCGACGGCAGTGGCTTTGCCGGACGGCGCCTCGAAGAAGATCGCTTGAACGCCTCCAGCCGGCTCCCGCAATCATGGTCGGCAATTCGTAGGGAGTGATCTGCTAACGGATCTGGCATAACATTCCCCAAGAGCCCCATGCCCACGCCATGTCATGTCATGCTATGCCATGCTATGCCATGCTATGCTATGCCATGCCACCCAACGCCACGCCATGCGCCGACGTCTGTCACCAAGCAGCCGGAGAACCAGCAGGTGTGGCTCCGTGCATTGTCGTCGATTATCTCTCTTCGCGACCAGGGCCTATGTGCCCTGTCAGTGGACGCCGTGACGCCGTGCAACAGCGTTTTGCCCTGGCCCGTTCCCGCGTTGACACAGCATCATCGCGTGCACAGTCTCCTGTGCGACCAACAGCTACCTAGTAGGATCCGATTTAATCAACAAGCTCAGGCATCTCATCTCGATTGATCCAAGGCCGAAGACCACTTGCACTTGATACGTGGGTCCCCGGAGATTCAAAGAGGATGCATATGAGTGGGATGGACATCCGCATCTGGCATCGTGCATCACCAGTTGTCAGCTGAATGTGTAGTCTTTTTGATTGCAGGAGGCGAGGGTGAGAGTGAGTGTGAGTGACGGAAAACCTGGAAGGGGACCTGTCGTGTGTGGACCCCATCACGCTGTAACAATCAGCAATCATTAGCTAGCTAGCTGCCAATGTCAGTATCAGACATGTCTGCGCGTCCCGAGGTCCTTGGTCACGCAGGGAGGGCCCTGTACCTACAGTAGACGCTACACAGTACTACAGTACCACCGAAAAGTCATCTCCGACTAGGAGCGTCAGTAGCGTTGCTGCAGGTTTCTTGTGCATGGATCGAATCTGAACTCGCGATGGGGCATTGCAGGGGCATACCATACCGTACGTACAGTATGGACCCAAAGTCTGTTATGTCTCTATCCAAGTCCGTACTGTCGCGCCCCGCTATGTTGAATCTACGTAGGATTTTGCGCCATGGGTCATGGCAAGACACGAGATAAGTAAAGCAACAGGTATTGAGAAATTGAGATGAGTGAAGCACACATGTGTAATTACCTACCTTATGATCTCGGATGTTGCGAGATCCGGGGCGGCGTGTTCAGTTCGATCCATTGCTGACCGGTGATGGCCAGTGATGACCAGTAACGACGGTGGACCAGTGAGCAGACACGCTCACATCATCCTCCTCAGCCGACATAGGCAAAGGCGAAGGGTAGAGCCCATCATAATGTCGAGCCTCGATGGGAGAGCCTGGCCTGGGCGAGATCGGCTGGCTGAGAATGAGATAGGAGATATAAGGGATGGGACATCAGGATTGAGGACATCAATTGCATCGATACTTTGTTTGTTCGCATCGAGATTGATCGATGGAAGGAGGGGCGAGGCGTTGTCAAGCAGCTGTCAAATGTCAACCACGGGTGTTGCAAGCCTCAGAACCTGGGGAGATGAAGCGGTGGCTTGCTCCATTGCAGGGGGGCTGATGAACCCTGAGGTGTTGCTACCATCTGGTATTTCCGGTACTCCCCTCCCCCCAATTGCTCCTTCCCCGCGAAAGCCACAGAAGACAAACCGTTTTGAACCTTCCTCGACCTTTCCTAAATACAACAAGACTGCGCCTTCCCGCTGGATTCGATTCGGGAGATGGGCAGGTGGCCCAGACCGTCGGGGCAGGCTACGCAGCACACATTATTCGGTACGTACCAAGGTACCTACTTCTCTGTACCTGATCAGTACGGAAAGAAGTACCTAGGTATGTACCACTGACAAACGAGCTGCCCATGTGCCTGGTTGGTCCGTGGAAAGGCCAAATTTAGCAACATGCACCGCCTGCGCGTTCTAATTCTAGCTTGCCTAGGGAATCGCCGACTGAATGATCATGCATCTTGTAGTAGTGCACCACCTAACCAGGCACCTTCCTACCTAGATGGGTAGGTATGATAACTGCCTAGGCAGGTATGTATGCGCGGTATGTAGTTGGAGGTAGACTGGCCTGCGAGCTCTTGCCATTGGTGATGTTGATTACTTGGAGGTGACAGCTCACAGCAAATTGCTGTAAGTTGGTGTGCTCCGCTCCGCTCCTCTCCTCTCGCATCGCCTCGCTTCTCGCCATCCTCCATCTCCCTCCATATCTCCATCTTCGTGTCCTTCGCTACACTACCCACGTGCATCATCTTCAGTCTGAGTCTGGAACGAGGGTGATCGCACTGGTGGCTTGTGGCGCAAAGTTAAACTAGATTAAGCACCCGGAGCCATACTGCAGCCTCGACGCCACACTCCGGCAATCTGGCTGTCTGGATACCTAGGTACCTACTACACTATGATGCAGGGATGGACGGATCACGGACGGTACCGACAATCGCTCCTTCCTCCTCCAAAAGGACGAGCGGTGTCAGTCTCTTGGTCCAGTCGGTATTGGTGACGTGAGCCGAGCCATCATCTCCCAGACAATAGGCCTCCAAATGTCGTTTTATGTTCCACCTTGTTCCAATGTTCCAAGTCCACACCTTCAGCTCAGCTTTGTGCTCGCCTTCTCGGATGGATCCGCTTCTTGCAACCTTGGAATCTTGGAAGCCAGAGGGCCGACCGCGACACGACAAGTGGTACAGTAGTGTCACAGTGCTACAGTGCTATAATTTCCTTGATCGGGTTGCTCAGGTGCTGTGCTTCCGGCCTCGATACTCCCGAGGTCCTAGGTAGGTATTGTACATATGTGCTACCTATAGTACCTACATACCTAGGTAGGTCGCCCCTCTGCCTGACGCGACCGCCCAGGTGGGGGCCGAGGCCTGCCTCATCCGTATTAGGTTTGCTAGGGTAGCCTGGCAGGCTGAGCAGTCCGTCACAGTCGGTCTCCGAAATGGGTATTCGCCCGATCGGGAGCCACCTGGTTCCACCTGGGAGAAGTCCACGCTTGGGCCGGGTTGCACCGATGCAAACCAATAGTGGAATCCTCCTTCCTACCTACGGAAGGTACCTATAATAGACACACGAGCTTCGATCGTGGCTGTCAAGCTGCTTCTGGATCTCAGCGTCCTCCACCCTGCACCATGATGAGCACTCCACCATTCATGATGACAGCCAACCCCAGTCTTCCCTCCCGAGGTCCCCAGTCCTCTCTCCCAATCCTCCCTCCCAGTCCTCCTCCGTCCGAGGCCAGACACCAGTTCCTGCGATAGCCGTCCCTCGTCACCCGCTGCTGGCCTATATCCTTGTTGAGCCTCGTGGCTTTTGCTCATCGAGCAAGCCCTACGCCAGATTCTGACATGCTGCAGGCAAGTGCTGCATCTGGTGTGGTGTGTAGGACCCTCGTAGGACCCTCGTAGGACCCTCGTAGGACCGTCATTATATCGACTCCTCCAACTCGCGTAATGCTCCTCGACTTGGTACCCTTGTGCGGGAGGCTCGCGACACGCACCTCGCAACTATCATCCGTCTCTAGCTAGCCGGTCCCGGAGCTTCAGACCCGGACAGAGACGCACCCCACGTACACAGAGCCCTATCCATGGATGGATCACTGAGGTCTGCCCACGAACAAATGACAGGTAAGGTCTGCTTTGGCCAAGGAAGGGCGGATCCTATACTACACGGACCCCGTCCCTTTCTTCCAGCTCCCAAGGGCCAGAGGTCCAAGAGCCTCGTCATGCGGATAGGAGCCTCTGTTTGTCACAAATGAGTGGGCCCCAATCGCTCGGACGCACAGGCACATTGCCCGGTCGGGAGGATCCCCGAGATTGGCCAGACCCCAGAACCCTTCTCGCTGCAGGTCCTCAGAACTGTGATCTCCTCAAGTTCCTTGACCCAGATGCTACATCACATCAGGGACGGCAGCCTCCGTCTTTTCATTGCTCGTCACGTGGGAAGAAGACGTGCATGCTCGACGACTTGAGTCTACGCAGTAGCGTGTGCAAGATACCGCGTCTCATGCTTCCGAGACGGGACGATGGTCAGTAGCACGAGAGGCTTACACTTACCGCGCCCCGTCGATCTGTCTGTGTTCGCCAAGTCAAGAAGTGCAGATTGGCTGCAGAAGCCCTGACCATATCGGGCGAGTAAGGCTCCAAGTGAATATGTTCCCACTTACCGGTAGCACATACTGGAGACGCCCTCTCCGAAATGCGACGGCCTCGACGGCAAATCAATCGATAATCAGTCAGTGCCATCAACAACCGCTTCCAACATATACTGCAAGAGCGGCTGGGGAGAGACTCATGACGGTCACTTGTACATCTTCGATACCCGGCAGTAGCAAGGTTGCATCAGAACCTTGGCCGATCGAGGCAGCGGAGCATCGGACCGACCTGGAATTGTATCCATTTTGGTCTGTATGTCCGAAAGCCTGCGGCTACTGCGTGGTCGAGTATTCTCAAAAGGCACAACCTTTACTCTACATAGGCCCTCGGCTCCCAACAACAGTTGCTGCGGCAGGCACTGGGCAACCAGTTCGGTGATCGAACTATCATGTCCGTCACTGGCCAGACCTCGCCTGTTGTGCCGCTAGGACGGGCTGTTCTGCACCAATTGATGCTCAGGCAAATCCATGCAGCCATTCCCAGACGGTCTACCGGTAAGTAAAAGACGGTCTACCGCGCGGCTGCAGGCAAACGCCTGTCGCTTCGACGAACAGCATTGCTGTAGAGGATGCAGACCGCCCACCAACTTGGAGGTTCCTCGCCCTCGCTCTTTGGAGAACAAGCGTGCTGCCATGACTGGTCTGCGCACCGTATGGGACCCAGAACCCTTCAAGCTTGGCAGGTGACATCAGAGGAGGGCAGCATGATGTCGGTGTCATCCAGCCATTTGAGAGGCTACATATGTAGCTGCCTACCAAGGTGCCTGGGGCACGGTGGGTACGGAGTCCGGTTAGACGGAGATGCTGTTCTGTTTCCCTGCTAATGAGAATGGTAAGAAGTCCACTAGGCATATGAGATCCAGCAACCTGGGTTCTAAGATCCCTGTGTCGATCACCGCCTAGGGACGTACCTCGACCAGCCTTTGTCCTTCGGTCATACATGATTGAGGGAATTTCGACATCTCTGGCGGTGGGTACTGACGATACCTACGGTGCGCTTCCCTTCTGCTCTGTCCCTACGCTCGTCTTTCGTACCTTCGGTGGTCAAATCCGAGGTTCAGTTACACGGCCTACTCCTGCTAGCGCGGCCAAAGCCCCAACGTCGCGGTACTGTGCACCGGCTGACCGGCTACGCGAGGCCAGCTCTCGGAGGTTTCTGAGACAAAAGCTGTCTCAACCGTCGCTGAGTTGTCTTGAGGGAGGGGGCATCGATCCCCGGCATCTCACAGGCATACAGATCATATAGGCACACAGGCATACTGGTGGTCACTGAGGGTTTAGTTTGAAACCTCCCGGGCTGCTATTGTACTTCTGTCTCATCCCAGCCGTGGGCTACCAGTGTAGGGGTTTCCTTGTCGACATTAGTACCTACTGGAGAAACTGTCCAAGGTTGTCAGTGGGTATGTATGTACAATGTACAAGCGTCTGCCGGTCTGCTAGTGTTTAAATCACTACCTGATAATCACTAATCACATCGAGGCTAGCAGCGCATGGCCTGGGAAGTGGGGGGGGGAGGGTTTCCAAGGTTCTGTGCGTTTTTCAGCTCCTCTACACGTGCAAATCCATTCCCTAGCAGGCGGAATTGCACCGCGTGTCCCTGTTTTACAATGCAGAAAGTTGCCGGCCATATGTACTGTTTTTCATCCCAGCGCTTCGGCGGGGCCCTTGTCCCGGGGGGCCCGGAGCGATGGCCTCGGGGATTTATTAGCGCCTATCCTGCTCCATCACCATCGTCAGAACAGCTGCAGCATGGCAGTCAGGTAGGTCAGGTAGCTAAAGGGTGGACCGTCCGATCTGCCCCATATGCCCTGTTATAGTACAAACTTGCGAG
>LKEB01000005.1:501377-628103 GCA_003795295.1 Cytospora leucostoma | reverse complement strand
TGCATTCGCACCTGCAGATCAATATTCCCAACACACCGGGACTGTGTCGTAATACCGGCCATGCTTTTCAGGAAAGCGCAATCACCGGTGATAACTTCACAGCGGAGACAGCCTTCTCTAGAGTCCCACCGGAGATGGTGATGGTCTTGTGGATTCTCGTCCTATCGTACAAACGAACCATCGCAAACAATCGATTGCCAAACATGATGCGAGCGGAGAGGAGGACGCAATCTCCAGAGCTCTTGTTGCTGCTGTTCTGCTTGTGCTATCCGGAGGAGTGGGGGGCGAATGCGAAGGGGCAATGACGCAAAATGCTATCTGTGCTTGTCGATATGGAAGGGGGTTTCTTTCTTGATCCCGGTCAAGTGACCTAGTCGTGCTGGCCAGTGCGCCCGAAAAAGGGGCTCTACACGGGGCAGGGTATCAAGCAAGGCCGGTTGGCTGCCATGATGAGGAGGATCCTGAGGTCCGGGGGTGGCGATGGGCAGACTACGAACCCGAGCACTGAAGAATCGACTCTGGTGGTCATGATCAAGGGCGGACGGCTTCTGCAAGTGTAGAAGACGCCGACCGGCTCGGAGCAGGGGTCACTGGAGAACGACTGCCAGGTCGGTCTCACAGGCTCTGTTCTGGTTGCGCCCATCCATCAGCGCGAAGGAGATATCAAGAAGATGTCACCAACTCAGCAAGGAATGTGAACCCCGGGTTCCACCGTGGGAGGCTCTCTCCCATCCCCCAATAGCTCGAGCTTGACGGTTTGCTACCCCCATCGGCGGCTGGACGAGACATCAGGAGGACAAAGAAAGGTTCACACGAAAGCGATACCGATGAGCAGGCAGAGGATGGCATTCCTTGACAGATTTGTGCAAAGTTGCTCAAACGACCTGTCGAACTGAGAGAAGATTTCGAGTTCTTACCTTACGGCATGGGCCAGTCTGGAACCTGTGGTCCTCGGTCTGGCCCGATGCCGTGTTCACAACCCCCTTCCCCTAACTTCAAACGCCCGCGTCCCAGGAATGAACGAGGCTCGGGCGGGGGATACGTTCCCCAAAACTGTAGGGTACCTTCCGAGCGAGTGGACTGCACCTTGTCGGGCAGGGCAGGATAGGCGGGTAGACGGGCAGGATAGGCGGGTAGACGGGGCAGTCAGGCGGGTAGGTAGGTCGGCATGTCCTGACGGGGAGATATCAAGGGTATTAAGGGGCCAAGTGGAAGCCAGGAGTCCTATACAATGGCGTGGATGGGTCGATCTCGGAGCCAGACAGACAATGGGAACGAAATGGTTTCCACTGACCGGCTGATACAAATGTCCGACAGGGCTTATTATCATCTCCCATGTACAGGCGTGTCTTCTCGAGCCTGGCGAGTGAGTCGGGACCAAAAACCTCACTGGTTCTACGTGTCTTTCTTGCTCGCCTGTCTCACCGACGGACTCTGCCCTCGAATCGGCAGGGCTTCCGATCCTGACTGACCTTGCATAGCATCAAGCCTCAGAGGCTTGGTTCTACATCTGTGAGATGGCTAGGCTTTGGTGACAGCCGGTAAGGGGCTGGTCGCAACGTCCTGCTCTACATGCCCCCATCCAACTAAACGCATCCGTCATCACTTATCAATCATGCCGTTGCGGCGTCAGAGCTTCGTCAGTGTCTTGATGCACGCAGAAGGTTAAGGAACAAATGCTACCGGTTGTTTGCCATTCGCACATAACACGACCGCGAGTCGTACAAGGGGTATGTATGTATATATGTGTTTGTATGTGTAGATCAGCAATAAATAAATGCCCGCAAAGTTGCCCCTGACAACATGGTCTCTACTCCCGCGTGGCTCATGATCCAGTTCATCCTCCGTTCCCTGCTAAACTAAGCCTACAGCTTCGAGGCAGGAGCAGCGGTCCCGACAGTAGTGATCTCATCATATAGCAACCTATACATAAGTCGTCAGCATCGCCATGCCAGCCCTCGATGTACAAAACACACCCAACCAACGAATCGGAGTGGGGGCGGTGAAAGCGGGCAGGTGGTTGGGGTCTGGAGGTGACCAGAGAGTAGTAGTAGTAGTATGTGTGGCCGTCAGGCTGATACAGATGGGCGGGAAGAAGAAAAGGAAAAGGGAAAAGAAAACCCACGTAGTCAGGAAGTCAGCATAGTCCTCGCCCGTCACCTGGCCCGAGAAGTACTGCGCAGCCAGGTGGTACTTGTTGCCCTGGGGCGCCTTGGCCGCCAGCTCGTCGGCCTGCTCCTTCAGCAGCTGCAGCGCGTACGCCTTGTCGACGCGCCTGCCCTCGGCCGTCGTCACGCCGTGCCGGACCCACTGCCACAGCTGGCTGCGGGAGACCTCGGCGGTCGCTGCGTCCTCCCTGTTTGTGTTTGTAGACTTGTTCAGCGGTCCGTCGGTCAAAGTGTTTTGGTCACCTACGCGGGATATATGGATAGGTACCCAGAGCTGGATAGATCGGGATTCGAGGGGGAGGTGGGTGAGTGACTGGGGTTTGAGTGAGTGAGTGGAACTTACATCAGGTAGTTGATGGGCACGCAGCCGACGCCCCGGACCCACGCCTCGATGTAGCCGAGGCCGATGTTGAGGTTCTTCCGGATGCCCTCCTCAGTGATCTTGCCCGGCACGTTCATGTTCAGCAGGTCGTCCCGGCCGATCTTGACGTCCTCCCGCCGGTTGAACAGCTGGTTCGGCGTCGGCATGTACTGGTTGAAGATGTCCGAGGCGATGGCCGCCAGGGCAGGGTGTGCGACCCATGTACTGTACAGGTTATGACGAACGTCAGTTGGATGAGCTCTTCTTCGCGTGCACTAGCTTGTCGTGTCTTGTTCACGTCCTTGATATCGCGATCATATTGGGGGGGGGGGCGTTCAAGAAGACAATGCGTATGGTGAACTCACCCGTCGTGCCCGGCGCGCACCTCCCTCAACTTATCAGCCCGCACGCCCTCCATCGCCTTGTCGTTGGCCTCCTTGTCCGTCTTGATGGGGATCTGGGCCGCCATGCCGCCCATGGCGTGGACGCCGCGCCTGTGGCACGTCTGGATCAGCAGCTTGACGTAGGCGTCCATGAAGGGCACGGTCATGGTGACGGCGGAGCGGTCGGGCAGGACGAAGGCCGGGTTCTGGCGGAACTTCTTGATGGTGCTGAAGATGTAGTCCCAGCGGCCGCAGTTGAGGCCCGACGAGTGGTCGCGCAGCTCGTAGATGATCTCGTCCATCTCGAAGGCGGCCAGGATGGTCTCGATCAGCACCGTGGCCCGGATGGTGCCCCGGGCCACGCCGACGTAGTCCTGCGCCAGGTTGAAGGCGTCGTTCCACAGCCGCGCCTCGAGGTGCGACTCCAGCTTGGGCAGGTAGAAGTAGGGGCCGAAACCCTGCCGCGCCGTCTCGGCCGCGTTGTGGTAGAAGTACAGGCCGAAGTCGAAGAGCGAGCCCGAGATGGGCTCGCCGTCCACCGTCACGTGCTTCTCGTCGAGGTGCCACCCCCGCGGCCGCACGATCAGCGTGGGCAGCGTCCGGTCGGTGCGGAGCTTGTAGTCCTTGGCCCCCTGCTTGAAGTCGACCTGCCGCCGGTTGGCGTCGTACAGGTTCACCTGGCCGCTGATCATGTTGTCCCATGTCGGCGCGCTGGAGTCTGTTGCGAGGGGGGCGCGTCAGTGCCTTATCTCCCGAACCTGCCATCCTGGATCATCTCTTGCTACTTGCGACGAAGAGCAGCGATCCCACTCCTCTCGTCTGTCTACTCACCTTCGAAATCGGCCATATAAGTCCAGACATCTGAGTTCAACGCATTCACCACCATCTTCCTGTCCGTCGGGCCCGTGATCTCCACCCGCCGGTCCACCAGCCCGGGAGCGGGCGGCGCTCCCTTCCAGGTGGCATTGTCGCGGATGTGCTTGGTCTCCGGCAGGAAGTCCGGCAGCGCGCCCTTGTCCAGCTCGGCCTGGCGGTCCTTGCGGCGCTCCAGGAGCTGCTTGCGTGTGTTGTTGAAGGAGCGGTGCAGGAGGGCCAGGAAGGCGAGGGCCTGCGGCGTCAGTATCTTCTTGTGCTCATCCTGGATGGGGCCGAGGATGTTGACGCCCTGGAGTATGGTTTCGGTTGAGGTCATCGTAGCTGTTATCTCTCCTTCTTATATGATTAAGTAAGTAGGTAGTAGGTGCTATGTGGGTTGATGATAGTTTCCAGCTCAAGCTCAGCTCTACGCAAGGAGAATGGCAATATCTAGATAACGCTATGTAAGGCACACGAATCCTAATGCGGGGTGGAAGGGAAACGCACGAAGCTTATAACAGTCGAGCTGTCGCGGACGGCTAGACTGATGCAAGTGTGCAAGGAGGAGATGGCTGATGACGAAGAAGAAGATGGGACAAGAATGTCGAAACTCGGCAGTAGGGCAGTAGGTCAAACCTTCCTGTCTTCCTTCTCTGGAGCTCCGGGACGCCGAGCAAGCTCAGAGGTGCCCCGGTTGGTCAATGGGAGGTATGATCCCTCTTGGCCGTCGCGGACTTGGGAGGTTGCGTGCCGCCTCGGGCGAGGGGAGTCTGATGGCTGACCCAGAACAATAGCCGGCCGATGATCGATGATGCAGCTTGTGAAAATGTGGGGGACGGGGAAGCTAGAGTGTCTATGATACGGCTGTAGGACCACGTCCGTCTGACATGTGAGCGCCTTCGAAGGCTTATTATTGTCACAAGGTACCGCAGTCCACAGATCGCTCTTTGTTCAAGGGTGAGGGGAATCGGAAGGCTCATGTGATGGGCATCTTCGTCCGGAGAGCCTCCTTTTATCTTGCTGCGATTTCCGGGCAACGGCATCAATCGTTCCAATACCCCCAATACCATGCAGTCCTCACCATAGCCATCCTGTCTCATCGGCGGTGCGTCGGCGCTCCCTCTTATCAATAGTGATGGGAGGACGGCGAAGTCCAGATATCTACCATGTGCATACATGACACACAGGTAGGCTGCGATCCACATTCCCCGGATTTCGCTGCCCGCTATCGTATCTGCCCCAGGCTTGGGTCAAAGGAGAGACAACTGCCAGGGTCCGGTCAAGTTCCGATCTGCCGAAGCAGCCCTGGTGAAGCTGGGCCGAGGTCGATCGACTCTGCCGACATTCCCCGAGCTCTGCTTCTCAGGGGTTCTACATTCACGGCCCTTCTGGTCTCGAATACTAAATGCACGCCTCAACCCTTGAGGAGGCATCTTCTGTATGACAATTATGTATATTCCATACTTCTGTCCACTTTTCCCATCTTGAGCTCAAGCACTCAGGTAGCCGGCTATCCATGCTACACCACTGCCAAGGAAAGGTGTGCCGACCACGATGAATAAGCTTCATCGAAGCCAGAGCATATTACATTCCGACAGCGGATGTTGACCTGCCAGCGTCCATATGATAACAAGAAGCAGAGATACGCCCTCAAAGCAGCCTCTATAGAAGTTAGCCATTCCACTCGGGCTAGGCTCTGCCTAGAGAGCAAGCATGCAAAATTCTTTTTTCCTGTCGGTTGCCCAATCGAAGCCACCATGCAAAACAGCCATGCTCTTCGTCTGTCCATGCCATGACAAATCCATCCATGCACCCATGATCCAACGTTGTTATTCCAGGACAACGTCAACAGAAATCCAACAATAATTAGCCTCGTATTTCAAGAGGTATTAAACCAAACACTATTCATCCAATCCGCTGCCGTCAGCTTCGATTCTGTCCAGTCAAGCACAGGATCCGGAGGTGTTGCACACCATCGGGTATTACCCGAGTGGGATGCGAGGTAGGATCCGGGCCTGGGTGTATACTCGGGAGTCTTCGCAGTCAAAGACGTGTATAATCCTGATCGAGAGGTTGGTCGATGGTCATCAAGCCGAGGTTCTGATACCAATCATCCTACAAAATCTCCCAGAGCGGTCCAGGCTTGATGGTCGGCTTCGCGACGATGACAAGGTCTCAGCCTCCTAATCTCAGGAGTTGAGTGTTTTGATCATCATCTTGGCTTTTCGCTTATCCTGGACTAGAAGTCCACGGCTCGTGAAGACGCTGTTCATCGTCTCAACCACCTTGTGAAAACTGCTCGCTGCGCCCTTCTCCTGTGTGAACCGGACGATGCTGAGGTGATTGCGCTTGCCGTGCTCGATCACAGTGATGATTTCGACGGCGAAGTTGACTTCCTTTATGTTGAGAACTGCGCCCGGTATCAGTCAAACAACAGTACTTGATAGCCAGGCGGGAAAATCTGTGGACTTACAGTTCTTCTTACCCACCCTCGCAAACACGATGTTGCGCTCCTTGTCAACCTCGACATCCCGTATGCCCCACTTGCGCCACTCCCGTAGCAGGATCGTAACCTCCTGTCGGGCACGGCGGCGTGAGATCTGCAGGCAGAGGTACCGCATCGCGGGCTTGACCCGGAACAGCCGAGCGAGCCAGTTCTGTCGGGGCTCGATCTTGCGCGCCATGGCGTCGCTGTTGTCGCCATAGCCGTAGCCATCTTGGGTCAGCGACGTGGCTCCGGAAAGTCTTTGTTTGGCGTCGATGCTGTTGGACTCGTCCTCGTAGTCGGGAGCTATAACGGGAAATTTAGCATCTGGTGGCATGGAATTGGCTGTAAAAAGGGGGCGTGCTTGATGGACTTACCTGCGATGGACATTCGATGGTCACTCTTCGAGTTCTTCCAGAATATGAAGCTCTTCTTCCTTGCGGACCCAGCAGCCATGCCAGGGGGCGCAGCGCCAGTCGAGGTAGAGTCGAATCGCTGAGGAGGAACAGCTGGGACAGCAGTATCGCGGGGCTTTTCCTCACTCGCCATGGACGTGTCGGCCGTTTCGTTCATATCACCCTTTGAGCTAGCCTTCGAGGTGCGACGGAACCATGTCGAAAGTTTCTTCTTTGGTCCAATGGACGAACCATTGCTGCTGGACCTACCGTTCATAGCTGGCTCCTCGGGAAGGTCCGGCATTTGGCTGTGGAAGCTGTACTTCTTGCGGGTATCCATGTCCCGCGAGACCTTGCGGTTGTCCAGGGACTGACTTGAGCTAATCGTGGACTTCTTGCGCACGTTGAGAGGCTCAGGAACGATAGCCGAACTCGTCGACCTCCGTGCAGTAGGAGACTCGACAATTCGGATCGTATTCTCACCGTTCGCGGCCAAGAAGTCCATATCCTTGTTGTCGTTTGGAGTTGGCAATGGTGCCGGGACTCTCAACGGTGGCGCCGAGACAATTCGAGTCTGGGCATTGACCATATCTGGCAACTCGAATATGGATGGCAAGGGGCGCGAATCATGCGCATAGGCCGGAGCAGACGTGATGCGGCGTTGTTCCACAGAAGGCGTTGCCAGAGGAGCTACATTGAGAGTACTATTGGGACCGTACCGACGGGCATTGACTTCTTGGGTGGTCCGAGGCTCCACCTTGATGTCGATGTGCCGTTGAGGGCTTGGAGTGAGCTCGAAAGGGGGCGTTGGTGGCAATGGCCTCGAGTCCCACGGATCAGTACTCAGTCGAGGCGTGTAAGCTGGCTCGGGTGTCTTTTGGACACAGGGGGTGCCAAAGTCTATAGAAAAGGGCGTAAGGCTCCGACGATTTCTGTCAACGGAGTCGGAAGGGGAACAGATGAGCGAGCTTCCAAAGGCATCGTCGCAGTCCTTCGCGATGCTGTTGCTGAACTGGATCATCTCTTCCTCGCCTATGATACGAGTGGTAGCACGTATAGCATCCACAGATCCTGTGGTGTTGACGTTCTTTCGCTTGTTTCTCTTATGAGGGCTCTGTGGCGAGGTGTTGTCCCTCTTGTATGTTGTCTGATCACCCGCGATGCTGGCTGATGCCTGAATGCTCCGACGACGAACATGTTGAGTGTCTGGCGCGGCAGTATTACGAATGCTGGTGAAATCGACGCCGCGCTTGTAGCGAGGCTTGGCCAGAAGGGTCGTTGTTCCTTGTCTGCTGCTGCGGATGGAGCTCATTGAGCTGCGCTGTGATTGAGCATAGCTCACAGTTCGCGAGCGGAGCGATGAGTTCATTCTCCTCCTTGCCTGCGATGATGCGTGTGTCCCCATCCTAGATGGCACAGAGCCAGATGCCACACTCCTCGCAGTCCCGGGCTCCAGATTGCCGCGGTGAACAATGATTCTTGCGTGGCTCGCCTGTCCAGGCGTCAGGTTGCGTGAGGCATAATATGGATCATAGCTCCGCACAGTACCACCAGCTTCCGTGTCGGCGACTGTGGAAATCACTGTGAAACGGGAGGGAATTCGGCCGTGGGTCTTGAATTGGCGAGTTGAGACACGGGTTGTCCAAGCTGGTGGTCGCAAATGGTGGTAGTCGCTGGAGGAGTGCGTCAGTTCGGGGTCATAGTTTTCCAAGAGTCGGTCCCTGTGATTGACGAGAAGATGATAGAACAGCTTCTGGTCATTGGGCCCCTTGCTGAACAATTTGGCCTTGATTTCATCCTCATCAGTCGAGTGCCACATCGCGCGGAGCTGCCGCAAGATCTGAGGATCGATGTCGCGAGAGTTGAGGGGGGCATCTTTGGTCCTCGTCCTCATTTCGACTGGTTGTTTCCGATGCTCCTCAAATCCACGAACTTTGTCGTATTTTCTAATCAGTGGGTGATCCCACATCTCCCGGATTGAGATGCGCTTATCAGGATCAGTCACGAGAATACACCGAATCAGGTCCTTGGCTTCAGGGCTGAAATGCTCGGGCATGGTGTAGATTGCTCTCTTTGACAGTGACAGCATCGTTGCCAAATTTGGGTCGTCGAAGGGAAGTCGCTGCGCCAGCATCGCGAAAAGAATTACACCCATGCTCCACACATCTGCCTTGTCCCCGCGGTAGTTTTTCGATTTGAGGAGCTCAGGTGCGGCGTAGTGAGGGCTTCCGCAAGAGGTACGTAGCTTCTGGTCATTCTGGTGCAGCGCAGCCATGCCGAAGTCTATGATTTTGACCTCGCCCATATCAGACAGCAGTATGTTCTCTGGTTTCAGGTCGCGATGACAAATGTTGAAGGAGTGGCAGTATTCCATGGCGCACATCATTTGTCGAAAGACGTAGACGGCGTCATGCTCGCTCAGCGGTCCATACTTGTTGATCCAAGAGAACATATCCTTGCACGCACAGTATTCAAGGACGAGGTAGCTGCCAAAGTCACAGTTAGCACGATTCTGGAATGAGAACTTGGGTGGACTTCGGGTGAGGTGGAAGGGGATTTACATCTCGTTGCGGTTCTCCCAGACGTCAAGGATCTTAATGATGTTGGGGTGCTCTATCAATTTCATGATTGCAATCTCTCGTTCGACGGTCACTGGTAGCCGCCGGAAGCCATCTTCCTCCTCGGGTAGATCCCTTTCCGCCTTGTCCAGTTGAGCAATGCTGCCAGCTTGAGATAGGTATGCCGTCCTCTTGGAGATGATCTTGATAGCAACGGATTGGTGGGTAGCCCGGTGACGCGCAAGCCGCACGCGAGCCGACGAGCCCTTGCCGAGTGTCTTGCCAAGCTGCCATGGGCCGATGTGCGTCTTGAGCTTGCCACTGGTGTCATTGGAATGTGCCGTCGACGCGGAAATGGTAGAGACGTGAGAGCTGCGCTTCGACGCGTGGCGGTCGTGAGCAGCCTGTGAAATGACGGAGAGGCGGGGGTTGACGGGTGGCTGAGACATGGTCTGAGTCGCCCTCTTGGGCTTCCGCGTAACGGGCTCATCTTGGACCACCACAACGGGAATGTTTTCCTTGGACTCATTCTCGTAGGTCTCCGATGGCTGGAGACGGGTTTTCGGGGGTACGCTGTTTCCTCGTTTTGGCTTTTCGCCGAGGGGGGCGCGCGGCCCCAGGTTGTGAGTAGTCTTCCGCTTGTCCATACTGAGGCGCTGTCGTGAAGGCCGTCGCAGCTCTGGTAGTTCTCAGTGCATAACTTCTAGCTCGAGATGGTGGAATAAGTAGGGTTCAGGTAAACCTAGGGACAGAGAAAGCACTCAATGAAACGTGAGGGAGTGGTGCCGTATTATCAGGTCTCGAAGTTGTAGGGAAGCGAGCCTTCGGACCGCATAAACAGTTCAGCAAGTAAGGACTGTACAGGTTGTAGACGATCGCGTTACCAGGTAGTCGCGTAGAGATTGTCGGTGTGGGATTGTTGATGTTGCGCCTGAGTAAAGAAAAGACGAAACATGCGACGCGGACGGTTGAACGCTGAGGAAGCCAAAGTTTGGACCAATTCGCCAATAACCAACTGTCAACGAAAAGATGATATGCTCAGCTCTCAACCAGTGCCAGGAAGCGGCGCGAGTTTGACGTTTGCTTTGAAGTTGGGTATGTGATGGGCAATGTGGGAGTGGCTTGGGGTTGGTTGTTTCGAGGTGGGCGTGAAGGAAGGAAGGAAGGGAGGCAGGCAGGCATGTCCAGTTGCCGGTCAACAACTATGTACCTAGGTATTCTTAGCGGCATTACTCTACCAGCAATTCTAGATACCTGGATACATACCTGAGTACCTAATTAGGGTTAGGCGAGATAGGTGGTCTTCTGGATTGCCGTATATCTACTCAGGTAAAGCTTGCTGCCATGTAGTTCTGCAACGCCTACACTGTAGCATTGATACGAACCTCATCTTGGTTATATTCCAGTCACTTCCGCTTAGACATCGCCTTGGGATATCTCACGGCAAAGTTATATGGTAGACATACCTGGGTACAGTACTTGCATACAGTCGGCTCATGGTCAATTGACGCCGGACTAATACAATTCCATTGCCAACAATGCCAGGTTAGGACTTCGACTACAAACGCTCATGGGGACACACATTGGCTACACCATTGATTACTCGACCGACGTTATATTGATTACCAATGCTCATGCTGCGGAAAAGAGCAATCAATATAAACAGAGCAAGATCGGTCCGACGGAAATCAAATGATTGTCGAACACATAGCTGTGTTTGGTTCCTCCTGCCATGGTGATCATGAGTCCGGACCGATGAAATAAACAGTGCAGGCTTATAAAAGATATTGCTGGGATAGCTAGGAAAGTTACGTACGATTCTGGCGACAAATTAATTCAGGATGAATAGAAGACGATAGTTGGAGTCTTGAAGATACATTACCGTTGCCGTACTCATACGTTCCAGAATTTCCTGACAGCCTGACATGACAGTATTGAGTTGAGTTGGAAATTGCTGTCAACATAAAAGACGTTGTTGAGAAGCCGCGTCGTTGTTAGTCAGCAACCGCCCGCAATGGATTGGGTGACTATCTCGGTACATAGGTACATATAGGATTACACAGTAGATGGGGGCCCCCGGGGCCCCACTTGCCCATTTACGCCAGTGACAGCACTTAGTAACCCAAGTCTATGGCGACGCGTCGAACCGCGTTCTGAACCTCCGACTCGTGGACGTCTGTCTCTTCTTCGCAGCATTCGCTCCACTGCCTCCTCTACGTTGAGTTTCGCGTCGGTCCAGATCTGTTACCTCGGAGCCCACGATGGCCGGCGCATCGGCGAAGCGACGATCGCGGTCGCACATCGAGACTGACGACGAGGCTGATGTCGCGAGATTCGGAGATAGATCATCCCGGGCGTCTTTCTCGTCAGATGGCTCCAAAAGGATGCGATTGAGAGGCGGCAGAGGTGCACCCAACCAATTCGAGGATGAAGAGGACGATCAAGGCAGCGGCGACGACTACGATTCCTTTCCCGGCGCGGCCAGCGAGGCACGCTCTGCACGAACAAACGGCAATGCCACGAGCAACGGCATAGCAAGGAAAGACTTCTCAACCGGCGCCATTGTCCGTGTTATGGTCGAAAACTTCGTGACCTACGAGAAGGCTGAGTTCTTTCCCGGCCCCAATCTCAACATGGTCATTGGTCCCAACGGTACTGGCAAGAGCTCGCTTGTCTGTGCATTATGCTTGGGCCTGGGCTACCCTGCAAGTGTCCTCGGCCGCGCAACCTCCTTCGGAGAGTTCGTCAAGCATGGCAAAGAATATGCCATAGTGGAAGTTGAACTGAAAAAGAGACCAGAAGACCGTGCAAACTATATCATTAGACTGAGGATCAATCGCGAGGACAACAATAGGAAGTTTTCGTTGAACGGCAAGGAAATCACACATAAGAAAATCCAACATCTGATGAGAGAGCTTCGAATCCAGGTTGACAACCTGTGCCAGTTCCTGCCTCAGGAGAAGGTGGCCGAATTCGCTGGGCTGAATCCGGTCGATCTTCTCACCAAGACGCTCCAGGCCGCCGCGCCACAGAAGATCATTGATCAGCAGCAAGAACTCAGGAGAATGTTCGACGAGCAGAAAGAGGTTCAACGACAGCTTGAGATTGATGCGGAAACTCTCCGTGGTTGGGAGACTCGACAGCAAGGTCTTCAGGCAGATGTCGAACGCTTGCGGGAGCGGGAAGAAATTCAAGCAAGGGTCGCCGATTTGACCGATGTTCGCCTGGTCCTGGACTACAATGAGAAGAAGGAGCTGTTCAACCAGGTCAGGGAGCGCAGGAAACAGGCAGCGGCGAGGCATCGCAGACTCGAAGAGAGGTCTGCACCATCCCTTCATGATGTGAACCTAAAGCAAGACTACCAGGGCAAAGTCCAGGCTGTCTTTGATACACGAAAGCGACGAGTCAGAGAGGTCGAGCAAGATGTTGATCAAGCGTCTGCGCGCATCCAGAAGATCAACACCGATATTGAAGATCTTGAAGCCAAAAAAGTGGCAGAAGAGAATTCATTGAAGGCCAAGAGGCAAGACATTTCTGCTATCCGGACCAGGATCACCAACCTCGAGGCTAAACACAAGAGCGATCACAAAGAATTCAACGCTGCTGAGTGGAACCACAAGATTGTAGGTTGCGAGGCCATTGGAGTAGTCGAACATCTGCGACCAAGGACTAACATATGACCAGAGAGAACAAAGATCCCGCCTTGAGCATATGGTTAGGGATGAGAGGCGTGAGCTCGAGGATATGCAAAATGACCTGAGGACACGTGCAAGGGACAAGAAAAATGAAATGGAAGCGACGAGGACGGACCTCTACAATCTGGAATCCCAAGAAGGCCAGAGGTTCAATCAGCTCCGCAGAGTTGACCCCGATGTTGCGAAGGCGTGGGAATGGCTTCAAGAGAATGCATCGAAATTCGAGAAACCGGTGTTTGGCCCTGCGATGCTGACCTGCTCCATAAAGGACAAACGGTACTCAAACCACGTGCAGTCCCTGTTGCAGAAGGACGACTTCCTCTGCTTCACTGCGCAAACCAGAAATGACCATAAGATACTCACCGACACATTCTTCAGGGAACTAAAGTTGGCGGTCTCGATTCGCACTGTAACGGCTGACCTGGCATCTTTCCGCTCGAAAACACCTGTTGCACGAGGGAACCTCCAAGCCATGGGTCTCGATGGCTACGCGTTGGACTTCATTGAGGGACCGGACCCGGTGCTCGCCATGCTATGCTCCGAAAAGAGGATACATCTTACTGGGATGGCCTTGAAAGACGTCAGTGAGGAACAGTACCAAAGGCTATATGACGGCGGAGCGATCAGTTCATTTGCCACTGGCAGCACAATGTATAGAATAACTCGTCGCAATGAATATGGGCCTGGTGCCACATCTACGATGTCTCGGACCATCCAGATTGGTCAATACTGGAAGGACGAGCCTCTAGATACGGCGGCGAAAACGGAGCTGGAGCAGCGCCTCAAGGACTGCCAGACAGAATTTGCCGAGCTGAAGCAGCAGAATGAAGAACTCCAACAGAGGGAGACAGCTCTAGCGGAGAAAGTGAACGAGATGAAGGAGACAGTGGTGAGTAGCCCCTCTCAAGTCTTGAAGGCCCGTCGGCTAATGCATTGCACAGACACGAATGGAAGCAGATAAAAATACACTGCAAAGAGAGCATAACCAGTGGAAACATATCCCTGACAAAATCGGTTTGTGCAACGCATGTCTTGATGGTTGATCCGCTGCTAACATAGTCCTAGATGTCGAGCAAAAGAGCTTGCAGCTCAAAGTAGACAATCTGAGGCAGACGAAGCAAAGGCTGTCGACTTATGCGAGTGAATTCGATAAGCTCGCAATAGAGAAGGCAAGGGCTGTTTTGCAGCATAAGGAGCAGCTTTCTATTTTGCAAGATGCAATTCAGGCTGTTACTGAAGCAGCAGTTCGCCTTATAGAGGCCAACTCAGACGTTGCCGCCTTGAAGGAGCGCAACTCAGGCATTGTGCAAAGGCTCGAGGAAGAAAAGAAAAAGGTGGAAGAGCTCGTACGCGAAGCGGAGCATGCCAAAGCCCAGGCCAAAGCAGCACAGGATGCATTCGTGGCGATCATATCAACTGGCGCTGACGAGGAGGTCGACACGGACAGGAGAGACTTCCTCATTGGGCTGTCAGACGGCCACACCGTAGCGAGCATCGAGGCCGAGATCGAGACCGAGAATGCCAAGCTGGATCTCATCCATGCTGCGGACCCAGGCGTTCTGCAGGAGTTCGAAAAGCGGGCAAGGGACATCGAGCGAAGTCAGCGGGAGAAGGCCAGGAAAGACCAGCAGCTCGAGGAGCTCAACGTAGGCATACGCGATCTGAGGCAAGAGTGGGAGCCGCGTCTCGACGAGATCATCAGAAACATCAACGATGCCTTCAGCTACAACTTCGAGCAAATCAGCTGCGCTGGCGAGGTCGGCGTCCACAAGGACGAGGAATTTGACAAGTGGGCCATCGAGATCAAGGTCAAGTTCAGGTTCGTCGTCTACATTTCCCCAGTGCCTTGCGCCTTCGGCTGACCATGTCATACAGAGAAAATGAGACCCTCCAGAAGCTCGACCAGCACCGCCAGTCTGGTGGCGAGCGCGCCGTATCTACTATCTTCTACCTCATGTCCCTCCAGTCGATGGCCCAGTCACCCTTCCGTGTCGTTGATGAGATCAATCAGGGTATGGATCCGCGCAACGAGCGTATGGTCCACGAGCGCATGGTCGAGATCGCTTGCAATGAGCACACATCGCAATACTTCCTGATCACGCCCAAGCTGCTAGCAAGCCTGAGGTACGATGAGCGCATCAAGATAATGTGCATTGCCAGTGGTGAACACATGCCCGAGGATGGTGGGAAGCTGGACTTTGCAAAGTGTGTTCAGATCAAGAAGGGGTTATTGGCTGCTGCCGCCGGTTGAGACGGACAGGCCTGGCTTTAGTAATGCTGGAAATGTATGATATGCGCGGCTTGATAGGTTTGGTCAAATATTATCCATCAACGAGATACCCAATACCTCCACGAGCGCGTTACCTTGGCAGCGATATGCACAGTATAGGCTTGTTTGGTCCATAATGAGACACGATGATTCGCATCGCCTCCGTGATAGGCAATCAACCATGCTGTCTGCTCCTCTACTATGACCACATATGACATGTCAAGCTAGGATGCCACTCGACCAGGAGGTCGTTCGAGCATGGACATTTCTAATTCTTTATAGATGGATGAAGCCGTTTTCGGCCAGGCCCTGGCCTGGAACGCAGCGAATATGATTTCCTCACAATTTTGGAAGAACGCAAGACCTAACCGAGCCTCGACATTGTACGACAGACTCGGGCCCCAGCAGTACGACAGACAGCACCGCCTCAAATCGTCTTTCGGATGCAAAGTCGCGATTCCGGCCCATCCCAGGACATACATATACGCATGTATAATGATAAGCGTGCATCCAAAGCATCTAAGGACGACTGATCTAAAATCAGGGCAGCGGGAGACAGCAGCAACCGTTGCGCCCGCTGGGAACGAGCAAGATACTCCACCAACCCATGCCTGACGTCCGCACGGAAATGGTTCGACCGTGACGGGTCACTGCGTCCCCTGTGGCACCTCAACCTCACCTTGTTTATGTCGGAGCTTTGTTGTTGCCCGCCGCCACCGGTTGTTTGGCAGATATTGTCTCTCTCTCTCTCTGGATCCTTTGAGGCGTCGGTATCAAAATGCGGGGGAGGAGGTGGGCGGTGACGGGCCTCCGCGAGGCTGACTTTGGGGCTTGTCGGGTGAGTATTATGTGAACTTGGATCGCTAGGTGGACGCAGACGACCGGGGAAAAGGGACGAAGTGTAATTGCCGAGAGGTTTCGGCGTACGTAGTGTACATCTACTATAAGGTTCAAGTGCCTCAACGTGCGCCCCTTTGATAGCATTTTCCATCCAATGGGTTGTCGTAGTGAGCGCCTCCCTCTCCCAAGGTTGCCCGGGGGAAAGGAGGGGGGTTGGGCAAATCTGCTATCTGCATCGGAAGGATACCAGCATGCTTCCGAATCACACCCAGTCCCCCCGAGTCCCCTGACGAGACCGGCCAGGAGTCGATTGCGTCTTTGCATGGCCAGCAAGGAACCGGGAACGACGCAGGCGAAATATCATATCATTTCGTGTTGGAAGTAACCTAGCTGTAGATCTGCCTTGCTCGCGCGAGCAGTGATCATCAATTCCCGATGCGCAGTGGCGAGGAGCCGCAGGCCCCAGTGCCGTCTGCGACCAGACCTCCAACGCCCCGGAAATAGAAACACACACCTGCAGCGAGATCTTGCAACCTTCCCCCCTCCCCTCCCCTACAGGCTTTTGGTTGTGATTGTTCAGCTGCTGTTGTTACACCCCGGCGTGTTGCGACATGTCCTCCCCCCTCCTCTTCGAGACTACAACAAGGGACGCATTCCCGCTCCACACAGCCTCGAAGCGGCACACATCCCCCCATGGTAGCTAGCCCTGACAGGCAACATGTCGAGGGTGATATGATATATCCGGGCGTTGGTGAATGGACAAAGGGGGTTGGGACGCTCCGGTAGGCGATCTCTACGGGATCGACACGCCTCATAGCCACAGAGATGACATGGCATCATACATATCCAGGAGTTGAGTTATAGGGACTTGCGCACTGGAACGACTCGCTGCGCGTGATCAACCACGAGCTGCGTCACCGGCATGGATGAGAAAGCCACCCTGTGCGATGATCCCGAAGGGAACGGGCCATTTCGGATGTCCTATCTGCCCGTCGCGCATATCATCAAGAACACTGAGCACTCCTGGAAGCGATCAACGGAGAGACAGAAACGAGTCCGCAAGGGGGCACGTCTCTGCCTTCAATCCCCGTAGACATATGTATCTTCACATATGGTAGCCAGGAGCAAATCAAACCAAGTGGTATCCTGCTCCCGACGACCGAGAACGGCCGTTTCGACGCAAAGCTTACCCATCTGGGGAGCTCCTCGGCCCCATATCGATGAAGAACGAAACACAAGCCAAAGCCACGTGTACTGCGGGATACTTAACTTATTTTTCGAGTCAGTGGGGAAATGAACGTCTGCGATACTGGGCACACCCATGTTGAAAGCCGCTGCCCTTGTTCGGAACTGGCCCAGATCCGAATACCTGTTACACAGTACGTAGAACCGGGCTCGTTCGAAGTATCACAAGCCTCAACGCGCGCCTGCCCTGACAGCCTGACAGCTGGCAACGACAGGCCACGGATGACCCCGAGATTGGGGGAGTGGACGAGAAGCCTATAGCGGACTGAAAGAATCCCTGCCACCCCTGTGTGAAGGGCCGGGAATACTGCTATGGATAATCGGTGGCCACATCAATATCACCTGCCAGCCGCAATACGTCCTTGCACGGCAGGAACATGGCAATCGATCCTTCGGGGCGTCGTGTGTAAATGATCAGGATTCGAATATGACCCCAGATGAACCAGGCGATTGGTAGTTTCCTCCGGGGAGGCGCGAGGGCTCCCCGGCGATCAACAAACCGTTTGCCAGCGCTGACGGGGTTGGAGATGGGTATCAACCGCGCTTTGAGCTGTATGTTTCCGAGGTGATATTGCTTCGTACTACCTGCGTCCAGGTTTGACGGTTGGGTTTCCGTGCGCCGGGTGTTCTTGACAACTTCTCTACAACGGCGGCACAAGCATGCTGCTTCCAGCCCCGAAGGTGCTGGGATCCACTGGAGCCGCAAGGCTGGTTCCTCGATGTGCGAACGGGCTCGGAGAGTGAGCTTGAAATTGTACGAGGTACACCTTGTTGTCCATCCTGAAACACGTCTGGGCAGTCTGGGGTACCGGCACTTCCAGGACTTCGCAGCTATACGTACTCAGCCACAGCCGCCGAACATGGGGAGCGCCTTCAAGCCACAAAAGCTTTCCCCGTGGGGTTCGAGAAAGGTGATTCGTCAATCAAGTTTCCTGAGGCTGCGCGACACGATGTTGAATGAATTCTGGCACGATACCGGTAACTGCCTCCACGGTCGTTCCGTCGAGGTTTCGGAGTCACTGCAACATCGCGACATCTTCCTCGTCGTTCTCACAGTACCATATCAGCAGTCTCGACCATTGCATCAACTTTTCGTCATGGTGGGGTCTTATATGTGGTTCGTGAGTTGAGCGGAAGTCACAAGACGCGTAAGACGCGCTCCATCGAAGCCCGGGTTTCACCGTCTTCCCGAAATGATTTGCATTAGAGTTCGACCCCAATCATCTCGGTCGCAGAGAACCCTCATGGGCAGGGCCGCACGACCGCTTCGAATGCTCCGGCTAGTGGAGCAGCGAACAAGGCTGAGCTTCTAGACCGAATTAAGGGCGACCTGCAGGGTCATAGCAACGAACCTCATAGGCTGCGGCCCGGAAGTGGCCTGCCGTCACGGAGAGCGGAAATGAGGCTCAGATGGGGGATGTAGGCACCCTGTCTCGAAACGCAGACAGGGCACGAGCAGGGAGTTAAACCTGAATAAGGTGCTCTCGCGTACGTGAATGGCCTTGAGGTCTGAAATTACGTTCCCAGTTCGGAGAGGCAGTGAGATTGCGGAAATTGCATCTATAACTCATGGCCTTTCTTGGGTCCGCGGTAGGTATAATATGACGACGAAACCCAACAACGAGGGTTGCAAGTGGCCAGCAACCACAGCACCCTTAACATGGGACAGAGATCTTGTAGTCGGTTCAGGCTTGCATTGGAAGGCGAGCCGCGATGAAGGTCCGGGTGTTGTAGCCTTGCAGTGTTACATTACATGGCCGATCTTGGTGATTTCCGCTCTGCCTATCTGATTACCCAAGACCCTCACTGGCCAGGACAGAATGGGCAAGCTCCTAAGGCTCCCTAAAAAGACATATCCATGCCCTCAACACCAGGGAACATGTTGGTAAATCTTTTTAGGCACGACGCGTCCCCGGGAGGCGGCTGGTACATCGGGAAGTACATACAGCAGGGGCCAAAATGCAAGGACATGGGGTGTAGGCGGATCGTCATGGGCACGCGGGTCAAGACGATAATCTGCGAGGATTGATGTGATATCGAAGTTATTGAACGTGCCGCTACATGACTTGCTGTAGATTCGCCTTCGGTTTCCACACCGCTGGTGGCTTATCGCCGAAGAGTGCATTTTGTAGTCTAGCGCCTTCTTGAGCTCCGGCAGGTGGTTAATCAAGCCCCCTCAGGGTGTGGACTTGGCGACGTGGTTCTCTATGGATGGAGCAGTCGAAATGCCAGAGCGTTTCTGAGCCTCTCTCTCCTCTTCTTCTCAGACTCGCTGGACCGTGCTGTTGAACAGTCGCATCCGAAGCGTCATTCAGCCATCATGGTGGGGAGGCATGGAACGCGTACCAGGTTCCACTCTTCCCGTCTGCTGGATGAACAGGGGATGATCAATGAACGTGATCAAAATTACCCAGTGTTCATGATGGATGAGGATGGATTTTCGACATTTCGGCGGAGAAGACGACGTTGCTTAGTACACACATCGAGGGCAGCGATACATCAAACTGCAACACTTCGGTCCACTTAGCCGCAGTTGTAAATTGGTGACAGTGTGCTGTCAAAAGATTGCCAACAAGGCACAGAAACGAGCTAAGAGGCGATGAGCTCAGGGGTTGTCCGTTGGAGCATCGGCAACAAACAGGGGATTACATCCTGCAGTGAGATGCCATTATTCTCTGTTCCAATTTCCCATTCCAAGTTTTGCCAGCTCGAAGCCAACTTTGATCGCTTCCGCCATGGACGCCTCCCGGAAGGAGAAATGCGATCAAGGGGCCCCACAGGGCCAAAGGTTCGGTGAAGAAGAACCACTTCAAGGGCTTCGTTGTGAGAGGGTTTGCAATGAGCCCATATCAAGGTTGCCGTGGTCGGAATTTCTCCAGGTATTGATAATGGCAGCGGGGCCGCGTATGTACGACCAGGACAATAGCCACTAGTGCAATTGCGCCGAGAAGCTAATGCGTATCCACCGGCGAGAGCGTTCCTGACTCTAGGTACTGTGTGTATAGCTGGCTCGGCTGGGCTGTCTGGATGCTCAATCGATTCGCGACCGCAATTGAGTTTGGTCCAAGACGTCCTTCCCTGGGGCTTGCTTCCGCTCAACATGGGGGCCTGGGCTCCTTGTCTTCTGCCTGTGGTCTTGTCTCAGTCGGAACTCTCGGCCATTGATCACGTAGTTCCAAGTAAGAGCTGGGGGTCCGTTATGCTGCATAGTAGTGTGGGCAACGGGCTGTCGCTGGTATCGACTACCTCCTTCTGCATAGACGGGGCCTTGTTCCTGTGCAGGAGTGTAGCACTGTCCGTATCCAAATCTAAGGTTGCACGAGAAGGCAGGGTGGTGTCGATGGCTACATCTGTGCATGGTACGGTATGGATTTGCTCGCCGGCCCTAGCTGCACACTATGCCGGTATGCGGAAGCTTGACCCTCGGGGCCAGCCCGACCATGTCATATGCCCTCTACTCAAGAAGAATACCAGTGATAGTAGAGTGGGAGGCGCCGCAACGACTGGATGCCGTTTTTCAAGATTCTGGATTCCCCGTGATGACAATCGGCGTGGGTGGAACGGTGGGTGGTGATCCAGGCGGCCGGAAGTCCAATGGGTCAACTGGTTAGGCAGGATTCGAGCCCGGCAGTGGTTTTGATATTAAAGGTTCCGCCATCCTTGAAGGGTTCATATTCAGACATCCAGACATCCAGACATCCAGACATCCAGATACCAGCTGGATGTGATGATGGTGTCCGCAGCAATGACTATACAGAGTACATTAACAATCGGCCTTGCACGATACAGACTGCTCTTGTTTGATTGAGAAGGGCCGGCAGTCAATAACGAGGTTCTGTCGATGAGATGCCGATCAGCTGGATCTTGATAGGCACGGTGGGAGCTTGTCGGAGCTTTTCTTTTCATGCAGCGGGCGCTTGACCAATTCCCCCCTTTAATTTTTCACCAACGCCGGCAGCCCCACGTGCCGCTTGTGAAAACGGAGACGGAAACTGACTCTGGTCTGCCCATATCTAGTTTTACCTGGCCTTCCTGACCTCCAGGCCAGGGCATCCATGGATGGTCCAGGGGTAGAAACAGCCCAGGAAGTTTCGATGGATGGAAAATGTGCGAAATCGATACTGCGGACGGTGCCTGATCGGCCCATATCGAATATAGGCAGGCCGTGTAATCCTGATCCGAACTGGAGCAGCGAGCACATTCCAGGCGTGCCTATTTTGCAATGTCCAAAAAAAGACGGATGGGCCCACAGCGGGTATCGGGTGGTATAAGTCCAGTCCAGAAGCCTTATCACAGGCGTGTTTATTCCCGGGTTCGCATGGGACGATCCATCTCTGGGAGGAGACCTCATCGACGATCTATGGTCGGCAAGGTGACAGGAGACGAGAGGGAGAGGGGCCAGCAGGTGCGCAGCGGCGAGGTTGCCAATATGGGACTGTGAAATGGACCTAGCCGGCAGAAATTAGAAGAGACAATGTCGACGAAGATATGGGCGACTGCAAGGGACATGAATGTGCAGCTCAGAGTTTCTCAAGCCAGGTCAGGTTATCTTTCCGATGGCTGTACTGTACATACAGGTGTTGGAAAGTGGTACGGATGAGGTTACATCCATACTACACCTGTATTGTACTTGGGATGGATCCATGTTACATGTTACAAGGAAAGTCCGTGCTGCGGTACCCGCCTCGTTGCGGCAGCCCCGGTCACCACTGACGTACCCCTTCCAAGGTTGATCGCGGTTCGCAACTTGCAGAGGCTGTCAGAAGCGTTCTGTATTTTCCTCTGGTTACCTATCTAGGTGCTCTTCACTGGAGGTGTCCGGATCACGGATACCGGTAGTACCTAGGTACCTAGGTATATATGGATGTATGTCATGTAGACAGACTACCCGGACGATACATGAGAGAGTGAAGCACTCCTTCCAAGGTTCCTACTAGTCTGGGGCTACCTAGGTACCTAGGTAGGTACCTAGGTATGTACTTAGGTACCGCTTTGCCTCTAGGTTCCAAGGTTCAGCTCCAGTTGCTGCCCTGGTGGCCCCGGGGTATCTAAGCCAGTTGGGGCCTACTGTGTGTACTACTTACCTAGGTATGTTACATACTTAGTATCTATCCCGGCAAGCTTGGCCCAGCCCATTTTTACCCACACGCGAACCCACTGCACACTATCCACTGCCTACCAAATGGCACACCAGCAGCCTGACTGCCTGACAACCAGACAACTTGACACTGGGCGGTTGGGGCACACACACACCACACCACCTGGACAGTCCACGAGTCGGGGCCACGCAATTGAGGAGTACGGTGCACCGTACTCGAGTATCAATTACATGAGTACGGCATAGTTGATGCAACCGAGCCTGATGTATTGATACTTACCATGCGTATGTACCACCCCAATCATCTAACACGAGCAAGCTTTGAACGCCAGCGACGCCAGGGGAGGACGCATCCACGCAATACCGCGTATCTTCGTACCGTAAAGGATACCGAATACTCAGCACAGCCTCGCAGCCCTGGACACTTGGAGCCTGCTATTGCTGCTGTACCCCCACCCATTCTCAACAATCCGTTGATTGCTCTGGGCTCCTCCCCTGTCTCCCTTGGTCTTTGCCCTGTTTGCCTGGCACTGGGGCCAGTAAACGACCACTCTTCGCATGTGCTGTCCGTGGATGCTATTGCAGTGCTGTTGCAGCCCTGGGGCCCTGGAGCCCTGGAGCCCTGGAGTGCTTGGTGCTTGGTGCTTGTGCTTGTGCTTGTGCTGGTGCTGGTGCTGTGGTTACTCTGCTGTAGTACCGTACTGTACTGTACCCCATCTAGGTACTGTGTCGTCCTGCAGCCTATCATTGCCGTTGTCCCTTCTTGTTGCTTCCTTTCCAAACCCTCCAATGCTCGTTTTCCTTCCCTCTCACTGCAGACCGCAGCTTGACCTGGCATTTTCTCTCCTAGCTACGCTGCTACGCTACCACCCTGATTAGCCGCCAATCTTGCATCCTTATTTTTTTCAATCCCGTTCTCGTTTGTCCGACGAAAACACACACGTACTCTTCCACTGCTATCCTACCTCGTTTCCGCGCTCCCATCCGTACATAATACTCCGCATCCGATCGACATACATCATCGCCTGCTTCGTTGGACGTACGCATGACACTTCGTGAATTGGGGAAGGAGGAACACGTCCAGATACACGTACACTTACACCAAGAAACGCTCCAGTGTTCACGAACGCCGTCGCTGCTTCCTTGGACTTCACGATAGAGATAATTCGGGCCTCCACGTCGCTCGCTACTGTTGCTTTTGGCTACTGGCTACTGGCTTTCTCTGGACCTTATAACCCGTACACCATTGATCCTGACCAAGCCTCGGGAAGGCAAATTCCATTCCCAGAAACGGGACAAGCCACAAACCACAAATCTTACTAGGTCAGTAACGTTGGCAAGCTGGCAATCCCTGGTTCAGTGGTTCAGGAAACCTTGGAAGCCTAAGCACAAGCCCGCCGCCTATCAGCTTCCAGGCGCGCTACCCCTTCCACTAGGGCGTTATCTGAAGCCTCTTGCTTGGATGACTACGCCGGCAGACCCAGCCCCTCTCAATTTGTTCGCCATTTTCCTGAACCTCCAGCTCCCCCCATCCTGGTGTGCAAGGTTGTTGTCGTCCTGGCCACCTCAATCGCTCGCTCAAGTCGAAGAGGCCGACGAGTCAATCACCCCGAACAGACAACCGAACTCAGTACTGACCTCAATCCCCCCCCTTCAGGCGCCATCCTTCCGCTTGTCGCTCGTTAAAACCATTTGCTCGTGTTTTTTCCTGTTCAGTGGAACAATCGCTTGTTACTCTAGTCTCCACGAGGCCATCCCATCTACGCTACCATTTCCCACCGGATCCGCCGCACTCACCCAAGAGCCGACACTCGTCGACAGCTCCACCAACTAACTAACTACCCGCCTGCGCCGAATGGGGTCCGCGTCTACTACTGAGACACTCCCTTTCCGATACTCACCCGCGCTTCTCCTCTAATCTTTGCGTACGACGAACGCCATTCGAGAGCAACCATTACTACCAGAAGGAGGGAATACAAGCAGAGGAAGTGGGAACAGTAAACAAGGCTCAGGCGCAGACTTTGAGGACCAGCCCCCGCAATCGTGAGACTGCCTCGGCGAACACACAGCGCAATCCTCAAGAGGACAAAAGGGAATTGACTAGCCCCACCCAACTGGGCAAGGGAGGTGCAGCTACTTGCGTCTAGCCGTGGCACCGGGCTGCTTCCACAGTGGCCAATCTTCCGTCCTTGCTGATCGCAAAAGCTGCATACCAGCTGTGAGCAAGGTCGCTTCTCTCAACTCCACAAATCCTTCTTGGAACTCGGCCTCCCGCCGCGCCAACAGCCTAGGACCCATCATGGCGTCCGCAGCGCCCCGTCTAAAGATTCTATCAGGTGTGTTGACCCCCGACTCCATTGTACCTTGTACAAGCGTTCTTCCATCTGCCTGTGTTGCGCTGCCTCCGCCGTCCGCATCGGCTTCTCTCACAAGCGCGACACTGCATTCTTCGGGGCATTTCCCTTGAATAAGCCCCTTCCCGCCCGGTTCCACGCTTCATTCCTCCTAGTTCCCACCCTACCGCACACTCGTTTCAGTTGTTTTCTTCCTGGGACTTCGGTGCTTATGCATCCTCCATCGACCCTTTAGACATGGCTGACATAGAACCGATGAACGTTATCACAGTGGGTGGAAATGCCGTCTCTGCTTTCCTGTCCTGGAGGTTACAGGCGACCAATGCCTGCGATGTCACCCTCGTGTGGAAGTCTGGCTATGATCACGTAGCCCAGTATGGCATCTCGTTCAAGTAGGTCATGCCGTGCAGCGAAACTATAGCTATCTGCGTTCTAACAAGCTCTTCCCCAGGTCCGATGTCTATGGCAATGAACGATTTAAGCCACGTCGAGGTAGGCAGAGCAATGTATATCCTTCCTGTTCCTCCACAGGCCGCTAACGAGATTTCTAAACAGTGGTCAGATCACCGGAGGAAGCTATCAGTCGTAAAGATTCACACTACGACTATGTCGTCCTCTGCGTGAAATCACTTCCCGACGTGTACGACTTAGCCTCTGTCATCGAGTCCGTCGTGGTTCCTCAACACACATGTATCCTGGTCAACACCACGAACGCCATTGGCGTTGAGGCAGCCATCGAGGAGCGATATCCGACGAACGTCGTCCTGTCTCTAGTGGCGGGCGCTGACATCGTACAACTCGGCCAGAGCGAGTTTGAACACAAGGGTTCCACGGAAGTCTGGATCGGTCCGGCGAAGAGGAATAGCGAAATCCCCGCCACGATACAGGATGACATGGCCTCTGCTCTTGCTATGACGCTGAGCTCCGGTCAAGTGGACGCCAAGGTTTCCTCGAACATTCGCCAACACCAATACGAGCGAGTCATCGGGTTGGTGCACTCCCCAATTCTCTGCCTTCCCTGGGCTCGTGCTTGTAGCCGCCTTTTGGATTGACTTGGCTAATTCTTGTCTGTAGGCCCATTGCTTTCCATCCTGCCAGTGTCCTTTTCGAGACCACAAATTACGCTGAGCTCCTGGCCAAGCCTGCTGTGAAGCCCCTCATCTCGGGAGTCATCGACGAACTACTCGAGCTGGCAAATGCTCATGGTTGCAAGTTTGACGCAGACTATAAGCAGAAAGTCATTGACGACATGTTGAAGCAGTCAGGGACGGATAGCATAATGTGGCAAGATTTCAAAGCCCAGCGTCCGATGGAAGTGGAAACCTATCTCGGCTCTCCCGTCAACTTGGCCAAGGAGGCTGGCGTCAAGGTGCCACGCATCGAGACTCTGTACGCATTGCTACACCATTTGAATATTGTCAACCGAACCAGGCCCAAGATCGACATGGTACCAGCAGCGGGTCCGCCGCCACCATCGATCTCGCCCACATCTACAGCCGTCCCGTCTCCACTTCCTCGCATGTCGATGCAGCCTCAACGAGGAATTCCACCGAATGGGATTCCCAATGGCAATGGCATGCCCCCTCGACCACGGCCACGAGGTACCTCGCAACTGGGACCAGCCTCTGGCATGCGCCGTTCATCGAATGCCGGACCTACTAACGGTTACGGTCGACCACCGATGAACGGGCCACCGAACGGGCCACCGAACGGCTACCCTCGGCCGCCAGTAAAGCGAGACTCATTGGATGGCAACGATCTGGAAGAGTTCAGCCATCTGGTCGTCTACGATGACATCCCCGACGGAGGCGGGGCGGCAGCGCCTTTCGATCAACCGGACCTGGCGCTGAGGGAGCGCGAGCTGCAGATGCGGCAACGCGAGCTTGCGTTAAGGGAACAAGAGTTGCGAATGAGGAGGGGTCCGATGGGACCGCCGCCAGGACCGCCAGGACCGCCAGGGCCACGCCGTGGACCTCCGCCAAGAATGCCAAGTGCTGCAGTCTACGATGACGACGATGAGGACGACGATTACTTTGATGCTAACCCTGGACCGCCGATGCCTATGATTGATCCGGATAACTTCGACATGATGAGTGTCACATCTAGGAAGAATCGCCAACATCAGGCAAAGCCCTCGGCCGCCCAGTTCCGAAAGAATCCAGAGTTCGATACCGCGCCCTCGAGGACGAGCCGATTCCGACCGAGCTTCGGCAGGAACCGTTCCAGCCAGATGGTCAGCCAGGCTCCCAGCTTGCACGACAACATCTTGGAGGATCCACTGATGGGTTTCACGTCCAACAGATATGGTGCAGTTGACCGATCCGCAATGCAGCAGGAGTCAAGAGCGAACTCGATCACATCCCAACGCATGGATGATATGGCATGGGGCCCTGGTGCCCCCGGCGGACCCATGGGGATGAATGGGGCGTTTCCTCGGCGAGCGAGCCAATCTCCCGGGTATGCTCCATCCATGAGAGGAGGAAATGGCAGGCCTTCGCCACCCAATGGGCTTGGCGGTCCTGTGATTGGTGGCAGACCGTCTCCACCTAATGGTGTTCGCCAGCCAATACCACAATATCCTCCAGGTCATGGCAATGCTGTTGCACCGCAACAAGTCGAACAGCACGCTGGGGTGAGCAACCTTAACCCGTCCAAAAAGGGCAAGAATGTCCCAAGTCTGACCGGAAGTGCGAGCGCCAGCGCGGGCAGTGGTGAATCCACCAGCCTGGACACGCCATCCGCACACAGCAGCCAAAGTAGCCTCGGGGCTGGGCCGACGATTGCAGCACGCTAGGGGCGCCGCATCACCCGGTACGGCCCTCCGGGTCGAGCACCAGGGTGGCTGCAGTTCCCGAGTCTTTCAGCACTACGGAGGTCCAGTGTCAGATCAGCTCGTTGTGAAGACATAGACTGATCAGACGCCGCCCTGTATTCGAATAAAGTGGGAGGAAGGGTTTCGGAGCGACATCTGGTGGACGACGTACTATCTCCTGCCTCTTCTCGACGTGCAGCGCGAGGCTTTCACTTGGGCGATATCTATTGCTACCTAAGCGAACACTCGTGATGAGTAGTCTCGAATGCGAGAGACAACAAAGACATGGCATGCATACGAAAATATAGACCGAGAAAGGCAGCCGGGGCGAGAGGAGAATGGGGCTGGATTACGACACTTGGGCCGGCGCACTCGTACAAAGTCACCAACATAATTTTATTGGACCAGGTCCTGGGGGATGACGAACAGGGACCGAGTCCGACAGTACATAGGGCATTTTGGCGCGGCAGGCGGAGGGAGTCAACATATCACCACATACTTATTTTATTTCTGGTAATACAGCAATCGTCAACATTGCCCTCCTTCGACCGTCCACACTTCGTTTTCGTCACTTTGCCACCGCCTGCCGGGCCGCCCATCTGACCGCTAGACTATGGAATGGGCAGTCTGGTCATCAAAAGTCCATCGCGGTGCTCATGGTACCCGTGGTATGAAACAGGAGAGGTCGAGGGCAGGAACCACAGGTTCTGATCTCTGTCGGGTTGTGAACGCCATCGAGACCGAACGACTGTTATCGAGGAATATATTTTGCTGCTGTATAAACAAAACTATGGTCATCGAAACCATACCACTCCTTGATTGTCCCTTTCCTTTTTTGTTCTTTTGTTTTCGTTGCGTTTTTGTTTCCTTGTTGCCTTGTTTCCACTAGTCTGCTGGGTTGCTGTTCAAAAGTTGCATCAATCATGACACGACGGCGGCATAACTTCTCGTTTCTTACATCTAAGGGAGTTTTCATATGTTTTAGGATATATTCAGGGCCAGGGCAGGGAACAGGAGTGCATGGGATGGTGGGGGAACAGGAGGAAGGTAGTTCCTTTCTATATACCTCGTGAGATAATAGACTTGTTCTGGGACGTGGTTTCTTGCTTTCCACTTCGCTGCTGCTTGGTTTTGATGATGTGTTTTAAGTCGAACGAGGAAAGTCTCGGGCGAGAAGAGGTGGCATAGGGTGAAGCGTTCTCGTCACGGACGCCCTTTCCTTGGCTTCTCGTTCTATTGCAGGTGGCTTCTTCCATCAACAGCAGTATGGAGCAGAGGAAGGCTTCTGATAACCCGGTGATGATCGTCGAGGCTATGGGAGGGGAGATGAGACATTCGAGCAGTGAGCAGCCTCGGGACAGACATGAGACCAAGACCAAGACCAAGGTGTGGACGGATGCATGGGCGAACGAACCTGTCGATAGTCTGAGAACCGGCAGCGCTTCCTTCTTCTGAAAAAAAAAAAAGGGCAAGCATGATATAATATAATGCAGGTCAATATCAGATCGTTCCAAGAAGCTGCTCTGTGCCTCTCTGTGCCGCAGACCTGCTTATGGTGATAAGGCTGGTAATACAATTGTCTGTCCTCGACGGGCTCGCGATTCGTAACCCCAGACAAGAAAGATGTGCGGACTGGCGATCTCGTCGAGATGACACGTTATATATGATGAAGAAGCCCCGGCTCCCCATCTTACAGTATAGGTAGGAAACGCTGGTACCGAGATCCTTATGGAAGAGCCGCACCGTATTTCTACTCTGTCTAGAAGGTTAGTAGCACCAACGAATATGACGTATATGCACCCACATATGATAGACTGTCACTATTCGAGAACAGTATAATATTCCATCAGGGTATACGACAGCCCATGGGAGGTTATCTGAAACATAGAGATTTATTGGGCTGTGGAATATATCGATGTTTGCATCGCGCCCTGCCTTATCGTACCCTACCTGCCGGATGCAAGTTGATGGCGCATCTGTGGGCCCTGGGCGGTATACAACCTACCTTAGGTAGGCAGAGCTTCGTTTCAATGCCCCTCTGCTGACTTCGCGATAGAACACAAGGCGGACGCCGCGGAAGATTTGCTGGTTCCCATGCGCTGGCATCTTGGGCACCTTGGGCATGGAGTGGTTGATGAGGTTCCAAGCTTCCTACCAAAGAGTGTCACCCCACGGACGCAAACTCTCGTCGTCCAACCTGATAATTCATTTGCGACGTAGTCTGATCACAAATCGGGTTTTCATGTCTCCATTGACTCACCGATGTGATGAAATGACGGACATGTGAACCGTCAGCTGCATGGACGTTGAAGGTAGCTACCAGCTGCTGCCAGCTGGTCAACACCTGGCGTCTGGCGTTTGGGGGTTCCTCCAGCACTTCAGACTCAACCGCGTTCCGCGTCAACAAATGCGCTGTCCGATCGCCATACTAGCCGAAGCGTCTTCACACTATATGTACGCCATTGGTTGGTTGGTACTCATTTGTCAGACACAATAAGCTATACGAATTCATTGCAGCACTTCCGCTGCCTTTTCACTCGTGCAGCCACCATGAACACCAACAATCAGGGCACCCAGCGGCAGTCCATGGCCACCTCGGGCAGCGCCCTCAAACAAAGGCAGCTGGTACGACGACGGTTTCTTTTTTGGTTTTTTTGTGCTTGTTCTACTATCAAGTTCTGTTGTGACTATAGATCGCCGTGACTAACTCTATTCGCTACAGGCTCAGCTGCATTCGCAGCTCGCCCAGCTCTCAGCCAATCTCTCTGACACCGAGAACCTCCTCCGGATGACCAGCGTCCAAGCAGAATGCATGCGTGGGCTTGGCAGCTGGCATGGTGGGCTGTAAGTTCTCCTCTTCAGATTATTTGGCTGTATGCTTGCGGTCTTGCTAACCAGTGTCTATGCAGGTTCATGGCAGCCAGCAAAGTCCTTGGCGAGGAGTCGGTGAGGGAGCAGCCCCAGCAGCAGCAGCATGATGTAGGGCAGAAGTGAAGAGGCTGCTTCAACGATTTCCCTTCTGAAAGCGGCCCATCCAATTTGGCCTTTCAGTGTGGCCTGCTTGCGCGGTCTTGAGAGCGATGAGCAAGGCTATGGCCTTGGCAGTCCTGTGAAACACTGCTAGGTGCTGCCTCTTGGGACTATCACGGTAGCTCGGAGCCTCTTGGTGCCCAACCACGGCGGCAGGTTCATACACGCTGTCCCACGGATGTTGGAACCCAAAGACAACCCAGGATTTTAAGGCAGGAGGTGACCATCCAGGAGTTGCATTTCAGGGAGGTGTCTGGGTCTGGAGTTGTGCGTCTATGGTAGTGGCCTCCACGGTGGCCACCTCCTTCTGCAGTTTTGGGGCTCGGTGAGGCCGCCTCTTCTGCCTCTGGGCGTTGACCGGAAAGCGTTTCTGTCGACTGCAAGTATGGCACTTGATCGTCAAGACATCCGCCCATGGTTTCCTACCGCCTTTGCTCGCATTCTCGACGGTGGAGGTACATGTCTGGCCTTCAACAAGAAGCGTGTCGCAGTGTTTGCAGATTGTCCGCTTGATGTCTGGGGTGATGCGTATTTGTGTCTTCAGGGTCACCGAGCGGAGATCGGTGAGCAGTTTGCGGGACAAGGCCTGGGTGGTGGCGGTTGAGCACCCGTCACGCTTGGTGTTGTCTCTGTGGCCATCGGGTTCCATGTCAACGTCAGGATCCGTTGCTGCCGGAGGGTTTGTTTGGGTAGACCCAGGCCCTACTTTGGCAGCTTCTGCCAGATATGTTGCTGCTTGGTAGAGGAACGAGATGCGAGAGTACATGGGTCGATTATGCACCCCGGTTTTCCCCTTCGCCATTTTCAGAACAGTCAAGAATGATGCTTGCTTCGGTATCGCGGTATCGACAATACACAATGACACCTCTTGAATCAAACCAGGTGATGGGACTTTAGCAGTTTTCTGACTGTCCGCGGCTGGTGGTGGCTGAAGTGTGATATGCAGCCCCTCGTAGCTTCAAACCTAATAGGTGTTTCAGAGGCTAGCGGTAGGTGTCCGTAGAGGGTGCTTGGTGTATCCTGTGTTGTCGTGTGTGACGGTGATTTTCTCCTCTTAGCACCGCCAGCCTTACCTCCTCGGAAGGCTAACCTAGGTACCTAGGTACGTACGTGGTACCTTTCTTTTCTGCCAGGCACGGCAGGTGCAGTCAATTTCGCTGGCAGGCAGGGCCACCCCCGCAAAAGAGGACCGTGCATCCCGCATCGACCTTGCTCCTGAAAAGGTGGACCGCTTTCCTCAAATAGGCTAAAGCGCTGGGAAGGCAGCCAGTGAGGCGGTGCAAGCGGCCACAGCGCACCGTGGCGCCCTGACCTCTTCGTTGCCCCTGCTGCTTCTGTCAGCTTCACCTAGCCTGGCCTGAGCATTCCAAGCTTTCCTTCTTTCTCACCTCCAGCCTCTTCGACCTCGAAATTTCCTCCCTCCACCCCAAGAACAACACCAACCACCACCACAACTTGTCGGTGGTCCATTCTCAATACATACGTTGACCTGCTCCCTTGCGGTCTGCACGTCGATCAAACCTTTATCTACTTTCTATCGCCTTTCTGCGTCCTTTATTCTCTGTTTATTCACCACGCGACTGACTCGGCCGCGCGCCCTCTTACGACCTTCGACACTCCCCAAGTACCTTAATCAACATCCAAAATGTCTGCCGAGGAGGACCTCATCGACTACTCCGACGAGGAGCTGGAAACCCAGAAGACCACCGCCCCCGCCAACGGCAAGAAGACCGAGGCTGCGGCTGGCGACAGCGTCGACAAGAAGGGTTCCTATGTCGGCATTCACTCTACCGGTTTCCGCGACTTCCTTTTGAAGCCCGAACTGATTCGCGCCATCACCGACTGCGGTTTCGAGCATCCTTCGGAGGGTCAGTCCTGATATCTTTAATCCATTCCAGCCTACCGTTGCCCACAACCCCTCCTGCATGCTATGCCAAAGGGTCCCGTCCATCTCGCAAGCAAAAGCAAAACAATCGTGTCAAAAGTCAATCTCGATCTTGGGAACGGATGTCGGTGTCGTCGCGGTCAATTAGAGGCTTTTGCCCTACCAGAAACAATCGAGCGGTAGTCATGTCCTTACGATATATACTGGAGTCGCGGGAAGGATCAGTTGGTCGTCAAATGGCCAAGGTGCGATTGTCTGCTCTGGGCCGTTTGGTACCACTTGAAGCACAATCTGCTGGCCATTTAGTAGCTCATATTGAGCGCCGGCCGTCATATGATGGTCACATTCGAAGTGGTCGTGTTGACGGCTCGTCGAGCCTAGCGCACCTCGAAAAGGCCTTGTCCCACGGGGACGACCGGGACCGCATATCTGCGACGCAGGTTCTGTGAACGCTGCGGGCTGACAGTTGGCCGGCTGATATATTCGCGATGGTTCACGACGACCTTTTGTTTGTATTGGGCGAGAAACTTTTGCTGCGATGATGGACGGACCTTCGCGACTCCCTCTTCGTCCACTCTTGACACCTTGCGAGACAAATCTTCTAACATCCGATCGCCCGTACAGTCCAGCAAACATGTATCCCTCAGGCGCTCCTCGGAGGTGACATCATCTGCCAGGCCAAGTCTGGTCTGGGAAAGACTGCTGTCTTCGTCCTCACAACCCTTCAGCAAGTCGAGCCGGTTGCTGGCGAGTGCTCAGTTCTGGTCATGTGCCACACCCGTGAGCTGGCCTTCCAGATCCGCAACGAGTACAACCGATTCTCCAAGTACATGCCCGACATCAAGACCGGTGTCTTCTACGGTGGTACCCCCATTCAGAAGGACGCAGAGATTCTCAAGAACAAGGAGACTCACCCCCACGTCATTGTCGGAACTCCTGGTCGCCTGAACGCCCTCGTCCGCGACAAGTACCTGCGCCTAGGAAGTGTCCGTATCTTCGTGCTCGACGAGTGCGACAAGATGCTCGACCAGATCGGTAGGCTTGCATTGCTTGTCGGAAACGCCTATCACATTCGCTAATTGGAAGACAGACATGCGCCGCGATGTCCAGGAGATCTTCCGCGCCACCCCTCAGCAGAAGCAGGTCATGATGTTCTCCGCCACTCTGTCGGATGAGATCAAGCCTATCTGCCGCAAGTTCATGCAGAACCCCACGGAGCACTACGTCGACGAAGACACCAAGTTGACGCTGCACGGTCTCCAGCAGTACTTCGTGCCCCTCGAGGAGCGTGAGAAGAACCGTAAGCTCAACGAGCTTCTCGACGATCTTCAGTTCAACCAAGTCATCATCTTCGTCAAGAGCACTATTCGTGCGACCGAGCTTGACAAGCTGCTGCGCGAGTGTAACTTCCCCTCCATTGCGGTTCACTCTGGTGTCAGCCAAGAAGAGCGGTAAGTTATGCACCTGTGGTCAAAAGCATGACGGTCAAAACTGACTGTCACAAAGTATCCGCCGGTACAAGGAGTTCAAGGAGTTCAACAAGCGTATCTGCGTTGCCACCGACGTCTTCGGCCGTGGTATTGATATCGAGCGTATCAACCTGGCCATCAACTACGATATGCCTGCTGATGCCGATTCTTACCTGCACCGCGTCGGTCGTGCCGGTCGTTTCGGTACCAAGGGACTTGCCATCTCCTTCGTCAGCCAGGAACAGGACAAGCAAGTGCTCGAGGCTATTGGCAAGCGCTTCGAGGTCGCCATCCCGTAAGTACAGATGCACGAGACGTTTCCGTGACGACATCAGCTAACTTGTTTCCCAGTGAGTTCCCCAAGGAGGGTATCGATGCTAGCACCTACATGGCCTCTTAAACGGACTGCGTTCCAGCTGCGTGTTGTATGTTAAGTTTAGCCGCGCTATGAAGGAGTCTTAAGGTTAGGAGTGGGAACTTCAAGCACCAAAAAAAGGATCTGGTATTTATCCGGGGGTGTAGGATTGTCTGCTGTCTGCGGCTTCACACTGCCGCTCTTCTCCTACTTTGTCGTTTCGCGGTGGACGAATGGGGAGGAGCCGTCTATATGCTTTCTCGGTCAGGGCAGTCAGCCATCTTCTCGTAGACAGACAGAATGAACCGTCTTGGCCGATTATAACTCGTTTAACTTTTCATCCCAAGTCATTTGAAGCAACCTACGACTATGTGATGTCTTGCCTAGCGCTTCAAAGTGCTAGTATAGTCGACTCGGTCCTTCGTGTTGTACATTGTAACGGCACTCTTAGTGCCGCCATGGTTCTTGTAAACGGCCTCATACCAAAGGCATCGCAAACAAACTATCTACTCTCGTTGCCTATCGCCAAGTTAGAGGACCAGCAAGACTGATGACCTAGAGTCGTCAATGCAATTTTTCATAGGTGGTGACAGCCTTGGTCACTACATATGCGATTCGCCCATTTCATAGGACAACCATTCCGGTATATATGTGAAAGCCTACCTGGCGATTGAGTATAGGCAGGCTGTGCCATGTGGATGAAATCGATGGCTCGATGAATGGGTTTTGGCCAGCACTTTCTCATCTGATGAGACCCATGAACGCCTTTGAAGGTGGAATGTGTGCCTGGCCAGGATGCAATCCGGGTGGACAGTCCATCACGGGTGGGCTGGAGGATGGATGGCCTTGCACAACGCGAGATGGGAGCAACGTTGCCTGAAGTACATCGGATTCGTGAGGTAGAGACGGAAACCAGTCCCAGAAATCAATGTCAGTGGATTCGGATATATATATGTATATATATATATACAGATGTACATACCTAATTATGTTCACCTGGAACCCATTTCATGACCAATTCCACCCCACACGCCATACTTATTGTGCCACATGCCAAGGCTGGCACATTGGCCGGTGCAGCTGGGGGGCCACGAATGATGATGATGGTTTTCTGGGTGAACTTCTCTTCTTCCTTTCTTTTTCTTCTCCAAGTCCAGCTTTATGGCCGACGGCTATGACCGCCGGAAAGGAGGAGCTTGCTCCCTTGTTGAGGTGTACGAGTGGCCAGGAGTGAGGACGGGCAGGGACGTCAACTGGTAGGAAGGCATATGCAGTAGGCTTGATCCTATCTATACATTGCCCGGTGAAGCTGGCACATAATAGATTTATGTCTCTAAGATAATTAGGGTTCTGTATATAAGTCGGTTACTCGTTTACGTACTTGTCGTGATGGTTCATACATGTACAGTTCCTTTACGGACACTGGGAATAATCTACCTGATACCTAATCATTCCTATGTATGGCCTGTGCCACTGATTACTCCATGTACTAGAAGAATTGTTTAGCTCCTCATGATCTTCTCTTCCACATAGTCAGTACGAGCTATGTGGATGTCTGGCGCAATCAAAGTGAAACGACGTACAATCAATTGATGTGAATCGGACTATAGGGAAAAACAATCACACATTGGGTGCAAGACCAGATGATTGCTATAGGTCTCGCAACCCCACTACACATCAAAAGCCTCCCAGGGCTCTTACGCGCTGGGACTGGAAATGAGAACGAAATGTCGCTCCTTTGAAGCCTCGTGCGAGCCCCTGGGAGATTATCAAGGATAACTGTGTCGACCTATCGCAACATACGTATTTGAATAAGCGGGCGAAGGAGAATTCAAGGAAACCATGGAAGCCCTATAAGGAATGGAGATCGTTTCCACATGTCCAGCTGTATCATGCGACCCGAGTCTGGTGATACGCGTGCTATTTGCTTCAGCAAACAAAGTTTCGTGACAAAACTTTGGACTTATCGGCTGGATCTCATAGATTCTGCGCCCTTTGCATAGATTGAAGCGCAGAGTTGTGAAGCATAGCTATGTATCCAATTTGGAACTCTCAACCGGGGCGCCAGGGAAATTTCAGGTTGGTATGTTTCTTCTTCCCTTCTAAGCCTACATATGTAAGAAGGTGGCCTCGATGTTGGCTTTGCCCCAGAGTCTTTGGCAGGATTGTCCCTACTACGGCGGTGGATGATCTTAGGGTGAGGAACTCGAGGTTAGGCTTAGGTTGATAGGACGGTTCTGTGTCGTGCGCTCTATAGGATCACAGGAGTAGCCGAACCAAGCGGACTGGGATCCGGAGAGACGGGGCCCTCTTTCACTATCAGATTTCCCAAGAGAAATTCGAGGTAGATAGGCATATGACAGACAGGGAGGGCATACATATTTTCGATCGCGAAACCCTAGTCAGCGGGCGTCTCATGAGAGCCCACCTTGCTGTATCAGGCCGGGCGGGTGATCAAGATCCTCCAGGTCGCGACCTCGGGACTTGGTGCAAAGAGGGAGCAAGAGTCTCTAGTAGGCAGACAGTTTGCGCTATTCAAATGTCCCGAAGGATCTACTGCATGCTCAAGGCGTTGAGATCACCAAACCTTGCTTGCCGTGACTCCCACGGCCTCGTCGCTTCTCAAGTGACATACTATCTTGCGTGAACCATGATCTCTTCTTCAGACTTAGGAGTAGATTACGAGCAAGCTACAACATTCACTCCGAACCTATCGACCAAACTCCTGTAAGAAGATGGTGATTATCTAAAGAATTTGTCCGTTGGATGAGCCATAGCTCGAAGCACCCCCAGCGTAGAGCCGTGAGCCATAGGGCATGACTGCCAGCCATCCATTCGAAACCCCATTGTCTGACTTATGGTTATGCGTTGTGACATCAATATATGATACACGCTGCTCGTCCGCATGTAGAAGGTCAGGCATGGCAGGGAGCGGCCGAGGAGACATGAGGTCTTTCCGTACTTGGAGTAATCACAGGAGTGAACCTGCTTCTAGGTATTGTATGGCCAGCTGACTACATGCACATAATATAAGTAGTCTACTTATAAAGATATTATTACCTGGAATTCAATCAAAGGACCACAACGAATACCCCTAGGTACCAGTATCCTTATAGCTTCAAGTGCGACAGCGCAGCATCATCTCCCATCCAGCGATACCACTCATAACACTATACTGCGACATGCAGGACTATCAAGACCTCATCCAGCGAGGACTCTAGACGACAAAACTGCATCTATCTAGACGATGGGGAAAACCCTGGACACATGGGACCTAGACCAACATATATGACCTTCACTACGAGCGGCAAGCTGGGGCGCAGATGCCCACGGGCTAGGTACTGCAATGGGTACGACCAGTGTGCGGCGCTTGCAAGAGCAAGACGTACATCTGACGAAGCTCGCAGCGAGATGGGGCAACATGCATACTTCGAGCGAGTCCTGGCTTCCCCGGGCCCGCGTTCTTTGGGAGAAAATACCCCTGATGTACCCCATAGAATAAGCTTTCGGGAACCTCGGTGTCGCGAATCTCGGTATGTAGGCCACTTTCAAGAATAGCGGACCCCACAACCTGTAGACGACCTTTGATAGCTGAAGTTGCGCGGAGGACTTGCGTGGAGGAGGGACGGTGATAGGTGCTCGAGGTAGTTGAGATGATCCCAACACGGAAGGGTCCCACACCGGCCCGAGGCATCGTGAAACGAGCAGCTCCCAGCCTTCAAACTCCATTCAGTGTGGGCAGCGCGGCAAACCGGTGTGTTATACCGGGTTGAAGACGTCAGGACACGGTGTTGTTTGTTTCCGCGTTTCTGTGATGGCCATGGAGGACATGGTTATTGTCGGCTCCGGCTTGCACTGGTCGCTTGTGGCACCCACTGCTCTTCCCCGGTTTCTTCCACTAGCCGCCAAAGTCTACACAATCCCTCCGTTACCTTCGCTCGAGCATAAAGCATCCCCTAGCCGCACAGTTCTGCATGGACCATGTGAGTCTGTGTCATCGGGAGCGAGCTGTGACCTCGAGCTCGGCGGGGCTGCAGCAGGCGGCTCGATGTCTTCGCCGCTGACAAGCCCATCAAACGGTGAAGGTGACCTTGACGAGCTGAGGTGATGTACCCTCTGCTGCCTACACTAGTAGATCGCAGGAGCATCTGCCCCGACGACCCCGGCTGGGCTGTGGTGGATTAGCCGTCCTGCCTGGGAGGGACACGGACCTCTTGAACCGAGGCTGAAGCCTTGACGATGGTATAAGCATGAAGGACCCGAGACCGGGACCTGGTCGGACAGAAAGTGTCACGATGCTGATGTCAACAAGCCTCCTCGTCAGGAGATCCAACAGACGGGGGATCCATGAAGCTGACCTTGCCCCTCACGCTTCTGAGCCAAGCAGGCCCGAAACGGGGTCACTTGACAAATCCGATGGCATCCGAGCAACGTCCTACCACCAGCGGCGGCGGATAGACTCACCGCGAACGGAGTGAGGTCGGACGTTGCGAGCCCGGGAGGCGAGTGACTCAGCGGTGAGATGATACGACCCCTTGTCGTTTCCGCCACCTGGCACGGGACAAGGCCAGCTGGCTAGCCTGCGCAAAGCCCATGCTCACCGCTTTTGCCCGATGTGGGACTGCAAGGCGGGTATTTTGGGCACCTGACAACCAGCCATCGCAACTTCACGGCCGTTGGGGACGAATAAGAGCAAGAAGCAATGTGTTGGTGGTCACCGCTCCCTTCCCCAACCCCCCTTCCCGCGTCTGTCTTGACGGTGAGACTTGTACGACTTGGCCGGAGTACAATTCGAACGGGAGCCTGGCGTGCCAGTGCCTGGGCGGCTCTAGCCTTCCGGCAACCCCGGCCGGCCTAAAGACCAGTGAGCCTCCCGCGCCCGATGAAGAGGCCTCGACGGGGAGTACGACATTGCCGCTTAACGTGCACAGTTCTATTGCTGGCGAGGAGCAAATATGACTGTCCAGCATAGCCTTGCCACAAGGCTCGCTCCACATGGCCGGTCAGCCGCTCTTCCTACTTCGGGCGAGCGTGTGGTTCTAGTTTGTTCTGGCGTGTGAGTCAGCCTGGCGGGCAACCGTTTGTCCTGATGTGGTATCTTTGTGCCAACCGCGCGGCAAATACTTCAACCCACCTATCGTAGATTTATCGGCTACCCGTGCCGCTTTTAGGTCATAGCGAACTGTTGAGATTTTCAACACATCGTCATCGCCCGTTGCGACAACCTGCACCGATAGCCACAGGAGGGGCTTGGACTTTTGATCCCATCGGCGATAGGGATAGATAGGGTGAACAATGCCCTGTGCGTCACTCTGTTGGAATATTGTGTCAGTCGCTTTGCGCGGTAAACAGAAAGATTGGTAGCCTCGCAACCAAGTATGGCCTCGTATCGTGGAGCTGCAAGATCGTCCTGCTCGCGAGGCTGGCCAAGGCTTTTTGAGTCATATTTTGGACGAACTCGGAAGCGTACGTAGAGCCGATACTAACATCTTGGCCACATGGCATAGGCATGGCAGATATTTGGCTGCTAACAGTAGCTGTCCGCCTTGCCGGTCCGGGTCGCTCACCTCATGGTGCTGCTTGTACACTTCAACAGTAGTAAGCGATAGCCGTTACTGAAGATACGCTTGCGTTTCTCTGTGGAGTAAGCAGCATGGATGTCATGCTGTTAGCACGCAAGCGGCTCATCTCGAACCCGTTGCAACGGATACGGATCCACGATGATGATGCGGATCTAACTACACGTGTCGAACGAATCCGAGGACCCACATGCGTATCAGAAGTGAGGGAGTGAGAACACTCGCGTGAACGAATTTTGTACCTCACGATCCTCCTTGCACCACAACCATCGTCACAGTCGGACTGAGCCCTCAAGTAGGTAAGCTTGTCAAGTGTGCAACCACGGCGGAGCGGGGAAGGTTACGACAGTGACAATTGGATATTGTGCAACAGGGGGCTGGGCACGTCCTGGTCTCGTTGTGCATCGCGACAAGTCGGAGTATAGACTATACATTCGACTGCTCGCTGCTGCATTAAAGGTAGCAGATGGCTACGGTAGCATTGCAGTGTGCATTGTTGGAATAAGATGCAATGTGTGAGTAGGCAGCCCGGGAGGTTGACCAAGGCCAAGGCATCGCGAACCTTCTGGAAGCCGGAAGGAGACGTCCCTGATCGAGACGTCCCGAGCGCCCATCCCTCCCTCGTGTTCAGGTGCTGCTCCAAGATTTGTTCTGGAAGACTTTCGCTTGGACACGAGCCCAGCAAGAAATGCATGAACCATGCCTAGGCTGATACATGGACAACAATGTGTCTCAGCGGGGGGCTCAGGGTTTCCCGTGATGGTGTTGTCAATGGTGGTTGTGGAGTTGCAATTTGTTAGTGCAGAGGTTTACTGCATAAACTAGTCGAGTCGCCTGCCGTAGCCACACTTTTACATCCTCAGAGTCGGTGGCAGTGGCCCAGGATGGCCAGCAAATGGGTGGTTGCTGGCCAATCCGCCTTCAAGATGCCCAAGATATTTCGTAAGCTCTGATTGCCCCACTCACTTATCAAGGCGATCCTGGTGGCAGATGTCTGCTCAGGGCGAACATCAGTATGACAACTATGAGTGATCATCATCGTGATCAGTGGGTGAGAGGCACGAGGGCTGAGAATGGGCTCGCGAGAAGTTGACCACGAGGCGGAGATTGGCTGTCCTGAAGTGGCGTGGTCTCTCTTTACATCGAGATGTGTCGAGACGAAACAAAAATGAGGGTGAGCCGAGACAAGGGAGACCAGACAGACGTGCCAGCGTCCCGGGAGGCTATTCCTAATGTCGAAATTGCCATGGACCTCTGCTGCCCAGTCCAAGTATGTAGTGGAGGAGGGAGATGTTCAACGCCTGCAGCTGCAGAGTGACCCAGAATCACCTTATCATCACCCCTTCTCAGTTTTGATGCGGGGGGAACACGTTACTCTGGCCAACATGTGGGCGAACAGAACAGTCGCCTTCCCCGTATCTCCCCGCAAAACCGCGAACTTTGTTGACACGAAAGAGTCATCCGTAACAGACATCTTGCTTGTCCGCTGGCCGTTCTACAGATCCGCAGGCCCGGAGTATGACACTCGATTCTTTTCTGTGATGCAGATCGAGATGTGTATAGGGAATGACCTCCCTCGTGGCTCGTGGATTGTCAAATAGCAAACCTGTAATTTGTACAGCAGTACTTGTTCTGCCTGGTACGTCGGCCTCTCGCGAAGACGCAGTTCCGCGAATGTAAAATGCTTCGGGGTTCTCCAGCCAGCTTCACGTCCTATCCGTAGTAAAGGCTCTGTCTTTTTGGAGAGAATCCATGATGGACGTCTGATGCCAAATTTAGTTACAGGGTGGGCGACAGCTCACGACGATGGAGTGAAGGAGGTAGGCAGCAAGGCAGCAAGGCCGTAAAACCCGGTGTTTACACAGTGATAGAAAGGCTGGAAATTAAGTGTTACGCGTATTGTGCCGCAGTGGTACTAACAACCTTGAAACCCTGGAACGCACTGCCAAAATAAGGGGGGGGGGGGCCAATACCAGTGGACGCTGGGCCTGAATGGGTATAGGGTCCTGATGAGATTAGGAGCTCTGGAGGCCAACCAGCGAACCGCGACCATGGGCTGGCTGTAATAATTGCTTGTACTATGTCTTCGCGTCCCGTTCTTTGTTGCATTCATTCGAATCACCGAGGCTTAACTGACCGATTTGTTTCTTGCAATACGGACAATTCGGACAACACGGGTGCTGCAGCAGGGTGAGGTCATCGCAATCTCACAAAGCCCGTATTGTGCTTCTGGGTCTCATCACCCACATGTAAGTATGTGTTCAAACGAGCCCAGAGAGTGGGACAGTGAATGCTATAGTACGCCCGTCCACGGGTGGACAGGCAAGCAGGTCGTGTAGTGTGAGGAAAAGCAAGTGGGAGTACTCGCTCAGCCCCAGATGCAATTGGCAGAATCTTCCATGGTTACCTAGGCACTAAGTACCTAGGTAGTCCCGTTGTAGTCGATAGCGGTGTACGACTCAGCCAAGTTCTACTTCGGTACCTACCTCAGTAGTTTCCAATATTCCAAAGGTTGGTTGTGGCAGGGCAGCAGTGCGCCCTCCATCTTAACCTTGATACATGCTCAGGCCCTTCTCCCATCTCATCTCATCCACCAAGATGACTCTTGCACTCTTGCGAACTGTCGAGAACTTCATACATTCCTTCACTATTCCCCATCTTGCCCTTGATCACTTCCTGTTTTTGAGAAAGGTGAATATGACGAGTACATAACGAGAGCTACTTTGAACAACCACGCACGTAATATATTCAGAGGGCTAAACACTATAGCATATACTAAGAGAGATACAAGTGAGTATGAGCGTGGAGTGAGCTGGAGCAGCCTGGCCGAGCCGAGCGACCTGAGCGGCAGGACCGGAGAGAAGAGTCACACAAACCGCTGGCAACTTCCTGGCACTCCTGGCTGGAGTGCAAGGGAAAGTTCCTGCCAATCCTCTCGATGATGTGCACCAGTTCATCAAATAAGCTAGGCAGAAACGGAGCTGGGCGGACTGTGCTGCAAGACCAAGACAGGGATGCTTGGGGGCACTAGGGGGTGAGGGGGTCGTTACTTACCGATCTGACGAGTCACTCGTGTTTGGTTATCAACCAATCGGCGATATGCTGACTCTCTCTGATAGTCATTTCTGATAGTCAGCCACGGCAGCCCACACCAAATCTGCTAACAGCTCTGATCCGTTCCGGTAGGTATTGCCAGTACATGCACATTAGGTGCACCTTTCAGCGGTCGCGTAAGTACCGCCGGCAGTTTAGGCCAGGTGCACCTTGTGTGGGTAAATCTTCAAAACTGCTTGAATGCCCGCATCACCAAAATTCCTGTTGCCTTTTCCCTTCTTCCCCCCGTAAGGAGCAGTCAAGATGCTCGAATTTACCCTTTGAGAAGTGCAAAGCGACTCGTCGTAGTCTGCTTGAGCATTTGGTTGTCAGGTCGATACTTCCTCTCTATCTCATTTTTATGATTTACAAAATCTAATCTTTGCATCTTTACGTGCTCCAATCTCCTCTCAACCATTTTCCATCATTATACACCCTTCGTTGGGTCTCGTGGTGTTTTGTCATTTCTGTCCATTTGTCCCACCTTCTTCCCCGCGGACTATCGCTTCGCGATCATCAAAACCTGGTCGTCAGCCTGTTCTCTCAACTCCTTGTGCGGCATTCGCTTGCTCCTGCGAGGACAAAGACAACAATAGACCAGACCAGAGCAGATTCCCTGCCTACCTACCTCTGCTTTTAATACCACTTCCCCGTGATCGACTCACTCATCCGCCATCTCCACTTCTTGTCCTTCGGGAATCTTGAAAGAAGCGTCTCCTGACCCTCTTGTCCTCTTTTGGTGTTGGTGACTGGCCGGTGTCAGTCAATTTTCCAGGATCTCCTGTTTCGGACTTCCCCCTACTCAGGTAGAGAGTCAGTCACAGCCTGGCCATACGCCATACGCTATACGCCATACCCTGCACGCTGCACGCTACACTACACGTACGCGCAGTACACTCGCCACAAGTCCGAACGTTGTTCACCCAAGGCTGTTCAAAGGGTCCGGTCCGTCTTCGCCCCTTCAGCCCGCCAGGCCGTCATACAGAACAAGTTCGTTCCCGCGTCACGGGGTGTGTGAGTCGCCAGGTACGTACGAGCCCAAGAGCCCAAACCCCCAGCCAAAGTCAAACCAGCACCAGCCAGCCAGCCAGCCTAGCCCAACCCAGCCCATCGACAGCCACCCGCCCTCCCCCCCGCCCCTGCCTGCTCCTCTACCAAGGGTCTGCCACTACCTTGCTGCGGCAATGGCCGATTGCGCATATCTCTCCACCCACCGTGTTCGCCACTCTCCCTCCTATCATAGGCCCGGAAGAGTCATCCAGAGACACGTAAAACGGGAGCATCACCTACTGTCGTGGCCATGATTTCCTAACCTCGTCAACGCCGGGTGACGCTTACTTACAACTGCCTGGCCGACACCCTTACCTTACTACCATCACCATCCTTACTCATTTCCATCACATCTCCACTCCATTCTACATTGGGCCAGGCCTGCCTACCACTGCCTAGACACCAGGCTCCGGTCATCACATTCTCTCTTTTTGGGACATTGGATCTGATGAACAACGACAAGCAGTTACTCATTTTCCTATGAAGGTGGCGCATTCACAATCTTAAAAGAACACCTTTTCTTCCTCTTCATTCGACGGCATGTCCTCGCCCACAAAGGACGACTGCATCAGAAATACCCAGCGGATCTCTTCATACTCTTTCGACCTCCTCCTTCTTTCGATCATCTAGTGGGTCACGATATCCGGTAACTTAACTTCGGATCTCAGCCTTGCAATACTCACATACTTCCAACCCGACACGCAACTAGTAAGAATTATTTTAGCACGCCATGGCTTCGGTTTAAGGCCTCGATCTTGGTTGGATATCGCGCCGGGAAACTATCAAGGCTCCTTTCGCGCTCGAAACAGTTCGACATCGACCCTTCTTTCCTCGATCAACTTTGAATCAAGATGAAGTCCGCAGACGTTGATTCGCCGGTCTTCGTCCCAGCCTACCGAAATGTGTTATATACCTCCTCACTAGCCTCATCCGCGACGGCCTCCTCGGCCTCGGTATCTTCTGATGCATCATCCCAAAACTCCGACGACACAACAACTTCCCTCCTTACCGATTACTCCGACTCTTGTAACTACCTGCCGCAACCCCAACAGGCCTTCCCTCAGAGATCCCATACAACTCTGAGACCTAGCGGTGGTCTCTCCCAGGGGTTGCGCCAAAACCCCAGGCGGACCACGAATAGTTCCACTACTCGATCCGGCTGCCCTCCCACATTGGTCAGACAGGCAGAGCGGAAGCTCAACTTCGTTGACAACCTTGTCGGTAAGCCGTGCTGAGAACCCAAGCGCGACGCGACGATCCGATTCTTACCAGTCCCTGCTCTAGATTCTTCTACTCAAATCGTCGAGGCCATTTGGCCCACATCTTCAGTGCTATGCCGCGAAGAGTCTCGCAACTCGAGTGTCTTGCCTCTGCGGACTTTCATCCAAGAGACACTGCGCCGTTCTCGGACCAGCTACTCGACCCTGCAAGTCGCACTTTATTATTTGGTACTGATCAAGGACCACCTACCCGAACGCGACTTCACCATGGAGCAGGCTGATGATTGTCATGCCAGTCGCGCTCTACAGTGTGGGCGCAGGATGTTCCTCGCGGCTCTCATCCTTGCATCGAAGTATCTACAAGACCGGAACTATTCCGCCCGGGCTTGGAGTAAGATCTCAGGCCTTGCTACACATGAAATCAACCAGAACGAGATGGCCTTCCTTCTTACGGTGAATTGGAACCTCCACATCACCGAAGAGGTGTACAACCGGTGGACCGATTGTGTCATGAAGCATACGCCGTCTCAGCCGCCATCCCCAGGCTCCGGGCTCGCTACCTTGCAATTCGAGCGCCAATGCGAGGACTTCAAGAGGATCATTCTTCACTTGAACCCAGACCTGGAAAACCTGGAGGACATTCTGTTGATGGGTGCGACGTCACCGGCGCCGTCGTTATCTCCTCGATCACTGTCACCCCGATCAATCCTGGCTGCAGCCCAGGATCATTCGGGGATGTTTGATTGCGGTTCAAAAGACGTTATGCCAACTCCGAGAGCTTACAGCATGCCCGCTGTCATGGAGCCCGCCCCGTCACCCTCACATACAACATGCCGTCTGCCCCCGGCGCTTGGGTTGCTTCCCACACCACGCCTGACCCCACAGTCCAGTGCACTCCGCGAGCCTTCACCTGGAATGACGAGCATGCCGAACTGCTTTGGTAGGAGCTCGTCCATGAGCCTGGCTATGAGTACCGCTGGCGCCAACGTGCAGTCTAGCATTCTGGATAGGTGGCCGATCACCTCCTCGCCGCAGAATTATTACTCACGTCGATCATCGCTTGCTAACTCTGTGTCGACGGCATCTTCACCCGAGTCGATGATCTCGGACTCGTCCCGAACATCGCGTTCATCCTCGATTTCATCGGCATCATCGCTGACCAGTGCACCGTACACCAAACTGGACGTTTTGGCGCGCTGCCGCTCAGCGAAGCTGTGTGGTGAGAGGTTTGCTATGAGGCCCACCATCGCTTCTGTCCCTGAAGACTGTGAGAACATCTCGTCATCGCCCGAATATTACGTCGGCCCAGTGGACAAGGATGTGTATGGCATGTCACTTGACTCCAACCCCTTGAAGAAGGAATGCGAAATCGACGATGCGACCAATGATGCGGCGCGAGCTCTCCAGGAGTTGCACGACAATTGGCGGCGGTCGTATCATCCATCACAGTTGGCTACCTCGGCACCAAAGGCTGGTTCCAAGCGAAGCCGACCGCTTTCAGTCGACCAGGGCCTGCAAGAGAACGTCCGCGAGATGTTGTATGAACAATACATGGCTCCTGGTCTAGCTGGAAGCGACAACTATCAGGTACCTGTTCCGTCTTCCTCGCAAGATAGCCGGAAACGGGTCTGCTGCTCCACAGAGGCTGCCCAGTACAGTATCTCATCCATGCACCCTGCCATGGGTGGCTTGGGAGGTCCTGGGATGTGGACAGGCATTCTAAATTAAAGTGATGGGTACCTGCATGCGCACATTATGTCGGTATGAACGCATTCTGGGCTCGACCCTCTTTGTCACTATCATTTATATTCTCTTTACTTTTCGGAACATAATTCGCGACATTTTGTCATTAGGGAAGGAACACAGGATTGGGGTCTTGATACCATTCACCTTGTAGCCACATCTCTTCGAAAGATCAGGTGGCAGCCAAGGGGACCAGGGGGTTCAAAAGTGCGCCTTTGCGTCTTGCATGCATTGGGAAGGTGTCAATTGGGCTCAATAAGGTATTGCATGGGAAGGAATGGTGGTTGTTGGACTGTGTACGATGAAGTGTGAGGTTATATGAACTGTTTCAGGTCTGAACAACCATCAGGCGGAGTTTGTGTCCTTGCTGGGGAGCGCAAGATTCCGACAGGGCACAGTGAAGGGGTAGACCGTGGCGACGGGTAACTATTTACAGGCAGCAGAGACAGACGGACCCATCACGCGGAGGTTGCGCGACAGGCGCCAGTCTTGGCGAAAGCGAAGACAAGGCAGCCAGCTCCGCGATCACGCCTGACTGGCATGTTTTGGGACTCTCTGCCAACAGCTACACAAACCTGTACTGGACAAGACGAGGACTATGACCGGTCTACCACCTTTCGAAGTATACCAGCACGGGCAATTTCGAGCATATGACCTGGAAATTCCTAAAGCGGGAGCTGCGACAAGAGCTTTCCTCTTCGATGGCTCTCGGGATCCAGCCGTTCGCTACATAAGCAGAACAGAGCAACCAAATTTAGGCAAAAGAACAAATCTTTAAAATATGTCAATCGATGACTTCGAGTGTCCGTGATATACAACACAAGATCTGGTTGAGTCTGGGAGCACCTCCAGACGCTATGGCCTTGATATATGGCCTCGAAAACGCAGCGATTGGGGCCGGAAAACCAGCGCCAGCCGGGACTGTACACGTGAAATCGAGATTGTACCATCCATGACCCATGACCGTCTGGAAGATGTCACTATCACGAGACTGGCTGCGCACGTATTGTACTTGATGAGGAGGACTTAAACAGGCCCACAGCCTGCTCTAGTCCTATTTTAGCAGGCCAACCGCTCCGGAGTGGCTTTACGACCAGCCGTTGCCCCTCTGTGGCCAGGTGGAAGACTTATATGCAGTCGGCCGTCTTCGCTGCCCGGTCTTGGTGACGTTGAGGATTCCGAGTGAGTCACAGCGCTCCGAGAACGCTCATTCGTTCACACGCACACACATACATACACACACTTGCACTTTTTCCCGCCCCTATCACTGCGGCGACATTGCTACCCGTACGCAATACCTCTGATTCGACACACACTTCAGTCCTGGCATTCTGGTACGTCGGAAGCCGCGATGTGAGGGTCTACGGGCTGACCTCGACGCGATTTGCTTGGTCACGACTATATTTACATACTTACATGCGACATAACGGGGATGGTGTCCGATCGGAGTATTCCCCCTTTGAATATGCTCCGGGTGGCCGTTACGTACCTAAGTAACCAGGAGTCTCAACCATCCGGACAACATCATGAGCGAGCCGTCAGCCCTCGAAGGAGTGTGGCACATGTTTAGCAGGTAATGTACTTGTCTCCCAATCCGTGTGAGTGCTGATACAGCTTCCCTCCGACCTGCGCAAAGGTGCCTGCGAGTAGGACAAACGCTATCTTACATGCTTGGACGCCTGACCTCAAGCTCCAAGCTATCACGGCCCCCTTTGATTAAGTGGTCGGGGGATCGGGTGCCATAGAGCACACTAAGAATGGCGCAACCCTCGAGAAGAACCATACCCCGTTATCCAAAGCTTGAAGTGAGGTGTTGCGAGCTTGGGCCCACCAGGCCGCCTCAGCCACGAGAAATAGTTCACAAGGGTGAGTTGGGCAGAGCTGGCCATCAGACTGTGTGTTGTTGCCCTGGGGTTTGTTCTGTTCGCGCCTCTCCTTGCCTCCCGCCTCTCCTTGTCTCCCGCCATTCTATCACTGACTGGCCGATTCGTCAGCAAGTTTCTGTCTTATAATTTCCTTGTGGGGCTGAATCCAGTTGAACGGCGTGCGTCAGAGCGGCCGTCGTGGGTTTGAGAAACCAACGAGTGTCGGTTTCTATCCCTTCTTCCTCCCCGGAAGCACCTCAGATTTCGGGATGGCTCATGATGACTACATGATTATCTTGAATTCCTTCAGATGCATACGGTGTAGTGTCGCACTTATGTCATGGAGTCACCTCGTCTTTTGCCTTTTTCTAAGCACTGCAACTCTCACTCCCCACAGCCATCCATACCTCCTAGGGGCTCGCCTCGGCAAATACACGCTATCGGATGTCTCCCCGAGCATTCTCCGTCAGTCCGGAGGGTTCGGAGTATATATGACCTGTCTTATACTGCAAGGTCGAGAGAAGTTTCGTACATAGATCTGCAGATCCGGTGGAAAGCATGAGTCCTCTGCCTGTGCTTACTGTGGATGTTCGCTGGGTCTCCTTTGCCCGTTTCAGGGTCCGGCAAGGTGACCCACATACGGCTCGGTATGAGGCCAAGAGATGATGATGCCATTTCCCCTTTGGGGCTCGGCGAGCAACATCTGTATGTTTGATGCTGGCCGGCGAGATCAGATAGGACAAGCTCATAATCACAATGAGAGACGCCTCCGGGCTGTCCGTATGACCGACTTCCTTTGTCTTCTACGACGTGACGTGACGTGACCGCAACACGCGCCTTGCGCGCCTTTCTTCGATGTTGGGCCACCCTGGAGGAGTACCAGCCAAAGCAGGACCTCGAAGGGCGTGCGTGCCTGTTGCCACGCCGTGTGACTCAAACGATAGCTCCCCACATGCAGGAGGAGGCGAAGACGGTTGAGGGTCAAAGCCCGGGTGGAACATCCTGCACACGTCCTGGCCCTTGTGACATGGGAGGGAGTCGAGGACTAGACACGGGCGTGCGTGACGATGGACCTGCCACCAAGCCTTGCCTTGTCCAACATCACCAGCCATCACGTTCGCGTTCTACATGCTCCAAATCTATTGGAGCGCGGCATCGATGGATGATGATATGTACCCCACAATCGCGTGTTGTCACAACAGCCTCTGTCCGTAGAACACCCTGGTTCTTGCTTCCTGTTCTATGCCTTCTGCCCTATGCCTGGAAAGCACGGAGAAAACTCGAGGTAAGGCCCCATGTCATATTGGCCGCTCCTCGGATGCAGCTTGGAGATTGAATCAAGTCTTTTGAGTCCACGAGCAAGAGCAGACTGGAGACGCTCAGCCGCTCCTTTGACTGATATTTCCTGCTGACTACTCACATCCTAGTATCACAGGATACGGACGGCAAGGTTGAAGCCAGCCAATACACCAAGCACTAGGAGGCAAAGCAAATGTCACTGCGATACTTCCACCAGAGAAGCCATACGCTTTCATGATATCCAGGTTGTTGATCTTGCTATCAGGTATGGAGTATATGTGCACATGCAAACAGATCTGACTGAGCATGCAACAGCGCACATGTCAAAACAGACTGCCGCCTCAACGGCCAATTGATTGCTCCATATGTCTTCCATCCCTTTGCTCAACAACCTTCAAGCCACAGAAGCAGACTCCAATCAAGAAACGGATTTCTTTTTTGATGACCAAGAGCCTCTTGATCGTGACCGCGACCGTTATGGACAGTGAAATTCATAAAACCAAGCCGTGCTGTGAAGAGACCACAACGAAAAATGGGGAAGCGACTGGTTGCTTACCAACCGCTGCCAGAGGTACCACCGGCACCCCAAGCACCACCGGCGGCAGCGTCCTTGTTGTCGCCGCCACCACCCCAGGCACCACCACCGGCAGCGTCATTGTTGTCGCCTCCACCACCCCAGGCGTCGCCAGAGGGCTCTCCACCACCAGCGCCCCAAGCACCACCGGAATCATCACCCATTCCAAAGGCAGACTCGATCTGGTCCTCAGACTCGAACTTGAGATTCTCTCGATCCTCGCCCTCAGGCTCGTACTGCTTGAGGAACTCGGGAATCTCCTGCTTGGTCTCCAGCATAGTGCGGACAAGAACAGAGGCGATGGGCTCATCGCGCTCGGTGTAGAAGGAGGTGGCAACACCACGGTGACCGATACGACCAGTGCGACCTGAGTATTGTTAGAAGTATGTTCGATGTTTGGTAACGAATTACTTACCGATGCGATGAGTGTACTCCTCAATGCCCCCATGGTCCATGCTGGGCAAGTCGTAGTTGATGACGTGGCACACGTTGCGCACGTCGATGCCACGAGCAGAAACGCCGGTGGCGATCAGGATGGGGGATGTTCCGGCTCGGAAGGCACGCATGGCATCCTCACGCTCACGCTGAGTGCGATCAGCGTGGATCGAGGTGCATGGCAGACCCTGATTGAACAGGAAGTCATCAAGCTCGTCAGCAACTCGCTTGTTATTGACGAAGATGATGGTTCGCGCGGGGGGCATCGAGTTGAGAAGATCAATAAGGGCCTGACGCTTCATGGAAGGGTCAGTCTGGACCACCTTCTGCTGAACGTGCTCGTTTGCAATTCCTGCACGGCCAACACGGAAACGGACGTGTTCGGTAGCCAAGTGCGTCATGGCGAGCTCGCGAAGTCGCTTGGGGAAAGTGGCCGAGAAGAGCATGTATTGAATATTGCCCTCCTCCTGCTCTATAGAATCTTGTTAGTTGAGCCATGGAAGACGATTTGCAAACAACTTACCACCACCACCGAGGATCTTGTCGAAGTCCTCCTTCCAGTCATCGTGCAACATCTCGTCGGCCTCGTCGATTACCATGTACTTCAGGCGGCGAAGAGTGAGAACTTCAGGCCGGTCGATGAAGTCCAATAGACGGCCGGGAGAGGCGATCAGAATGTCACATCCCTTGCTGAGCTGATCGATCTGATCCCGCACGGGACCTCCGCCATACAAAACACAGGGGCGAAGCATGCTGCGATAGCAAAACTTCCGGGCCTCCATGAAAATCTGGATAGCGAGCTCGCGGGTTGGCACAACGATGCAAACCAGGGGCTCCGCACGCACAGGGGGATCGTAGCCGGGACGGTACGTAGCAGGATTGGGACGAGGCGCGGCCAGCTTCTTGGCCTTGCCCATCAGCTTGTTGAGGATGGGTATCAGGTAGGCCGCAGTCTTGCCGGATCCTAGGAGCCATATTAGCCGTTAAGTAGTCCTTGCTTAATGGAAGCAATCTTACCCGTCTGCGCAATTCCAATGACATCGTGGCCTGCAGTGATGGCAGGAATACAGTACTTCTGAATTGGAGTGGGAAGCTTGTACTGTGAGAGCTCGACATTCTTGGCCATTGCTGGGTGCAGACCGGCATCCTCGAAGCGCATGATGGGGGCGATCCGAACAGGACCCTCCTGCTCGAGGTTTATCATGGCAATTCTATGCAATGATCAGTAGAGTGATTGAACAATGGCTGTGGAGAGGACTGACCTTGTGAAATCGAGACCCTGAGGCAGCTCGCGACGGTCAGGAGGACCGAAGAGCTCAGCCTCTAGCTGAGGGAACTCAGGACCGATGTCACCCTCGTCACCATCCCAATGATAAACGGTCGCATTGCCGTCGAACTCCCCACTGCCCGCAGCAGTGGCGTACTCGCCATAGTCGTACTGCTCGGGCTCGGCCCAGCCTTCGGTGGCGGCACGGCCAGTACCACCAGGTTGAGCATCATCACCAGCGGGCTCATTGGCGGCATCACCGCTGAGTTGATTGCCGTTGTTGCCGTTAGGCAGGGCAGCAGACATGTCGGACGTGTCAAAAGAGTTGTCGCTCGGCTTCTGGACACGAGCGGCAGCCGGAGCGGTGTCAGTAGCCCATCCGGAGCCGGCGCCAGTGTTGCCCTCCCAGCCAGAGGCGGGGGTGGAAGTAGGAGCAGCGCCCCAACCAGACATTTTGACTAGAAGAAAGAAGTCAATGACCTGAATTGAGACGAGTCATCATGTATGAATGATACCAGATGAGCGAGGGGGTAGACGAGGAGATGATCAAGTGAATTTGTCTGGTATGTAGTGGCGTAGGCAAAGTGCGAGGGGTCCGGTGGGATGGGAGACTGGATGGAAGGAAGAGTTCTCTATGAGACCGAGCTGCTCAAAGTACGGATTATGACTTACCAGTTCGTGAGATACTCGAGATGCGCCAATGTAGAATGCAAAGCTGAGACTAGTTAGACCCAAGGGCTGCGAAAGTTGTCAGCAGGATGCTTCGGCTGATTCGCTTTAAAAGGAATCCACAGAAGATTGAAGGTTTCAGGGTATGTGTTGTGGAAGTGGCATCTGAGGATTAAAGAAACCAGAGAGGTTCAATGTATTGATTTAGGCAAAGACACGTGGGGCGAGTCTTGCAAACATGCAGTTGGACGCCAACCCTCGTTATGCGAAAGTGATCAAGCGAGCTCGTAGGGAGTTTTGTTTGGAAGGACACCGTGTGGAAAGGAAGTTTCGAAGCTTGTGAGGGAGAAGGGCAGCAAAACGCTGTTGGATAATGAAGTACTGACATATGTGTTCGAATGGACGGGAAGGAAGGGTCTGAACTTGGCCGTGACCGTGATGGAAGAAGAAAGAAGTCAAGTGTCCCGGCGCGTTTGCTGCCGTGGAGTGGCACCAAAAAGGAAGTGGTGAAAATGATGAGGAACAGGGCAAGGCAAGTGCAGGCAAGAAACAGGTCGAGGTGCAACTCACCAAGTATGCACGAAGAAGAACTCGATTGAGTTGGGGAGCTTATTCGAGGTACAAAAGTTTGCAACTCGGGGAAACAGACTACTGTCTGATGGTTCGAGGAATCTTCAACTGGAAGGGAATAGAGAGATGACTATCGAAGCAGAGAGTGGAAAACCGCGGATATGCTAATTGATAGACGTAATCGCTGCGAGTGGGTGACAAACCTGGGACGCGCGTGCGAGGTTTGAGGCAAGGAACGACAGTGAAGCTTACCTGAACTTTGAAGATGGAGACAGACCAAGAGCCTATTGAGAATGCCCGCGAGTTATTGGTTGCAGAGTCGGCCTTGAGGATGGCAGACTAGAATCTGGTGAAGGCGAGGGCAGAGTTGAAGAGACCGTCTTGTGTGTCACGTTTTGTTGTGGAAGACGGAAAGTAGGTCTGCTTGGGATGTTGAAGAAAACCGAAAGTGAGTTTATGAAGAAGGCCTCCGCAGGTACCCAGGTACCCTTAGGTATGAGTATCAGAAACAGCAGGTGGCGGCACTGGAAGCCTGAGCCTCGGGAGCCTTTGTGGGAAATGCTTTTGAGCTTCTACTGTCAACCTTGGAACGGTGGACAAGGAAGGTGCTTATGAAAGCATTCACTTACCTGGGTACCCAGGTATCTAGGGAGCGTACTCGGCAGCAGACGGAAGACCTCTTTATGATGGGGTTACTGAGAAAATAACATTTAAAGGTGCTGGGGAGTAGTCGTTCCAAGGTTACCACGACAAGAGGGCCCAGAGTATCCAGGTCGAAGGCAGCAGACTCAACTCCTGAACTTTGGAAGTGGTCTGGAAGGAGGAGGATATGGGGGCAGGGAAGGTACCGGGGATGTTGTGAGTATTTTCGAAATGGTAAGGCACCAGGCCTGCGAAGAGCTGCGCCTTCCCTTTGATTAGACACTCACCCGCGACGAGAGCCTTTGACTAAGTACCTAGATACCCAGGTACCGATACCTGCAGCAGTCGTATGCACAATCAAGGGATCATGAAACCCAACCTCGAGGTATTGTCAAACGGAACTTCGTTCTTGGTAGATATCGTTGGGGCAGTTTTGCTGCTTTCGCCTTGCATTGCATGGGGTACCGTAACTCCTGCTCTGGACTTGGTTCATAGAAGATGTGCGATGCACTGGAGCAGGGCACGCGGTAACGTGGAATACCGAGTTCTCCTATTCAACGCGAGGCTGATAATCTATAAGCCATGCATATGAAACACGAGACAAAGTCGAGGCACGAACCATAATACAAAGTTTGAGGATACAACTCGAGAAAACAGATTGCTGCGTACCATGAGGTGACTTCTAGCTGATATCACCCAAATTCCAAATTACTTGTTACAGCACCAGGAACGACTGATGATCTACCAGTCCAGTTCCTCCAGCACGTCATGCTCATATCCCTCGAAGCCCTCCTCTAGCACATTAGCCAGCTCCGTGGCAGCCCTCCCCGCAGGGCCGCCCTCCATCTTCGCCTGCGCCGCCTTCTTCTCCATCCCCTCCTTCCACGGCCAGAGAGCCTTCTGCCGCGACTCGAGGTCCGGGCACATCTCCCCGTCCTGTGGCGGTCCGAACAACTGCAGATAGCCGAAGGGGTTAGGGCCCTGTGGCAGCCTGTAGATGTGGTCCATCCTCTGCTTCGGGGTCCACGGGGCAACGGGCGGCAGCTTCTGCATGCCCAGCTCGACGAACTTGGCCAGGGCGGCCATCTGGTGCGCATACGAGTTGCCACCCTTGTCCGCGCCGAAGGTCGTCTTGGGCGCCGTGCTCCAGCCCTTGGCGGCCGCGGCGGGCGTCTCGTTCTTCCAGCCCATCATCGCGGCGAATGCGTCCAGTGTCCTGGTCCAGCCGCCGGCGATCTCGAAGATCTGGTCGCCCGCGGCTTCCAGCAGCCAGTCCATGAACTTGAGAGCGTCATCTCTCACCTCGGCCGATAGGTGCAACATCCCCAGGCGGACCCATTTGATGCATTTGTCGGCATGTGGCTGAATCTCCGCCTCGGGCAAGGCCTGGAAGACCTTCAGGAGTGTGCTGCGGACACCGGTTGTGGTGTCAGTGATGAGAGGCAAGAGCTTGTCGAGCAGGACGAAGGTCCCTACGGGGTTCCTTGGTGGAGTGGCTATAAGGTGGCTGAGGATGTGGGCAAGGGCCTCGCGACGCTGTTGGGGCATACGCGATGTGGCCAGAGACAAGTTGTGCTTGAAGAGCTCGACGACATCTGGTGCGGTCTCGGAGAGTGATTGTTGATTTACAACGATAGCTGCGGAGGTTGTTAGTGAAACCTCTTTTGTGTTAAGCTGAAAACGGCACAAGGAAGAGTGTCCCATGTCTGCCGCCTTTTCACGGGATACGCGGCCAAGAGAAACGTTCACAACATGCCCGTCCTCCAAGGAGACGGCCATAAGGATTGTCCCATGTGACGCTGACCTTTCCCTCGACAGCGTATTCCGTGGCAGAGTATGGAAGGATCGCTCGCTGGATGTACCAGTGGGACACCCAGGGAATGGGTAATCATTCGCTTTCTCAGGGATCGGTGCATAAGGGTAAGATCCTTATGAGATTTCCAATATGTCCCTGGCCATGATAACTTCCCGCACGCGCCCAGAACGACCACTGCGTACCTTTTGACTGAAAGCTTGTGTCTGTGAAATTGTCTGCCTTTGGCTTGTTCTTGCCGACCTTCAACTTGGGTTTCTATCCTCGATGTTAGAGCTGGTGGATCATGTGAGACATGTAGAAGGCATACCTGGAAGTCCTTCTTCTTTTCCTTCTTCTTCCTTGTGCTAGAACCCATTTTGACTTCATTGGAGACAGAGTCAGCCCCCGAGCATTTAGCTACACTCGTCCGAGCAGGAAATTCGCAAGGTATATACCGTTATGAGAAATCAACTTACCTTGCCTTGGGGGAGAATTCTTCAATGAGGTTGAGAAGAAGACCAAATTGGGTAAAGGCGGTGAGAATAGAGGACGGCAGGAAATGGGTTGCTTGGCGTCGTGCGGCTCAGTTTGAACTGACATGAGTAGGTAAGGAGGGGGGTGGAGCTCTCCCGTGCTCCCGTGTCAACTGGTCTGCCGCTCGTATTTATTGGTAAACAAGCCCAGGACCCTGCCACCCCTACAACGACCACAGGTTGCGACAACCTGTAACGAGAACTCTGCGACTCAACTCGTAAGGCCTACGCTCGAAAATGGCAGACTCGAACAATGTACGCTCGATACCTGCAAGAATGCCTGTCTCTGCACCGTCGCCTCCTCTGGAACCCAGAGCTGATCACCCATTGCAATACAGTCTAACAGCGCCGATGCGCTCGAGGAGACCCTGAACCGCCTCTCGAAGAAGCCTGGCGTGAAAGCCACCATCGCTCTCGACCGATCTTCCGGCGCGATCCTCAAGACAGCGGGACAGATCTCTCTGCTCCGAACAGCGACGTCACAGCAGCAGCAACAGCAAGATTCACAACTGTCAACAACAGCCGTGGCCGGATCCTTCTCCGCGACTACGGGTGACGTGCCCGCGTCCTCTGGCTCCGCCGCCGTAGCTGGCACGGGGAGCGAGACACAGGGTGCCGAGGAGCTGGCGGCGATGGTTTGGGCTTTCGTGAACACGGCGGGTACCTTGGTGGAGGGTTTGGACACGGAGGTATGCTATGTTCTCCAGCGCAGACGAGCAGGGATAGCGGACCGAGGATATGAGCGAGATGCTGACGGTGTATTTATAGGACGAGTTGAAGCTGCTGCGGGTACGGACAAAGAAGCAAGAGCTTGTCATCGTACCGGACCCGAGGTACCTGCTTATTGTCGTCCACGAGACCCCGACCGCATGATCCCGCCCTTCTAGAGACGCTGCAGATGCGGCGGTCTTCTGATGAAATAGAACCGATGGTCTGCGGAGCGCAGAAGGGCCGTCTTCTCTGCCTAGCCCAAGCAGGCATCACAAGGTCCTCGCCAGAATGTGGCCACGGTGCCGAGCAGACGCCCTCACTAGCATCCGCAGGATCTAGGCACAGCCTCTTCAGGCCACATTGCCCGTCCAATTTCAAGAGACAAAGTTACAAGACCTATCGCCTGAAATATCTCGAGTTATCTTGGGGCATACTTCGAGACCTCGACGCGAACCCGGGTGTGTCAACCGACAGTAAGGGTTCTATGCAGATCACAAGGATGAGGGGACCAGGGCAGGACAATTCAAGTGTTAGCCACACTGGGGAGTACCGCGCAGGCAAGACGAAGGGCGCTTGACTAAGAGAAGACCACGCTGCAAAGCTCGCAGCCCGAGGCAAGACCCTGCTATAACTGCTGCCGCGAGAACATCTCTGAAAGGCAGTGTGCTTTAAGCTTGGAGGGGGAACACAGAGGTGTCGGGATCGACTATCTCCCCCCTTCGCAGAAAAGGGGCAAGTGTTCTACTATGTCTGAATATGCAGGAAAAGAGTCAAACTTTGTAGATGATATCTCTTGCTTTCGACCTCTACTACCAGTGTATGCTCTTGTATACACCATGCCAATACTTTCTCGATTAAGCAGAGGAAGACCACCCAGATATCCCGATCCATGAAAGCGTTCTTTCGTCGCCGTATTCACACTATGGAAGCAACTGTAATCCCTCGGTAACATTACCCCATTTGGCATGCAGCAAGTCGGGGATAACAGTCCTCCTGGGTCTCCAAGGCCCATCGCTCCCATATTTGGGAAGGTCGTTCTCAGCAGCCCGGGCGTACGTCGAAGACAGTTTCCACATGGTTTGCGTCTTGGTTTGGAAACCTTCTGGCGTTCTAGGTACGGCAACATGTACGCCCTTCCTCTCCATGTACTGCAGCAGTCGGCGCAAGATGATCGCCGTCTTATCAGCACCCTGCGTCCATGACGCATTGGTATAGCCCCACATGAAGGACAACTTCGGCACGTCCTGGACCATAGAACCGTTCCAGACCAGCTTGCTGGGCCATACCACCGCCTCCTCGTCAACACTAATAGGTATGCCGCCGGCAAAGCGCATGGCAAAGCCCGTGGCGGTGACGATGACATCGGCATCCAGCGTCGTCCCGTCATCGAGCTCGATCCCGTCTGCCGTCACCGTCTTGATGGTGCCTGTCACCACGTCGGCCCTGTCGGTGTGCAGCACGCGGAAGAAATCGCCGTCCTTGGAGTAGCACATACGCTGCTCCCAGGGGTTGTACGATGGCACGAAGTGTGGTTCGAAAGGCGTCTTGGCCGGGAGTGCCTTGCGCGTCTCGCCGGCGATGAGGTTACGCACCATGGAGGGGAAGGTTGCGCACATGAAGGCGACTAGCCACATTGTGAAATGCCATGCTATGCGGCGCAGCGAGTGGAGGGTGGCGGCAGGGAGAAGCCTCGTGATCAGTGTCGGCTTGTTGTCCGAGATAGGGATCGAGGCGATGTAGGAGGGTGAACGCTGTAGCATGGTAACGTGCTTGGCGCCGGTTTGCACGAGAGCTGGGAGGATCGTGATGGCAGTGGCGCCGCTTCCGATGATGACAACTTTCTTGCCTGTATAGTCGTAGTCGGCCGGCCAGAACTGTGGATGAATCACCCGTCCCTGGAAGTTGTCGATTCCTGGAATGACCGCAGGAAAGGGCTTATGGTGATCAAAGAGTCCAGGGCTCAACACAAGCCACTTGGCGACATAGGTCTTGGACTGTCCGTCGTGGTCCACCTGCACCGTCCACCTCTGTGTCGAAGAAGACCAGTCCGCTGCCACTGCCTTATGCCTGAACTTCAGATACTTGCCCAGACCGTACGTCGAAACGCATTCGTGAAGATACGACATGATCTCTTCCCCATCACCAAGAAGCTTGTGTCGCCATGGGTGCCAGGCGAAGCCATATGTATACATGTCCGAGTCGGAGCGGACGCCCGGGTATCGGAACAGGTCCCAGGTTCCGCCAATGTCGCCGCGCGCTTCAAGTACTGTGAAGCTCAGATGTGGCATCTCGGTCTGTAGACGGTATGCCGTGTTGATACCGGTCAGACCGGCTCCAATAACAAGGATGTCATGGGCGATGGGCTCGCCCGACGGTGAAGGCACTGCGGCCGTGTCAGAGTTCACTTGTCGACGACGCGACATTGCTCAGCGATTATTTGATAAGTTGAAGCAGGTGAACCTCCTAGTTAATAGTTTGTAGTAGCTTGGAGCCTTCGAAATCTAAAAGTGAAGGTGTTGTTCCTTTGAAATCCCCTCCGAAACCCATACCGAGCTCATCAAAGCGCTGCTCCGCAAGCTTGCAGCCAACGACACAACCAACGCAGTATTCCGGCACCTGGCCAACATGTTGCCGTGACATTTCCCAGGGACAACAATATCCTGAGGTGAACGTGATTACCTATTCAAGTAGGCCTCTGGATAGAATTGTTAGATCCAGGATGGCCGACGTAGAGAAGTTGGGAGCTTACACCCAAAAAGGTTGGCCTGTCAGGCCTTGCATGTGGCGATGTATAGATGGTGGAGTCTTTGTGAACGCTCAATGCTGCACCAAAAACCTGAAAAACCGGGGTCACAAAATCTATTTATGTACCTAGGTATTCATGTACGTACCGTACCATCTGCGCACAAAGTTGGAGGTGCTATGCCGGCAGTTCGAATGACTGCAACATGCCCAGGTGGTGAGTGTGGTTGCGTCAGATCTCTATCTAACTCGACGCGGCTCGAAAACTTGAATTCGAATCGAATCGAAGTCGACATGGAAGCCTCAGCGTGCACACTCGCTACCAATGCCTCTCTGGAGCAGGCATTCTGTAAATAGATGAAGACTAAACCCGGAACAAAATATCGGCTAGTTTGCCCGGGCTATCAGGTGAGGCTGCAAGGTGAAGGCATGGCAGCTAAGCTGCCGTGGATGGTCTAGAATGGTCTGGCAGCCTGGGTGGTCTGGGTGGTCTGGGTGGTCTGAGTGGTGTGTCTGTGTATCGAATACACAGCTAGGTACCTAGGTGGTATGAGACCTGAGAGACCGCCAGTAGGGACAGATGAATGAACAAATCAGCACGAGAACCTGTCATAATGGCAGATGCATATTGTTTTGTTTCGTGTCCAATGCATGTTACATTGTCGGTTCTTGGAAATGCATCCTTGGAATGCTTGCCGTTTCACCGTATCCTTGATCGGTCGTTCCTCTCTTGCGGTTGCCTTAAGCGCCGCGTTCTGCTCTACTCAGGTCCTAACTTTGTCATGACGTCGTTCTCCTTGTTCTCCTTGCTCAACAGATGTTAGAGCCCCGATGCCGTTGGGATTCTTGGGAACCTTGGAAGCTCTGGAGGATTTCGAATTGGAAACCACCATTCTTTGCAAACTCTCATTGCCGGAAGTCTTTGCCTAAATCTTGTCATGCACAGCGATCACCGAGATGCCTTCAATCTCTTTTCTCAAAAAGAAGCATACCCGCGACTCCGGAGGGTCGTCGAAACAATCCATCCGAGATGACAGCACGTTAAACCCGGCGGATGACTCCTCGGATCTCACTGGTCAGGGACCACCATCGGCCACGAATCCGGGCTCATTACCGCCAACCAAGCCCGATGTTGGACAAGAGAAGGAGGAGCCGGTCCGACACAGTACGGCACGGCATCTGGTCCGAGGTCTCTTGGGCAGTTCTTCTCGTGGGTCGGGTAGCGACAGCGGAAGATCCAGTCCCAGCTGGACGATATCGAGGAGTGGTCGCTCGAGTGGTACCTCGACACCTCTCCCACGCCTCGAAGGGAAAGCCAGTGGAACGGCGACGCCGCTGTCAATCCGTGATGGCAACGGTAATGGTGTTGATGATGACCATCATCAACGCCCGACCAGCCCCAAAGCCACAACAGGTGGTGACGGCGACAGCAGCAACAACAGCAGCGGCTATTCAACACCAAACCGTTGGAAGTCGCAGAGGTTGCAGAGGCTGCAGAGTCTGGCCTCCAAACAGCGTCCCAAGAACGAGAAAGAGAAGGCGCCACAGGTCATAGTGACACCAGCCACAGTGGTCAGTTCAATTGTTTCCCTTGGTAATTTTCTCCCCCCTCGCTTCTGTCTTTCGCCTCAATACGCCCCCGGTCAACATGCAATTACCGGTATACCGGTATTACCTATATTGTGGTCAGACTCTTGTCAGTCCACTTGGGCTCCATATTTACCCCAGATTCATTCGTGATTCTTCAATCAGCCCACCAACAAAAGGGGACTTCCACATCGACAGGTCGATGGTCAGTCCCGTTGATCCGACTGAGTCTTTCCAAAGGGTTGGATCAATTGCTGGTCTTAGCAACGTACCCATATACCCGTTAGTCTATGTACCGCGGCTATCTTGTACATACTGGGGACCCTCACTCAGGCCACCACCACCTACCTATTATATACATACATCATCTACACTAGCCACCCGGAGTTACTTGCATGACCAGCCCGACTGCAGTTGCCCATCTTTACCACCCCCTTCTTGTCTGTTCCTGCATTTGGCTGTCTGCATCGTACGAGTCCTGAGTCTCCGTTCCAGGTCTCTTTTACTTTTCCTTATTTGTCGCTAGGAACTGCATCTCCTACTCCACGACCCGCCTTGTGAATGTGCTATATCACCTCGGCTGCATCCTGACGTCTCTGCATTACATCGTGTTGGCTGACACACTTCTCCTCATTCCTGACGTTGCAGATTTCGGCTTCTCCATCATCACCCTCAGCATCAGGTTCTCCTTCGTCAACAACACCTCAACCACAGGTCCACCCAGACCAATCGTTGGCATCCGCGCCTTTATCGGACGTTCATCAGGGCAAAGTCCCAGTCCCAAGTAGCATACTTCGGCCACTGAGACTCAATCGCATCATGGCATCACTCTCTGACCCGGACATTGAGAAGCTGTTCTCTGGTGCCCCGCAGTTTTTCGCGCGTGCTGAGGGGCACTATACAGGCGCGCCTCACCCCTCAGTTGCATTCCCGTGGGACGAGGAACTGCCCATCCGGGATCTGACAGACCATGCTCAGATCGAGCATGAAGCTTGGGGATGCATCACGGCATGGCCTCATATCACGCGTGATATCCGCAGGGGACCGTCGGCATCAGCAACCCGAAAAGTCGCTGAGCAACGCCGGTCACATTTCTATCCCAGATGCAGGGAAAGACCGAACATGCTCAGCATGCAAGGCCTCGAGAAGGGCACCATGGGCTACCAGGCTGCCCTGGAACTAAGCGTTTCCGATGCCCTCAAGGACGAACAGTGGGGCTTCTGGAGCGTGGGTTCCAAGGACAGGGTCATTGTCGAGGCTAGACAGATGGCGCTTACGTCCAAGGATGGGCTGAGGAGGTTGGATGAAACGACAGTCATGGATCACTTGATAAAGAACGCACAGCGGTACCAGCAGAAGCACAGCAGGGACAAGGCCACATACCATGAGTTATTCCAGGAACTGTTCACCCATATACTGTACCAGCCGGACCGTACACACACTGATCCGTACAGCCTACCTGTGCAGATCATGGCATTGTTGAGGGTTCTTGCCGCACCGAATGTATGGGTCGACTTTTCCCATGTCGAATGGAGAATACGACTGGGCCAGGTACTATGGGAAACACAGGAGGAAGCGGATGACAGCGTAAATGATGGTACACCCATTACCGACGCGGAGGATGCGCAAGGGCTCCATGAGGAAAGGTACTGGCTGCTTCTGCAGATTCTGCTCGCATGCGAACTGCTGGTGCGCATGGATGCAATAACCGAAGGTGATGAGCTACCGTTGGACGTCAAGCGCTCCGACATCTACCGCTTCGAGAAGGAGGCCAATAGCTCTGTGAAGTGGTCCCTTCATCTCGCACGCGTGTGGCTGGACAACATCGAGATTACCAAAACGAAACCCCCTGAGGATGATACACATGAGACACCTAAGGGTTGGCTGGCGAATCTTACGCACAAGATGACGTTGACTGGTGAACGTCCTCATTCGAGGCACCACGATGCCCATAAGCAACAATACATCTACGTTATGAAGGGGAAGCACTGGGAGAGACAGATCCGGGGCCTGACATATTTTGCTAGAAGGTTGAAGTGGCCAGAGATCGAAGAAGAGTCCACACGGATAAGTGCAAACTGCCGCGCGGTCACGGAGGGGACACCACTCACTACGCCAGTAGCAACGCCAATGTCGACGAGGACAAACAGAACAAGCTCGACGTATTTTCCAGCAACACCCAAGGATGGGTCTTCAGATAGGAGAACATCGAGAAGGCACAAAGTCGGGGCAGCGCTTCATCCTTCCGGCTGGCTGTCCAAGAGTTATGTGTCAGGTCTGATCCTTCCAGGCGAGGGACTCTACCATTTCATAATGACGACTCTGATCGAGAACGACACTGCCGCGATGACGAGATTGGGACCTATGGCGAATCTGTGTGGAGGATTCGTGTACGGCGGGAAGAGCTTCTGGAGCACAGCATGCATCGTCGGCCGCGTGCTCGCTGCTGGGAAAGGTGCGGTCGAATGCATGGGATGGATATCGAGCGATGTTCTACCTCAAGGCCTCGGCGATGGCTGGTTGAATATTAATGTTGAAGACGTTCCCGGTAAGATATACTCGTCCAACCGCCCCTTAACGCACTATTCATCGTCTCATTGCCGAAAGGCATCAAGTCCCATACCCCATACAACTATATATGATGTGTTGAAAACGGAATTACTCAACGCTGGTCCTGGTATAATAACTGACTTGATCGGTAGAGGACGTTAAACACACAGACAGACAGGCTAGACTCTGGGGCAAGATGGCTATCGAGAGAGAATCTTCTATTCTTGGTGCAAGTGCAGACGAAGATTCCATCCTACCCGCAGACTTTATCATCCCTTACGAGAGCACTTACAAAGTGCCGCCTCCGACCATCAGTGTCGAGCTCCAAGCTCTAAAACTGTCTGCACCTGTCGATTCTGTCCAGACTACCCCAGCACGGGAAGCTGGGACACCATTCTCCGATGTCACTACACCGTCCGAGATCAAGACTTATACTCCAACCATCAGTTTCAACGTCACAACATGGGAAACCTTCGAAGACCAGCAGTACACATTCGGCATGGCCAAGGACATACATTTTGTCACCGCCCACCCCTGTGTCCCATCGCATCAGGTGAAGATCTTGAATGCGCCGTCCAGTCCTACCATCCAACACTTTGATATTTCAGGTCCCCCAGGGTCCGGGAGCGCCAAACCAGCCAGCCACGTCAAGGTTATGTGTGAGTTTCCCACCGGCCCTTGTCTTCGCCGTGTCCCTGTCACTGACATGTCTTTAGGTCATCCACTGCACAAGTATTATACGTACACGTCAATTCATCTCTCCGAGCTCCTGACCAAATCCACCTGGTCCATCGAGCAGCTCCTCGCCGACTCTGCAACCAACATAGCGCCGCCGAGCATCTTGCCGCCGACATCCAGCCTTGACAGGGCACCACGCGTGCTTGTGATCGACGCCATGACGAACTTCAAGCCGCAACCCCCGGCACACGAGATCCCGTTCTCGCCCATAACGAGTAGCAGGCCGAGCTGGGACTGGGGCTCACACAGCAGAAATTCATCACTCAGCAGTGCGAGCGGTGGAGGCCCCGGCACGGACCCTCTGGCATCTCCGCAAGCCCAGAAGGACAGGACGAATGGCCACAAGGGTGCGGCCGAGCAAGCGATGCACTCGGAGACAAGGAGGAGGCAGTTCGGCAGCGACATGGAAATACTTGTCAGGGCGATCTGTGCGGAGAGGGGTTGGAATGCCCTGATCTCGCGACGCAGGAGGGGGTGTCTTGCCTGCGCGATCCGGGAGGCTGGGGCGTTGGGGTGGAGGGTTGTAATTCGTGTTGATTAGAATATTTTTCACCTTGTTGGCATGGCGCGAGGCTTTTCGTCGGAACATGGTCGGGTGGAATCTTGGAAAACGTATATAATTATACCAATACCGAGGACAAGCGAACGAGCGTGCTTAAAACTTGAAGACATGGCGTTCGTTCTTTTGGGCTTCGTTGGGGGGGGGGGATGTCAGGAAGGGGTAGAGAAGTGCCAGCACAGCACACCAAAGCCCGTGGCTGTGGTAAAGAAACGGGACCATCTCTACTCTTCTCAAAGTAGAGGTCAACTGGCACTGAATTAATAGATTCCTTTCAAAAAGCGTGATAGCGGCGCATGTGGGAAGACACAGAAGACTCTGATTAATGGGGTATTCCTCATAGTAACACCAACACCAGCAAAATAGACAGCGCGAGCGAACGGCATGCCATCGGGTTTCAATATGGCAGGCGGCAGGTGGACACAGCTCGTGATACGAGCCTCCTGTCAAGCTGGGTACGATGGAGTCAATCCACAAGTAGGACTTGACGTTGGGTTTCTCAAAGCGCATGTTGAATATGTAATAACGTGGACTCATCGCTATGTATGTCTCAGCCAGGGGGCGCATTCTAGTGCAACGCAATGTGTGTTACTCAAGATGACAGTACGTAATACCTGCCGTTGAATGCAAATACGACGCCTAGGAAAGTATGCCAAGTAGTGAGGGACACAAGCCCGCCAACCCTCTCCATATGCAAAACACTCGTGGTGTCAACCAAACCATCCTATCCCACCCCATGGCTTCATCCCACTCATGATAAAAACAACACAAATAACAGACTACCAAAAAACTACAGCTCATCCCCCAACCCCTCAGCGCCACCGCCCACGCCCCACTCCCTCCACCCCTTCCTCTCCCCCGGCAGCCTCACCCCCTCCCACTCCGCCCGCGTGACGTCCCGCCACTCCTCGGCGGGGATCCACCCGATGTACGCCCGGTCGCCGAACCCGCCCACCCAGTACACGTGCGTGACCACGAGGCGCGCCCACGCGGCGGCGTGGATCGGGTTCCCGGGGAGCCAGTACCGCGCGTCCGGGTGGTACCCCAGGAAGCACGACTGCAGGGCCCGGGCCTCGGCTTCGGACGAGGGGGTGATGTCTTCTAGGTGGCCGAGCAGCGAGAAGCGCGGGAGGTTGGCTGCGCTGTAGGGCACGGGGTCGCGGTGGTTGTTGTCGTCATCGTCGTCGTTGTTGTCGTCTTCCTGGTCCCATCCGAGCCAGCGCCGCAGCCGGGTGGCTAGCGAGCTGCGGTGTGACTTTATCCTCTTCGCGGGCGGGTAGGGCGGCACCCAGTTGACGCCGATGCTCAGGTTGCTCCCGGCCGCGACGTTCCTGAAGCTGGTGGCGATCTTGATGGCCAGGATGGTGGGGTTGCCCTCCTCCTCGGGGCCGCAGTCGGCTATGTAGTCGACCAGGCCGATGGGGACGCCGCCGACGTCCTGGGGCCGGTGCTCGAGGGCGTGGGCATCATCCTCGCCCTCGCCCTCGCCCTCGGCGGCGGCGGTTGTGATTGTGGTGCTGCTGCTGTGGTCGGAGGGGAAGACGGTGGAGAGTGTGGCTAGGGGCGTTAGGGCGAGGATGCGCCGGCCCAGGACGGCGGACTCGTACGAGGTTGGGATGCGGAGGGGAGATTGTTGTTGTGATGATGGTTGCTCTTTGGTATCAAGGGGGCGGTGTGGAGGAGGGTTGGCGAAGAGGTTGCGCGGGCTTTCTGGCAGTTCTGGGGACGAGAAGGAGGTGGGTGTGGCTGCCGCTGTGCTGAGGGCCGCGATGGCCGAGAGCGATGTGGTGAGCTTCATCTTGTGTGATGTTTGATGCTCAATGTTGAATGGTGAGATGGCTGTTCGAGGAGCAGTCGAGCGTTGATGGAGGGATTGCAGGTATGAGCGGTATGGTCCACGATATAGGTAGGGAGGCATTACTGGGGGCTTGTGATCGACATGCAGTTAAGCCGAGGGCACGCGGAGGCTTATCAGATCGATCTTATCACTTGACGCTTCCCATCTACCGCTCGGTACGTTCCAGATGTTACCCGCCACTTCTCAGAAGTCCCCCCTATCAAGATACTTCTCGGCTATTCGCAAGAACTGAAGAAGTTGATTATATCCTCACAAGGCTGGGTAAAGGCGGTGCAAGTATTCTATTCTGTTAGTTGAAGCCACACCTTTGGTGTTGAACTAAATTGGACATAAACTCAAAACCAGGTGACTCCTTTCTGACTGCTACCCCCGCAATTCAAGCTCATATGTGATGATGATGATCCATCAATGATCCGTTCCATCTCACTTCCTTCGCTTCTCCCAAAGCACCAAGACACGACTCACACAATTCACACAAACCATACGGTTCTAAACAACGTCCAGTCAAGATATCAGCAATTTTCAATTGCCAAAGCCATCAGATCTCACCTCTGTAACGATTTGTGGCTACTACACCGCCACTGTCGAGTATTCAGGGTGCAAGCATATAGTCACCAAAACGGAGTATCCCATCGAGGAGCGATGTAACGACCCGAGTTCAGAGACGGCAAAGTGTCCCAACCTCAAGCCAAGGGGGCAAGGCCATCATCGGTTTTTATGAAGCCAGCGACTCTTGCCCCCAATGCTAAATCTACGCCAGCTTTGCTGCTTCGAGGTATAAAATTCATCAGCCGGCCCACTAAGCTCATACACAGCGTTTGCAAGAAGCAAACACACAGCAAGACGGAGACAATGAACGGAAGAACCGAGGTGGACTGTCTGCACCAGCGCCTGTTTATACCACCAAACCTGCTCGAGTTAGTTATGCGTGCTCGGTTTCAGGCCATCAAACTTATATAGACATCTGCTGTTCCCTCTTGCGAGTCTCAATGTCGCCCTGCACTGCGATGTACGGGCCAACAGCCCAGTGAGATCGCAATCTCATTCTGACAAGTTTGTAGTCTTGCAGGCAGACGTCAGTGTCCTAGTCTGAAATGTGTTGCATCCTTGTGAAATGACTAGGGCTTTCACCATAGGGACTTCCATGATCGGAAGGAGCCTCGATTCGAGCCATGGAACACCTACCTGGTTGACAGATTTCCCCGGACGGAGCTGTGAGGAAAGAAGCATATCCGCTTCACGTGGTGGTCATAATTGTGTGACTTGCATCATCGTTCGTCAGCCTCCCAAGGACAGCAGCCAAGTCATCTGCTACGGCCCCAGCCGTGTCGTATCCAAAATTCCAGCATCGCGTGATTATGTCACGGGCAACGTTGTTGTCTGCTATGACGGGCATCGTGCCGCTCTCAACAAGGTCCCAGATGTCACCGCTGAAGTCCGCATACGGGAATTTCCAGGCGGTGCTCTCGAAGATAGCCGAGCCGAGAGCGTATAGCTCCCGCTGCATCATAGATAGTGTGCGTACTTGGTCCTCTGGTAAGGCAGGGCAATAGCCTGGTTCGTATGTGTAGATGCCAAATTGGGGATAGATAATCTTGAGGGCAGAACTAGCAAAGTCGCAGATCTTGAGGCTATCGTCTTCGAATATAAGGACATTACGAGTGGAGAGGTCTCCCCAGATGACGCCACGACAATGGAGGTATGCGACGCACTCAGCAAGGGCGACCGCCATCTCCAAGCGCCGGCACACAGAGGGGACCTCTTGGCTCTCCCCGATGAGATGCCGCAGGTTGCCCTTAGACGCACGTTCAAGCTTTAGCGCGACGGCATTGCCACTGTCGTCGTGGAAGAGGCCGAGGCACCTCGTGATGCACTGGTGGCCACCGAGAGCCATGTAGATGTCATGCTCACGACAGAGCTCGTGGCTGGTCTGCGCCGCCATTGATGGTGTGCCGTAGGGCTTGCGGTCGATCCATATGGTCTCCGCCTTCAGAACGACGCTCGGTCTAGCCTTGTCGACGTATATGACAGAGTGATCCGTCCTTATGAGGACCTCGACGCGGCTATTGATGAAAACTGCAATGGGTGATAGTACCATGCTGGAGGGAAGGAAGATAATTATCGGGGTGTATGTGCGTCTGGTTTAACGGACAACGGTCTGAGGGTGCGCTATGCCCCAAAGGCTGCTAACTCAGCAAGGTTGCCGACAAATCGTCAGTCCAGGGCGTCACTAACACGCCATTGGTCAATGAGCTCAGCAGGACAGGACAGTGCCTGAACCCCTGAAAATTACACACTACGGCAAGCCGCGAGCCTCAAGTGGCACCACCCGCTGCGCGATCGCTTAACCGTCGTGGCTTTTTTTGCTCGACGGACTAAGAGCTAAGTATGATCTGGCACCTCACTCATTGAACCCTGGAGTCCTCCTGGCGGTGTTCCAGGTTCTTCGCTGCCTTTCTCTGTTTCTTTTCATCTTCTTCGTCAAGGGTGCTGGTAGCAAAGAGACAATATGCAAGCCGACGAATGCATCGAGCAATGGCTCGTCTACGCTCGGGCGCAACTCCGACAGCTCCCGTACGTGCATGTGTGAAGCCCTCCTGCCCCCGGAAAGAGAGACCCATGGATTTGTAATACGCTTCGGGCCAGCTGACATGTAGGACTGTCAAAGACTCGACAAGGTGTCTGTAACCGCGTGGACGGCACTTTGGCCACTGGTCCTCCTCGCCGTCTGGTTCTACGTGAAGAGGGAACACGATGAGCCCATACGATACCAAATCGCACCTCCCAAGGTGCCAGAGCCGAGGACTTACCTCTCGAACCCAAGCATAAAGGTCTCCGGAACCACCGCCGTCCAATGCTACGCCCCCGCGACGGGCCAGTTCCTTGGCTTCGTCAACCCTTCATCCCCCGCCGCCATCGACCGTGCTATCGACGCCGCCGAGGCTGCACAGAAGACATGGGCCAATACAACCTTTAGGGAGAGGCGCAAGGTCCTGCGCTCCATGCTGCAGTATGTCCTCGACAACCAGGAGGAGCTCTGCCGCGTGGCTTGCCTTGACTCCGGCAAGACCATGGTCGATGCTCAGCTCGGGGAGGTCCTTGTCACGGTCGAGAAGCTGCAGTGGACGATTGCACATGGGGAGAAGGCATTGACCCCGAACAGGCGGCCGACGAACCTGCTGATGATGTACAAGAAGAACGAGGTCCGTTATGAGCCCCTGGGTGTCGTGGCTGCGCTTGTGTCCTGGAACTACCCATTCCACAACCTCATAAGTCCTATGATCTCCGCCATAATCTCCGGTAACGGCATCGTGGTTAAGGCCTCGGAACAGACTGCCTGGAGTTCCAGCTACTTCGCCAGCGTCGCCCAGGGCGCCCTGATCGCCCACGGCCACGATCCAGCCCTGGTACAGAGCATCATCTGCTGGCCCCAGGTTGCGAACCACCTCACCTCCCACCCCAAGATAGCACACATCACCTTCATCGGCTCCCGTCCCGTCTGTCACAAGGTCGCCGAGTCAGCCGCCAAGGCCCTCATCCCCCTGGTAGCCGAGCTCGGCGGCAAGGACGCATGCGTTGTACTGGACTCGGCGAAGGGCGACCTGCCGCGGATCTGCGAGACGCTACTCCGTGGCACCTTCCAGGCCGCTGGCCAGAACTGCATAGGGATCGAGCGCATCGTCGCCACGCCCGGCGTCTACGACAAGCTGGTCGAGCGCCTCGAGCCACGCGTCAGGGCCATACGGCTGGGCCAGGAGGCAGACATGGGCGCAGTGATCTCGGACGCCTCATTCAGCCGCCTCGAGGGCCTGGTGCAGGACGCGGTGGCCAAGGGCGCGAGGCTCCTCGCCGGCGGGAAGCGGTACAGCCACCCGGACCACCCCAGCGGACACTACTTCAGCCCCACGCTCCTCGTCGACGTGACGCCGGACATGGCCGTCGCCCGGGAGGAGTGCTTCGGCCCCGTCATGGTGCTCCTGCGCGCGCCGTCCAACACGGCCGCGGACGTCCTCGCCGTCGCCAACGCGCCCGACTTCGGGCTCGGCGCGAGCGTCTTCGGGCGCGACTCGGACCCCGTCCTCAAGGCCGTCGTCAAGGGACTGAGGTGCGGCATGGTGGCCATCAACGACTTCGCCGCCTTCTACGCCGTGCAGCTGCCGTTCGGGGGCGTGGCCGGGTCCGGGTACGGCCGGTTCGCGGGCGAGGAGGGCCTCAGGGGCCTGTGTAACATCAAGGCCGTGTGTGCGGACAGGTGGGGGTGGGCAGGCGTCAGGACTAGCATACCGCCCCCGATCAGGTACCCCCTCGAGAGCCAGGAGCGGAGCTGGAGGTTCACGCGGGGCGTCGTGGAGACGGGGTACGGGATCGGGGTTGCGAGGAAGATCGGGGGTGTGGTGGGTATCCTGGGAAATATGTAGACTTAGCGATTGTGTACATCAAAAGTGGTGGAATGGGGGGAGTGGTTCTTGGAAGTCGAGGCGAAGAACTCGACTTGATGAAATACCAGCATCAGCATAGGTCTATGTAATCTTAATGTGGTAATGCTTTGTTACCCTAGGAAGACTATTGACAACGGCTCCAAAGGTTGAGCTACTGGATAATTCCCAGTGGGCTATCGGCGGTTGCCCATACAATTCTATCGCTACTTCGGTCTATCAGTGTCCAGGGAAATCTGTAGTATATAAACAAGGCCCCTATCAGACGATGCGATGTTTCCACGCAACGTCGCTTCTCCCAGCACGGATGCCACATCCTTCAACAATGGCAGCTCATCCTTATCATCCACTTCCCCAAACCAATCAATCCAGCCCAAAGTCCGACCATGGCTCATGCATGACCGGCCCGCCGTTCCCAACAGCCCCAGCCACCAACGCAGGCGAGGCCGGCAGCAACTGCCCCCCCTCCCCAGCACCAAACCCGCCCAGGAACAAGCCCGCGCGGTACCTCCAGACGCGCGCGAAGGCCCCGACGTGCAGGTTCCTGCTGTGCAGGGCGCCGCCGCCGCCGCCCCCGTGCCGGCGCCACCGGCCCCCGAGGTGCCTGTACACGGCGGCCGTGCCCTCGTACTGCTGCCCCAGGGCCTGCCGCAGCAGGGCGGCGACGCCGCCCAGCAGCGCCTCCCGCCTGGACGAGGGGCCCGCGCGGGGGATCAGCGCCGAGACCTGCGCCAGGGAGGTCTGCACTATGTAGCGCGGCCAGTGGAGCTGCGTGTCGAAGACGCCCAGGAGGTCGAAGAGGGTGAGGAGGCGTGCTGCTAGCTCGAGCCTGTCGTTGCTGGTGGGGGCGGTGGGGACGGCGGCGGTGGTGGTAGTGGACGGGCTGTTCGGCTCTTCGTCCTCGTCTTCGTCTTCATCTTCGCCTTCATCTTCGTTTTCGCCTTCGCCATCGTCATCGTCTTCATCTTCGTCTTCGCCTTCATCGTTATCGGTGTCTTGCTCGACGTCTGCCGTGATGATCAACTGCAATATCTGCTTGAAGCCGTTACGGGTGACCTCCCAGGTCTGGTCCTCCTGCAGACAGGCACCGCCGCGGACGAGCCAGAACAGCCGGTGCATCTTCTCCGTGCCCATGTCGATCACCCCGTCTTCTGACTCGAAGGGCCCGGAGAGTAGGTCCATGGGGATCTTGGCGCCGGGGTGGACCTCGAGGTGCATCCCTAATATGGCCCTGAGGTGGTAGGTCATCCCCCGGAGGGGTATATGTGCGGGCTCGTCCGCGCCGGTGTAGGATATGAGGGCCTCGAAATTGGAGTGGTCGAATGCAAGTTTCTCCCGCATTGTCATGGTGGAGGAGCTGTTGGTATTGTTGACGGGCTCAGCATCGATGTAGGCCTTCTCGTAGAGACTCCCCGTCTGTGAGAACATCTGGAGACGGTCCTGCTTCAGCTCAGGGATACGAAAGTAGACTCGTCCCTTGGACTGCTGCCGTATCCAGACATCGAAGGATGTGAGGAGCATTGGGAGTTTGGCCCAGGAGCAGGCGAGGATTGCGGACTGATTTGTTTCATTAGTCCATCTATCCTTCCACTGTCATTGATGACAGTCCAAGTCGCAAGTTGTATATGGCTATGAGCCTACCTGGAACGTAGGATCACCCTCGACCCGTTCGGCGTCCGACTGCCATCCATCATAAGACATGACCTCGAAGTTGTCGCAGCCATAGTAAGCGTCCCAGGTGGGCCCGAAAGCGGCACCAACCAATCGATACTTGATAGAGTCGCTCGAGAGCATGTGGTAGAGCTCACGACTGGCGAGGGGCAGGCAGAGATTATGCGAGGCGATGAAGATGCGCTCGAGAATCTCGTGAGGGAGTTGTTGAAGGCGCGCTCTCCTCACTCTGGTATCGTCGTCGCTTCTGCCATGATGCTTCCTGGCTCGCTTCCTCTCGGGCTGTTGTCCCCCGTTTGGCTCTGCACCATCCTCGCTTTCCTGCACCCTAGTCCTCTTTACTGGCTTGGGCTGTCCTCGCTTCCCGCGGACTCTTATAGGAGTCAGCTTCATCCTTGGCCCTGGCCTACACGCGACACTGCTTCTTAAGAGTGGCGATGCGATGTTGGTCGTCGATGAGCAGTGGTCGCAAGCCTGATCGTGCCCCTGATCACCTCACCCAACAAGTCCCAACTTTTAGTGATCGTTATATCTGTAACGCAGTATGCCATGCTCCTGGATAGGCCATGGTCCAGTTTACTTTTGTGTCTCGTTATTGAAACTGCTGTGCTTGGGAGGTCAGACTCAAGAAAGATATTTGATGTGCTATATGCACGCCTGTAGGACGACACCAAGTACTCGATCCCCGCTAAGCTCACACCATAGTGATTAGTGGTGGCCACGTTAGGGGTTCACACAGGGCGTTGCCGCAGTACTTAGTGGGTGGAACTCTTTCCAAGGTTCCAAAAAGGTTCTTTCAAGGTTAGCCTGGGTACGCCTTGACGTAGTGAAAATCCTCGAAACAATCTTGGAATCCATAGCTTAGCTACCGTACCTCGAAATGATGAGCACCAACACCACCAGGCCTTCCGAGTTCAAGTCCGACACCTGCAGTGCACAAATGCCCTAATAGACCTGATCACTGTCTATTCTTTGTCTTTCCTTCTCCCCAAAGAACAGTGAAGAGACAATCAGTCGGGATGTGCTCCGCATTGCGGCCTGCGGTCCCCTCTCGCAGGCTGCTTCGGTATTTGCGGTTCCAGTCCGAGGGAATTGCCTTCTTCGGCACCAACCACGGCCGTGCTGCTGTCGCGGCCGCTGCAGCGGCTGCAGGATGCTGTGCACCTAGCCGAGATACAAAGGAGCCCGCCAAGGTTGAAACAATAGGAGCCAGACTTCCCACACGGCGACTGTCGACCTCCAAGCCCAGGAATTCTGAGGCTGCCGCTCTCCACTCCGCCGTCCTTGACCTTGAGGGCATCTTCCCGAGATCTACGAAAAGAGTTCGATCGACCGGCACTAACTCCAACCAATTGACTACGAACAGAAATGCTCCAGCTTCGAGGAGGTTTGCATCGACTAATGAGACGAACGGAAATGGCAACGGCAACGGCAACGGCGAGGAGGACGGGAGGAAGGCATCATGGCAGCAGAGACTATGGGGCCCAAACACCGTTAAGCCCGACTTCAAGAGCCGCACTAGCGACGACCTCGACAACTCCATATTCACGAGCTCCATGACGGCCAGGAGAGCCAAGGCTGCGCTGGAGCCTGTATTGCGGTGCACCGAGGTGGACGAGAAGGGCGATGCGATCCTCACAGATGGCGCCTTCAAGAAGAGCGAGCTTATTGCGAAGGTAGGCACGATATGAATATCTATTCCTGTATCACTTGCGCTCCGGTCCTACGTCGCAGCGATGACGCGGGAGAGGAAGAACGGAAAGCGAAGGAGAATGGACAAACATGCTAATTCTGGCTCCAGTACGGTCTCATGCCCCGTGACTTGCGCAAGATCGACTCCTCCAACCTGCCACACATCCTCGTCCGGCCCTCGGCGATCCTCCTCAACCTGCTACATCTCCGTGTGCTGATCAAGCACGACCGCGTCCTCCTCTTCGACGTCTACGGCTCCTCCAGCTCCTCGGCCCAGTCCGAGTTCATGTACGAGTTGCAGGGCAAGCTGCGACAGAAGCAGGCCCCCGGGACGAACAATGACCAGCCATACGAATTCAGGGCGCTCGAGGTGGTGCTCATGTCGGTCACGTCAGAGCTGTGGAAGGACTTTGGCACGGTCCAGGACCCCGTCATGCACCTGCTGAGCGACCTGGAGGAAGATGTCGACCGCGAGAAGCTCAGGATCCTGCTGGTGCTGTCGAAGAAGGTCAGCACCTTCGAGCAGAAGGCGAGGCTGGTCAGGGACGCCATCGATGAGTTGCTGGAGGCGGACGATGACCTCTCGGAGATGTACTTGACGGAGAAGACGAAGAATGTCTCGCGCGATATCGACGACCACACTGAGATCGAGATGCTGCTGGAATCATACCATAAGATCTGTGACGAGGTGGTCCAAGAGGCGGGCAATCTGGTGTCGGGCATCCGAAACACGGAGGAAATGTAAGTGCACCTATCTCGGTCGTCCTTTCAGCCTATCCAGCAGGCCGCTAATCATACGAACCAGTATCCGTGCCATTCTCGACGCCAACCGCAACGCCCTCATGCTCCTCGACCTCAAGTTCAGCGTCGGCACACTCGGCCTGGCGATGGGCACCTTCCTGGCAGGTCTCTACGGCATGAACCTGGAGAACTTCATCGAGGACACCAACTGGGGCTTCCTGAGCGTCACCGTCTCCTCGGCCTTCTTCAGTCTCCTGGTCTGCTGGTACGGCCTGGTCAAGCTGCGCAAGGTCCAGCGCGTGCGCATAGGCCAGTCCTCCAGCCGCAGCCGCAAGCTCTCCAAGGACAGCAGCGAGCGGTACGGGGCTGCGCACTGGTTCCGCGAGGACAGCCCCACGGCCCTGCTGGAGGCGAAGCACCGCGAGAAGCTCAAGAGGATCGCCACCATGAAGCAGAGGCAGGCTGAGGCTACCGGGCTCAGGGCGTTCTTGCAGCGCTTCCACTGAACGATCATATACTAAGTTAAGCAGCTCTGGCGATGCCAAGGAAACGACGCCGAGTTTGACTCGCGTTGCATGATGGCATATGCCTATTACCTGGGCTGAGAGATTGTCCTGGCCTGTGAGATGACCAGCTGAGACCACGAATTTACAGAACCGCGCATATCGCATCGATCTGCATGAAAAGAAGAAAAAAAAATATCCGGTGTCGCACTTATAAGAAAGACACCCCCAACTCACCTCATTCAAAGCGACTCAAGGCGTATGATACCCCCTTAGAGCACCAATGAAGAATATTATTACGTCTCATGCATGGTATCTGATGCATAATGGTGATGTAGTCAAAAGGCTCCGCTGCGTTGTACTCGGCATTCTTTTTTGTTTCACCCCCTCCCCCTTTCCAACAGTGTCGTGTTATCCACTTATTCAACGTGACAACACCTCCTTCAGCTGGAACACCTCCTCGACCCCCTCATCAACCGTAGGCAAACCCCTCCGGATGCGGATCCACCTCCTCCCCTCCTTCCTCTGCTCCGCAAACACATCCTCGCCCTCCCCCTCCCTCGGCGGCAGCGGCAGCTCGAAGGCGTCCGCGCCGCTGATCTCCCGGTTCGTGGGTAGCACGGGCGACCTCCCATACTCACCCCGCAGCCCCCCGCCGCCGGAGGCCGACGAGGAAGACGACCGCGCCTCGGCGATCTCCGTCCTCAGCGGGTTCCGGCTCGTGATGGTCACCGTCACGCCCTCCCTCCCCGGCTTCTCCTCCAGCAGCGCGGGCACCACCTCGGCGTCCTCCATGTCCAGCTGCCTCAGGGCCTCGTGGCGCGCGACGGCGCGCACCTCCGCCCTGTAGGGGTGCCGGCGGTAGGCGGCCTCGGCCTGCGCGCAGAGGGCCAGCGACGGGTACGAGGATATGAGGACGAGTAGCGTCGGGTCGTCCCTGGACTGGAGGAGGAAGTGGTGTGGGAGGTACTGGTGGGCAGGCCGCGTGGCGGAGAGGGAGAGGGCCAGGTGGATCTGTGAGCTGGACTTCGGGCCTGGAGCTGGTGTGTACTGGGCGAATAGCTCCAGGATGTTGGTCCATAGGTCTAGGAAGGAGGGGTCGGTCGCTTGGTTATTTGGGCGGAGGTGGAAGAACCATAGTCTGGTGATTGCCATGGCTGTGTTGTGTGTGTATGAGAGAGAGAGAGTGTGTGTAGGTGGGCGGGTGTATGTGGGACCGTCGGTGAGGGTGTATTCGGCTCAAGAACGGGTGAGTGAGTATCAAGGATGGATGATGGGCTTTGGATGAGAGAAAACAAGATCAAATCCCGGACTATTAAAGATTTTGGTGTAGCAACGCTGAAGAAGGAGAGTGAGCGTGTGTGCCACGGTGTAAGCTATGTGCTCAGGTGATTGAATAGATTCCAATTGGGATTGGGGAGGAGGAAGGAAGAAGGCGAAAGACGAAAAAGGCAGAAAAGGGCTGCTGTCAGCAGTCGATGATGCTCCCCGAGCCCCTCCAGCTGGCTGCTAATTGGGAACCCTCTGGAGCAGTGCGTGATACTTACTGTCTTAGCTGTCTTAGCTGTCTTGGCTGGTTGGATGATGGAGTTTGTAGTTTGTGCGAGTGTTGTGACCGTTTCCCTCTCCGTTCTCTCTTCTCCAACACTTAGTAGGTACTTAGTATGGAAGTCGCCGCCGACGACGTCACCACCGTGCTAGTCGTGTCGGTCTAACGTGTGCTAGTCTGTACGTCTGTGCCCTCTTCTCCATACTTTTCGTGCTTTCCCTATACATATCTGGACTATCTGACTATGTACAGTAGTATCTGAATGGGGCAGGACCCCTGAAATTTGATCCATCTAATCGTCAGCAGAAAAGCACAACTTAGGGCTGCCCGTGCCTGCATTGTGCCTGTGTGCCTGCCTGCCTGCCCCGCCACCCCGCGTGTTGCCTTCAGACCCAGTATGACGGGTGTGCTTAACTTAGGCTCTCGGAACACGTGTAGTACGAATATCAGTGGGAGAGGCTAGTGTTGTTGGCATTGCCACCTCAGGGCTTTTATGCGGGACTCAGGAGCAAACCAACACAGAATCTGTAGCATAAATCTCTCAGAAATAATATCGACATCTTTTTCCGATGATGTATCCTCATTACCTATTTTGGTAACGAAAGCCCATGATGATCATGATCATCATCATCACTCACCAAGGTCGTATAATATAAAGACAGAAAATTGAATTTGTACAACAAAATGAAGCTTCGACTAGGTGTTCAAGTGAGCCCATGTCTGGAATCCTACTACTTGTTTAAGAGGTGAATACCTAGAGGGATTCTCGACTCGAGGCTGATATTTACTATGTACTTCAGTACTCAAGTCCAGATTATCAGATTAGATCTGGATGAGTATATCTTATCGGTATGGCGGCGGGTCGCGGGGGTCATCATCACCGTCCGAACTTGACAAATCGACATCAGCCTTCATTATCTACTCCTCGCACGTGAGATTTCATCTTGTAACCACAACAAGGCTCTCACCTGGAGGGTAGTCGTGTGGAAAAGCCAACACGTCAACAGCACTCTGCCTACTGCTTAAGCAGTTAAGCCCAAGGGCTGGTTCACTGTTGACTGTACACTTGAGCAATGGCTGTGCTTAGGTGGAGACGAAGACATCATCGTCAAAGATCTTCCATTGAGGCGAGCCATGACATGCCAACGCGTAAGATTTAGACCATCAACACCCAGATCATGAGCTATTATGTCCACGGGTACGTTCTACCGATCTGAGTAGCAGCAATACGACCAAAGGCTGGGCATCAGTGTGCCCATGGCAGCTGATCCACAGTGCCTTTAAAATCATGGGGCGAGGAAGTCGCATCGACCGCTATGAAAGGCAGGCAATTGTTGGCCTGTAACAGACAGTACCCGACAGGAGCCGCGGATGCGAACTTTCAAGCGTTCCTATGGATTCGATGGGACTCAAGTAATAATTAGCATTAATTATTACTTATACCGAAGTTTAGATACCCGGAAGCTGAATACGTGCATGAAGGCGCATTACTGAGAAGCGATACGATCGCAAAAGGCGTGAAGAACATGTAATCATCATTAGTATTGCGTAAGCAGAAGTAAGGTGTGCTGAAGGGGTTGCACGGCCATTGGAGATACTCCGAGCTGATGGCAACTTTAGCTGCAGCACGTGAACAGCCATGCTGACACTCGATTATACTTCCAAAGCTTTTACAGGCTGCCTCCGGTGACTACCAGCGTTTCTTTACCGACTCTCTTTAGCGACCTTCTACAGCGAACGCGGCCAGCTGCATTCTGTGCTCGACGTAGGGAGTGTTGATCTAACAGCATTCAATCCAGGTTGAGCATGACAGCGCTCCCACTTCCTATAACTACTCCCTTTTCTACCGAGTTTGGACCACCACGTCAAGGAAATATCACCATGTCTCTCTGCTCCTTGTGTCTCAAGGTGCCGTGGTTATCTCTTCCAATGCCTAGGGAGAACCATACTACCGGTAGAGTGGCTGACAATGACGAAATGCTAGAAATTTATTACGAATGGCCACCAGATAGTAAATCAGAAAGCGAGGCGTCGCAACAGCCGCTGGGGTTTCCCTTCCACGGGAACATAAAGGCTTTGGCCGTTTCAGCCAAGTTGTGTCCGCTCTGTGCGGTTGTACAAGAAGGCATCCAGATATGGATAGACACTTGGGAGAATGCTGCGATGAACGACAAAGGCTTCATTGAGTTCCGCATGGAGAGGCAGCCTATACCTACGAATGAGCAGCTTTGGATTACCCAAGGCTCAGGCGAAGCGCAGTGCTTTTATGTCTGGGCCAGAAACCCGGAAAAGCACAGCAAGTACTTGCTGACAGCAGTCGGATTCAGCGTTGATAAAGGTATCGCTTGCCTCATATCCTCCGGTATTATGTCTTTATCATCAACCTAACCCTCCCCAGGAGCCCTCTGTCGACGCAGTTCCCAGCGCGACCACTAGTACCGAGCTCAGGTTCAGTACACGCATTAGACACTGCGGCTTCTTGGATTAAAGACTGTTCTACAAGACACGAACGATGTTTAAAAGCACACAATCCATCACTTCCAACAAGGATTCTGGATATTGGAGTATCAGGGGATACTGTTAAGCTAGTAGATGGCGCCAATCAAGCAGGGCAATATGTCTGCCTGTCATATTGCGTGAGCATTCCCTCCATCTACCAACAACGTACATACCCATGATTACTTACACCTATATCATGTAGTGGGGCGACTATCCTCCATACACTACGACTAAACTGACACTGGATATGCGGCGGTCAGGGTGCCAACTCTCTGAGATGCCACAAACGTTCGTCGATGCGATCATTGTGACAAGGCACCTGGGCATACGATACATATGGATCGACAGCCTCTGTATCTGCCAAGACGATTCTGAAGACTGGTCCCGGGAATCGGACCGTATGTGCGATGTCTACTCGAATGCTTATCTTGTTATAGCAGCAAACCGCTCTAGTGATTGCTCGGGCGGATGCTTTCACGTTCGACAGCCACGACCACAAACTGTCATTGATTCTCTTGGGGGTTTAGAAGATATACATGCAACACTGCTATTCCCCTCTGACCAGAAACATTCATGGGATCCTGCCGAGTTCACACACGAGCCACTTTCAAATCGAGGGTGGTATGCTTAAAGTTTCTTGTTCCGTTCCACGGTAGTGGCTGACCCTTATTCCTCGTACCGTTTGGTGAGCCCGTGGACACGATTACTGCTAACGTAATTCTCAATAGGGCATTACAAGAACGTATATTGGCCAGGAGGGTGCTTCATTACAACACCAGGCAGATGTACTTCGAATGTAACCAAGGCGTCGTAGCCGAAGATGGTTCGCACATACCGACAAGATATCAATGGCGCGTGGTCCTTCATAAGGGGAAATATCCTCTTCTGGAGTCGCCTACCCTCAAAGAGAGCCGAAATAATGCCAGTCTCTACTCCTGGTGTTCGCTAGTATGGGCGTACGGGTCGCGTCAACTGAGCAAACCCACGGACAGGCTGCCAGCGTGTGAGTCAATCTTGGTCTCTTCCTCATTCTGGATTAATAATACGGACCTCTGGTGCTTCTCATGCCGCAAAATATGACATGTGTTGATGATCACAGTGAGTGGCCTGGCCAGACTCTTCCAGCGTCGGACCGGGGCGGAATACGTCGCAGGATTCTGGAGCAATGCCATTGTGGAGTGCGTTGCGTGGCAGGGACTGGGAGGACGGGCTTCATCCAAGGAATACACCGGTCCAAGCTGGAGTTGGGCGGGGTATGATGGGATAGGAGCCATGGTTGCCGGCACTGATGAGGGATGGAGAAACGTGGCAGCACTCCAGGGCTGGAAAACCGAACCGAAAAGCGTATCCAACCCTTTTGGTGAAGTGAAATCTGGGGCGTGGATACAACTCCATGGTCCTATCACTAAGCTCAAGCTCAGTACCATAGGGCCAACAGAACACGAAATTCGACTGCGGCGTGCGAATGGTTCACCCCTGCCACGGTTTTGTACGTTGTACTCGGAGGATGAAAAGGGAACACTGGTTCATCCGGACCATGCTGAAGCCAGGACATCAGATGACTTGCCGCATTGGGACTTGCAAGTGATGATTCTGAGGGGGCTCGAAGAGGAGGGCGGTGGGAAAATGGATGATACAGATCACAATGATAGGGTTACCAGGCACCTAGAAATCTGTTATGGTTTAGTCATTCGACGAATCAATCAAGAACAAGAAGTTGAAGAGTCGGAGAGATTCGGCTGGATGCTTGTTGGTGGAATAGAAGCCTACAAAATAATGGAGGACGAAAGGAACTGGAAAACTGTCCGTTTAGTTTAGGGTCTGCTAAACCATCCTTTAGCGTATTCATAGCCGGCATGTTATTCTTTGCTTCTCCGTCTTCATATATAGTTCACCATAGCTCATCTCAGTCTAGTGCGCTTCCAGCGCAGATGTTTCTCCGCCGGTGACGGGCTTTGCAGTCTATTTCAGCAGTTATGATTTATGTACGGCCGCACTCGAGTTATCAGCATCAAAGAGAATCTACGCTAGCTAAAGTCCAAGTAGGGAGACTTTGTTCCCAAAGTGCTGGGGATCCCGGAGTGCTAGGAACTGGTCAGTCACGCTCTCCAGTCGAAATGTACAATACCTCGGGATTGGCTGACACTCGCCCTCAGACATTGAACGTCCGGGCAACGTACCCTTTGGCAGTGTGTTCGTCAGTTCATTGGGCCCCGCTGAAGATTTAACTAGGTAACCCGCGCCCAGTCAGGCCTAAGCTCTCCGTACCAGTCCTCATGATGGGCAGATGGGCACCTGGGCTGTCGCATCCCGGGACCTACAAAGGTTTAAGTCGTCGGACAGAGCGGATAGTGACCATATATAACCAGCAGGCTTGCGAGCCTTTACAGCTCAGTCAGTAAAGAGAAGTAAGAGGAGGCGCAGGAGATCTATTCATACACGCAAACCGTTGTGGCGCCCTGATACCCTAGGGTACATACACCTCTATTGTCCTGAATATTTACAAACTCAATGTGTCACTACATTCTACCGCCTGAAAACCCCAGTGCTCTCGCCCAAAGTACATAAGACCCTTTGTGTCATCCTGCGGGAAATTCCTCAGAATATCAGTGGGAGAGGCTAGTGTTGTTGGCATTGCCACCTCAGGGCTTTTATGCGGGACCCAGGAGCCCAACACAGAATCTATAGAATATCTCGGAAATAAGTTTTGAAACCTTTCTCTTGATACTTACAAAACATCATTACTGTATCCTCGTTACCTTTTCAGCTACTGAAGTCTATAGCATTATCACCGACCACTAACGCAGTATGTATTGTTTTCAATGGACGGAGAAACGATATGTATAACTGGTCTAAGTCTTCGCCTATATAGTACTTGTTCAAGTGTGCTCATGTGTCTGGTGATATGCTACCTACTTAGGTACCTAGAGGATAGTACCTGAAAACTCTCTCGAGTTGAGGCTGATGTGTACTACGTACCTAGGTAAAGATCATCAGATTAGATTTGAAACTCACATCTTATCATAATTTGACGGCGGGTCGCGGGATGATCATCGCCGTCGTCCGGACTTAATCAATCGCCATCAGTCACTTGAGCCTTCATCATTATTACTCCTCGCACCTGGAAACTTACTTCCAGTCAGAGTGAGGTTCCTAGGGTCGTCACCTAAGTAGATTGTAATTGCGTATAAGAACCACAACATCAGCCGCATCTGCCTACTGCTCCAGTTCAAGGGCGATTGATCATTGACCGTCTTGGGTAATGGTTGGATTAGGGCGGAGACAAAAACATCATCATCAAAGATCTTCCATTTAGCCCAGCCATGGCATGTCAACGTGTAGAATTCGGACCATCAGCACGAAGGGTCTTAACATTACTATGTCCATTAACCGATCGAGTAGCCAAAAACACGACCAAACACTAGGCGCTCACCTAGCCATTGAATATGACTATAAGCACCTAATTTTCATAGTACCTGAGTACCTGTGTAGGTAGACAGTCTCCATGGCGGAGCAGCTACAAAACTATCTATATGTATAGTAAGAAGGCAGAATGGTATTGGTCGAATTTGAACCCCGAACCAGGCTGTCCGTGTAGGAGTATGAAGTCCGAGTTTCAAATCCCGATCTGCTTTCTAACGACAAGTTGCTGTCCATGTGATGCTGAATAATCTACCAGTTTCGAGAGCTGGAAACATCGTGACCCCAGGTGGCTCCCAGGTGCCCCCCTTACCAAGTGACTATATAGTATGAGCGAGGGTCATAGACTCGATATAGCGATCATCTAACATACATAATAACTTCGACTATGAGAGGCTCTGAATGCCCAACGATAATTAGTTAACGCGATTATGTTCCGATCAATTATAGAACGGGGAGACTCCGGATATCACAAACCCTAACACAGGTGGCAAGCGAGCCAGGCAGAAATGGCTGGCTCATTGCTTCCTTTCGAGCTAATCAGCTTAACAATGAGGCAACTTCCAGGCATATAGCCGTAGAGTAATAAAGGTAGAGGCTTGCATGAACACTCATGGACTTTGGTGGCCTCAAGTGGCACTCATGTCACTCGCCTGGGCGTACTCGGTAGTTTTCCCACAAAGAGTCGAGGATGTGCTGTCAAGCCTGTTTCTCTACTATTAGAAGTAATAAATTCTTGTTGCACTATTTACCTCGTTGACCATATGATTAAGGCGCAGGAGGGAAGAGGCTAGCCAAGAATAGGCAGGATGCGGATGCCACGTACAACAGAACCTTGAGAGCTGGTGTGCTTCTACACCAAGTACCTTAGGGTATATGGTCGCTACCAGTGATACCTTCTATCAAAATGAAATAGGAAACAAGAAGTTGATATACAGTCTGTTTGTCATAGTCGTTAGGGAATTGTTTTGTGTATTGAGTATTTCTAGACAAGGATTCAGCTCCTATCGCGGACATTGGGCTCTCATGAGGTGAGCTACCCTAGGGTACTATAAGTAGTCGTACTTGAGTACATACGTATCCTTCGATCCGTGGTTATCGGCACTGGTGTTCAAAAGTTACAATCATTGCAATTAGTACATTCGCCGTATGAGCTGTAACGTTAACTAATCACGGAAAGAAGAGCCAGGTGTTTCCAGAAGTGACGATGTTATTGGCTACCTACAGCACGGGGGGTACCTATCCATGCGATTCTGCGCTACAATGACACTATTGGGAGATTATGAAGAAAGTAGGGCCCCTCCCTATATCACAAGTATCTTCTGACGTACGAAATCCTTTCCATCGGTTCCCCTCAGTGTCCTCAACTCGGCCGGCTTCTCTTCAGAGTTTGGCAGCTCGCCACTGAAAAGCCCAATACGCTCAAACTTTCCAGAATCTACTGCTGGAACGATTACTAACCCCCGTAGTACATCAGCACTGGAAAAGCCATCCAAAATGAGCGGTAAAAGCAGCTGGTCGTCTGTCCATGGCCGGTACTTCTGGTCATATTGTGCTTCAACGGTGATCGGCCAGCCCTCAACGCCTAGGCCCCGGTCCATCGAGAACCCTTTTTGTGATTCGGCCTCGCGCGCTGGGAACAGGACGCCAGACAATTCGAGTACCGGTGGCGTATGAGATTGGGTCTGCCCATCGACTGAGCCAGAGATCCTTATATATTCTGCAACTTCCGTCGGTACCGCAGTGACCGGCGGGTAGGGTATGTTCACGCCACCGTCCCAGCTAGCCCAGGACCACGAGGGACGAAGTCCTGTGGGTTCCATGGCAGCACAGTGCCTCCTCCAGAGCAGTTCTTGGAGTATGAATGGCTCCCAGAGGCCATAGACCAATCTCCACCCAGTTCGTCGGTGAAATGCCGAAGCCAAACCCATTATAGCAGCCAGTCTATCACTTCTGACAGTAAGTTCTTTGTTCATATACTCTTGTAAGATCTCATGCCATAGCAAGCGAATGTCCTTGATCTTGCATGGATGCGTCCTCTCAGGCCGAATGACCAAGGACCAGAATTCTGATGCTATCTGAGCCTGGGACCTCGAAAAGGTCAACAGTGGCGCAAATTCGGTCGTCACAAGCTCGTTACACTGCCAGATAACGAAAGACCCGAACTTGATGTTCCTTGCGGACAGCAACTGCTCTTGTTGCGCCCAGCCCCTAGTCTCGAGTCTCCACGGGAATGAGAAGGTCGGCGACGGAGTCGAAAATTTTATCAACGTCACCTCCCAGTCATCCGTCACAATCGGGTTGTGCCTTAGTGGATCTCTCAGCGCGAAGAGGCCGTCTCCGCTGTCCGACGCGCCACTGGCTGAAGGGGTGACTGAGCAGCCTTGGTAGACGTCGTACATCTTGGGAGCCTCGCGATTCCAGTCTCCTGGGGAGTCTTGTATGATACAGAGAGCGTCGACCCAGAGGTATTGTATGCCTAGCTCAATAGTAACGAGTACGGAGTCTTGTATTGTAGGCGAGACTTGGTCGAATGGCACGTCTATCGTTAGGTCCCGATAGTTAGATGAGAGGAGTCGTAGTCCGGGGTATTCACCCCAGCAGTAGCTCAGAGCGGCAAACTTGATATCTGTCGAGAGCTCGAGCTCTTCGTCTCCAGATGAGACAAGCTGTATGCTCGGCGTAGTGCTAGTACTGTTTGGAGCCGGTGAAATACGTAGCAGTCTCGTAGGAGCATGGTCAGCTCTTTTAACGTGGCATATCGTGTGCGTCTTATCGCAAATCTCCATGCACCTTAGATATAACGACCTACATTCTACAGCCTTTGTTGAGAGTGTTGGCGTGAATGACGTGGATGGGGCAGGCGTATCTCGTGCTTCGTTTTCAAGCCAGTGTGAGTAAAGGGTCGTCCCAGTGCAAGAAGGATGAGTAAAAAATACATTCGGATCGATCACGGGTTCAATGGCTGCAGAGTTACGGCCACGCTCAGCATTCTCCACGGAGAGTACGTGTTTTTGCGTGCTTCACTTCGTCCCAGTCTTCATCGCTGTTCAGCCTAGCATCATGATCTGCCAAACTTCGAGGCCGCCCTTTCACGAACGACTCCCATACAAGACTGCAGAAATGGCAGCCGCGTTTGTACGAGTCTCGCAGAAGAGTAACTGTGTCGTAGTGCTCATACAGCAAGTATTTGTGATTCCGAGTCTCGCGCCTCTGGAAGCACCCGTCGAATTCCAAGGGCTTTTGCATCTGCTCTTTCAACACCTTGCACTTGGCACAGAGGACATGGAGCTGAATTTGTACATTTTCGTCAAAGTCCATGTTGCGTGGTCCCCGGACCGGTATGAATTCACGAAAATAGTTGGCAGGGCGAGCTGGTTGCGAATGGGTTTCCAGCGTTGGTGAATCCATATTGACACAGATGTGCTGGTAGAGGGGAAGAAAACATGCCGAGCCACCACTCGATCGAGAAGACGCCGGCGTGATACTGCCCGTATGAATTGGGAATCCGCTCTACCAGTGATGCGGCGTGTACTAATACAGGCTGGTAGACCTTTGGTAAAATTGTGATGCAGCCAGCAGTCCGGCTCTAGCTCTGGTGTCGCCGGATTGACTCTTGATCGTTATTGTGTGATATCTTCGCGGGGGGGGGGGGGGNNNNGTTGGAGAATGGATGTCGTTGGACGCAAAGCACGAATGTTTGGGGGTAAAGACGTAGGATGAACAAGGATGTATCGCGGCTTGAGGCGCCTGGCAGATAAATCACATATCTGGATATGTACCTAGGCACGCAATTAATTACCTGTCACCTGGGCATAAGGTGTCATCGGACAATCCAAAAGCTGCATCACACGTTGCTGTCGAAGGGGTCATTGCTTACTTGTATACTCAAGCAAATACTTCACTTCCACTTATCTATTTCCCATGCGATAAGGGGATGTGGGCCTGGGGCCTGTTCATAGGCTGGCCTTGCCCAGCACAATAATTAGAAAACACCAGACAGCCTACTACCTGTAGGTACTTAAGTAGGTATGCACCAACGTACTCAATGGCTAAGGTACCTAGCCAATGTGGTGATGGGAAGAGCCATCCGGTTGTTCACCATTAAGATCCCTACTGAGGGGATATACTAATTAGAAAGTTTCTCTCCACGACATCGATATCACTGTGAAAGGGGACACCTTAGCCCCTAGTCTATATGGTGGTGTCAGAAGAGGGAGAGGGTGAGGGAGGGGTAGTCGGAACGATCATGAAAACCCAGTTCCAATATCATGCTATATACAGCTAATCGAGTTTTATTGCATCTCAACATCCTAGGTCGAACAAAAAGTGGCTATCGCGCCGCAAACAGGCTGCGACAGTTTCATAGGTATCCCCTATACGAGCAAAGCGCGCAGAGACTCGAAGTTTGGTTCTCCCAGCCCCGATGCGGGGTCCCATCCGGTCGCAGCATCATAACCATTCACAAACTTGGCGCCCAGCTCGCAGCCCTCGATGTTGAACTCGGTGACGTCCCGAAGAATAGCCTGGCCCTCCGCGGAGTAGAGCAAAGGGTTGAGGAACCCGACGGTCGACTTGCCGGCCCGCAGGCGGAGGTCATTGATGAGGACGACCAGACCGGCCAGGAGCGGCGTGGAAGCCGACGTGCCCTTCTGCAGGGCCGTCTGACCGTTGGCGAGGACGGGAAACCGGTCCCCGACCAGCGACAGGTCCGGAACCCCGCGGCCCGAGGCGTTGTAGTAGCTCGCCGGGACGCTGCTGTCATTCCTCAGGATCTCGATGTACGGCGCCGTGCTGTTCGCCTGCCAGTCCGGCGTGGCGAAGTAGTTGGAGAAGCCGCCGCTCGAGTAGGTCGCCGCGCCGCCCCAGGCCGCCAGGGCGCCAACGGCCGTGACCCAGGGGCACGAGGCGGGAAAGGTGGGGATAAACCGCTCCTCGCCGTCCGGGCCCACGCACTCGTCGTACGAAGTGCCGGCCGCGCCGCCGTCGCCACTCGCGGCGAGCACGGTGACGCCGCGGGCGGCTAGTGCCCCGAAGCCATTGCAGACCCTCTCTGCGTAGCTCGGTGGTACATTCTGCTCGTCGTCCGCGTAGGACATAGAGAGGACTTGTGGCAGGTCATCGTCTTCCAGCGCGAGAAGGTAGTTGATAAGGTCGAGGTAGGGCTCGTTCTCCGACTCGTTTGCTGGAACCGAGACGTTTCCTGGCTGGGACCAGGTCGGAGGACGTCCGCCTGTGGAGTAGAAGATGGTCTCAAGGGGGTTGATGAAGGTTGAGGAGTACTCCGTGTCAAGCATGGACTCGACGGAGCCTGCTGCTGGCGTATCAGTGGTATCACCACCGTTGATTGACTCGACCGTGAAGGTGTAGTTCTGGTAGCTGGTGGCATTGCTGAGTCCGTATGACTTGAGGAATGTCTTGAAGTCCTCGTGATCGGGGTGATCTTCAAGGAAGCCAGCGAGGGCCAGCTTACTACCGGACGCCTTGTCGGGTGGTGTATAGGTTATGTTGTACTTTGTCTTCAAGTAAGAAGGGCAGCTGTCAGTGGAACAGTCAACTCCGTCGGAGCCGGCTTGTCGAGTGTTCATACGCTTGCTCTTCTGCTCGGCAGGAAGCGCCGAGGCCAAGAACTGGGTTGTCGGCCAGACAAAATCCACAACATCCGTGATGCATTCGGGAATGCTGTATGCCGTTGTTCGAAGTGCTCGCTCAGAGCCGTTCTTGTAGTTGTAGTATCCGTACTCAGCGTCAAACAGAGACTCCGCCTCAGCCACTGATGTGTTGAACTTGACCCAGCCCCCGGCCTCCGAATAGGACGATGATATCCCGTTCGAGGAGAGCCACTCCTGCACGCTCGAGGCGCTAGCCTCAATGTCCGGCATGGCCTTCTGCAGTTGCTTCTTGCTAAGATGCTGGCCATATGTGGCCGACTGGGGGTCGCTCACTTCCCTGGCTAGCCTGAGGTAGTCATGGTGAGGACGCTTGATAGCGACCTGTAGCGCAACTACTGTGTTCTTGTCAGGTGCCGATTCGAAACGCCAGCCAGAAGGGGGCTCCGAGATGCTCTCAAACTGAACAGAAGGGCATGACGACCTAGGAACCGATGCCGTGACGGCTTGTGAAGCCGTGCTCAGGGCTACGACAAGGCCCCATGCTGCGATTTTCGACATCTTGCGTGGGTTATAGTTGGAAAGAGAGAGACACAAAGACTGCGAGATGTGACCTGTGAGCTCCTAATCAGATGAAGGCGGAAACACAGCAGATGTGATCGTCTTATATTGCAGGTGCTGCCATGCACCGACGATGATATGACCAGCCAACAGGATCTCGCTTTGGTATGGACCCCGATGGACCCCACAAGCTTGACAATGGCGAGCCCTGACCCTTGTATGCCTGTATGCCTGATCGGCAAGCATAGGTCCTCCTCTAATAATAAGCTTAAGCGTGGTCTGAAGATACGAAGTCGCATCACCCTGGCAACATCCACTGTAAGTCAGTCGGGAACTCCACATCAAAAGCTTCATAACGAACAAGCTCCGGCCAAACCGATAAATGGAATGGGGTGAAATCGCGCATCAGGCTCACGCACCAGATTATTCCACGCATCTTGTTCGACAATCGCTCGTGTTCGTATGAACCGGCAGGCCTCGATCAAGTTTCGAGGCTTAGACTTCGCCTCAAGTAAATTTTTATATGGGACGTTAGTATGTCTCATCTCGTATTACAGCCCGCTGGAGCACTTCACCCCCTGGCAAATGCAACCTTGTCGGTTATTTTGTGGATAACACTTCGTATTTATTCGTCTCGCTATGGATCACCCACGGATTGACGTAGTACCTAGGTATGCCGTCCGCTGTCACTTAATGCGGAGGGTCACTCAGATGTAGTGTGTGGAGCTTTAGATCACCCGCGCTGGCATTTATCTGTTTCTTCGTTATAAGGTAAGCCTCGAGCTCTTCAAGAGGACCATGTGAGGAATGATATCAAGATTGCTCACTACTGGGTCACTTGGGTCCTTCACTTCTTCCTCCATACCGCCCGACCACTAAAGACTACGTGCAACAAGCTATTCAATATGCTTTCCCACCTCCTTTCAGCTGCAGCAGTCGTTGCTGTCTCGAAGGCGGCCCCAGCCCCTGCTTCGTCGTCGTCATCGTCTGGATTCGCAGCCATCCCTCTCACATGGGAGTATGGCAGCCTCCCCAAGATCACCACGAACATAGTCTATGGAACACCGGGCCAGAACTCCTCAGTGCCAACCATCTTCGACACCGGCAGCTCTGCATTCTGGACCGCCGGACCAGGCAACTTGGCCTTTTATGGCGCGCAATACCTGGGCGAGAGGGGACCCTGCAATGAGACGCTTACACCTTATTACGACTGGAACGTGTCAAAGTCCCATTCGGATCCCGTTGTTACCAAACCCTTCCAGACGTTCCTGTACGGAGGCAATGCCCACGTAGTCTACAGCTACTACTCCGTCAACGACACCGTTGGCTTCGCCGAGAACGGCTACCCAAAGATCCCGAACCGAAAGATCGCCGTCTCGAACGAGACCATCCTCACAACTGGGCAGTACAATACATGCCCAAGCACCGGATACCCTACCGACAACAGCATCCTGGGCTTGGACCCTGAGTCCACGTTCCGCGCGGAGCTCCTAGACGACGGCATCATCAACTCCAACACGCTGAGCATCTGGTTCGACGAGGCCCCCGAGGACGTCACAGGAACCTTCACCGGCACGGCCCTCTTCGGCGCCCTGCCCCCTAGCGACAAGTACACGGGCGACCTGGTGAAGGTGGAGTCAGACTGGTCCTCGGGAAGCTACTACATCGCCACGCCGACCTTCAAGTCCCGGCCGCTCAACGCAAGCTCCTCCAGCGCCGGCACCACGGTGGCCCTGGACAGCAAGCCCACGACGTGCCTCGTTGACACCGGAAGCCCGAACCTCGAGCTGCCCATCGATCTGGAGAGCCTCCAGAACATCACCGGCCTGTCCAACGCGCCCTACACCAGCATCCTGGCGTACAACGGCTCCTGCGAGTCCATCCCGGCCGGGGCGACGCTCGACTTTGAGTGGGAGGGTGTCACGATCTCTCTGCCATACAGGAACCTCATCCGTGGCTACCTCGAAGGCGTGGAGCCCGGCTACTGCGTGCTGAGTCTCTTTGCTGGGGAGTCGGAGTGCACGCTCGGGTCTCCTTTCTTCTCTTCTGCAGTCATTGCCTTTGACGACACCGCGAAGGAGATCTCTCTGGCTCAGGGTGGAGTTTCTACTGGAGCGGCTGATGGTAGTGGCCTGGATGAGGTGGTGCCGCTTGGCAAGGGGCTGTAACTGACTGCGGTTTGAAGCAGATCATGAGGCTTGCAATTCATGTATATATTTCACAGAAAATAATTACTCAGTTTCAAGATCGTCGGTTTCTGTGTCGAGGTATTGGTGATGGCACATTGCATCAAAAAGTTCCTCGAAAGACCTTCTGCCTTGGGCTGAGCCACAGTAAACCTCGCAGTCGTGATATTCCTTCCACGATACCTTTATTTATTCGTTGGACACTCCGCATTGGATGGAACTACTGCATTCTACGTACCGACATCAGCTATGTTTCTCGGATTGGGCCGAGGTCGATATGCAGGTACAGGAAGATATGTAGGGGTAGTTCGGTATTTATATTTAGCACGATGACCAACAAAATTAAGTAAGTGACATGAATGCGGCTCACATGAGGACCTGTACATGTATGGATTATTAGGATATATATATTTCTTATTTATAAATACTAAATTACTAGCCTGGTCTTTTGAACTCATAATAGGTATCGGCGAGAGATATACTTATACGGTCTGCTATAACTTTTCGAACTGGTAAATTCTGATACAGCAATGTTCACCGATGATAGCGAATTACTTAGAACATTAGATGCATTACATAGCACCTGGAACATGTCTGACGAATTAGAAAAGGAAAGGCCCATGAGGTGTCGTCACTCAGTGCTGGACAGAGTCAAGTGCTGCGGATGTTCCCTCTCCGCCCCGAAAGCCTCATAGGATCCGGCTGTTCAAATCCCTTAAGCTTTTGACTAGTACTACTGAGGTCTGCATGTACGACACAACAAGGCTTTGGTTGCTTGTTCCCAATCACCTCTGGGAATTTGTAATTCTAAGACTAGACAGGTTCAAGCGACCCTCTCTGCGCTCCCCACCGGGAGACCCGTGGGTCGTACTTCCAAGGTTGTAATGTAACCTCCGAGGCAGAATGTTTCCTTATTGCAAGGGAGAAGATAGACGACAACCTATCGAGCGAACTTCACAGCTATCTAGCTGAGTAGGCATTGCAGTGGCAAGGCTGGTAGCCTCCACATGTCGACCAGGTTGTCTTTCGAACTGTCGGTCCTACATACTGCAAAGACCCTCGATACTGTGTTACAAAGAACGATCACGCAGGTTGTAACTCGAATATTATTCCAGGACGTTTATCAAGGCTTGCAGGCCTGGCCTCGTCAAGAAGTGGCGGCGATGAAGTCCATGACCGAGACGTTGGGCCCTAGCCAATTCTTCCGTGCCCAGCCAAACCATGCAGTAATCGCTATCACGAGTACAGCTACCATTACCGGCCCACAGTAGTTCATGTTAGATGCAGTAACTGGAAGGGTGGTTGGGAAGGGAAGCCAAATAGCAACATAAAGTGTGTAGAACCAAGCAAAAACATTCATGGGGCCGCCCCATCTACCCCAATTCCACTCTCCTAACTTGACACCACCCTCTTTGTAGTAGCGTGCGTATATCATGCTGCTGATGGCAATGAAGTAGCTGGTGTAGAGCGCCAGCGACAGCAGTGAAGTAATCGCACCAAACGCAACATAACTCGCACTTCCAATATTGAGAAGACTGAGCAAGCAGACGATAAAGACGCAGAGGAGGATCGCTCTGACGGGAACTCGATGCTTGGGATGGACCTATATCTCAATCAGTGTTTCAATCCATTGGTTTTCCATTTCAGTATCGAGGGAGCACTCACATATGCAAAGTAGCTCGGTAATCCGCCGTCTCTAGCCCAAGCCCACGAAAGGCGGGAGACTGAAGCTACCAAACCGAGACTAGAGCAATAGGCGATGATGAACAAACCGACCATCATGGCAGTTGTCGCAGCCTTAGAACCCGTGATCTGTAAGAGGATGCTTTCGATCGGAGATGCAGCCAGCAGCGCATCCTCGATTGATCCCATGGACACTAAGAGAACGATCACCATGACGAAGGCAAGAATACCGTTAGTGAATATCGACCAGAACATTGCACGAGGAACAGCCAATCTCGCCTTCCTGGTCTCTTCACTCATGTGAATTGCACCGTCGAAGCCTGATCTTGCCGTCAGCGTTGGTCGGAGGGAAACCGGGCGAGTAGCTAACATCGGGTCTACTTACCGACGAAGCTTGTCACAGCAGTCAGCATACCAATATTCCAGGCCACAGTTGGGTCTTTCTCCCAGCCGGATGATGTGCTGCTCTCCACGAATACGAAGCTGGCGTCATGTCTGGAGCCCATCACAGCCATCACCACCACGAAGATAACGAAGAGACAAACGTGCAAGACACCAGCAACCATCTCGAGCCAGGGGATAAGCTTGACGAAGTACATGTTCAGCAACATATGAGCCGCACAGATTGCAATCATCAACAGCGCTGTATGCCATCCTTTAGCAGTCCAGCCTGGGTTGTTGAGCTCAATGGCCGACTCCAACAGGATGATGACCAGGTTTGTGTCTGCGGCCAACGCTGTTATATAACCAAGCCATGTCGACCACCCTTGGATGTAGGTTGCAAACCTTCTGATGTTACGTGGTGCCAAGTGCCACGTCCAATGGTACTGAGCACCAGCCATTGGCAAGATGGATGCCATCTCTCCGAGAGAAGCGGCCTGGCATAATGTGCCGATGAAGGCAATGATGGTGCTCCATGTTAATGTGTTCGGACCACCATTATAGAGGACGAAATACACCGTGCTGTAGGCGATGTTAGAACCAGTGTACGCATGTGATCTATACAATATGGTAATTGCTGTCGAGATACCTACCCGACGATGGCCTCCCACACCGCCATCTGGGTCATCGAGTAGGCGAATAGCTGAGACGTTGAAAACAACCGCCGTGTTCTTGTCTGTTGCTCCAAGACCACATTGTCATCGGCTGTGACGGACCGATCTCTAGCGGATACATTGACAGCAACTCCGTCCTTGACCTCGGCCTTAATATCGGCTGCCTCTGGGATATTCATGGCTTCTTGGTCTCCTTCTTGTATCAGGACGACTTGGAATAGTCACTTGCGGTGAGCTCGTGGGAGGTCAGTCTTGGTGTCAGGGCATGAATGGGTCATGCGAATACACTTCGCAGAGAGGGAAGAAGAAGGGACCGAGAACAGGAGAAGGGGAGACTCGGTTCAAACTGCGTCTGCTTGCGTTGCAAGAAGCAGAACGGAGGGTGGATCGGCAGCACAATGCATGCAGTTGGGAACCGGAATGCAACCGTCCAAATGCATCCCCAATACTCACCCAAGTAGGTACGTATGCATATTTCAACGCACCAATCACCATTGTTCCTCTATCAGAACCAGGGAGTCGCGGTCCACTCGCCACTGTGCATAAGACGACGACTCAAAAATGATATCTTCATCCTTGTGTGTAGCAGTAGACCCTTGAGGGCATGAAGTCCTGCATAAGTTGGAGCTGAGACTCGGTCTTCCAGTCCTACCAGATCTGTCTACCAGTTCGTCTCGAAAGTGTTCGAGAACCAACACATAGCTGTCTACCAAAGTCCGTCATGTCTTCACCGACCTTCTCATACAACCTTGACCGTTTACAATGAAAGGGAATATACCACAGTATAATGGGGGTTGGACTGGCTGTGACGAAGGCAGGGGAGTTATGTCGGATGGTGTCTCTCATTTCATCATGGTAGACAGCATATGAAGTCGATGTTCCCATCCTCCAAGCTTTCCCACGGATACCAATTTGTACATTGATATCTTGGCTGACTTCATTTACCCTAGGGTACATCAACATCAGCCATCATGAGTCGAGACACTTTACCACCCATCTACTTAGTATCCGCGGACAACCATTCTGCTTGGGTCGTTGTTGTCTCTATTGTTTTTCTTATTTACAGTATTCTGGGTATCACTGCAAAGTTGATCATAAAGGCCAAGCGCATCAAACTCCAGGCTTCTGATTATGTCTTGATCCTTGGTATTGTCCTCTTGTTTGTCCAGACCATGCTCATGATCGCTGCTTGCAACAATGGTTTGGGTCAACATATCGACGCCCTTGATGCTGATTCCATCGTTCTGTACTCCAAAGTGAGTCTTTAATGTCACGGACAAGGAACTGACGCTGACACCGCGACTTTTTCATTTCTAGCTCGAGTATGGGGCGATTATCCTCTCCGTCCTGGTGGATGGCTGCGCAAAGATATCCATATGTCTTCTTTTTGCTGCTATCAACAGCTTCGCGGGCAAGGTACTCTTGGCCAACAGACTCCTGCTCGTTGTGACCATTTTGTGGATGGTTTCAGGTGCCCTCTTCGCTGCATTGCGATGCCCTATACCAGCAACGTGGGACAATTTGGACATGTCAAGTTGTCCGAGCAGAGGACCCATCATTTATAACATAATTATGAGCATTGCGACCGACCTGGCCCTCTGTTCATTACCCATCGCCCTCATGTGGGAAATTCAGACCGCCTACATCCAAAAAGTCCAGATCATCGCCCTATTTGGCGCTCGAATCATGTACGCCGAATCATTAGCAATCCTTATCCAACATCCATTGTCACCTGTCATTAATTGGAGCCTGCACAATAATTAGTGTCCCTATGGCAACCCTCCCACTCCTTATCACGACTGAACAACATGCTGAGGACACTGATCATACGTGGTCCGCGGTGGCACCGACAATCTGGCAACAGATATCCCTGAACCTGTCGATGATGACTGCATGCATCCCGAGTCTGAAATCGATACTTGATAGTCTCCTGGGTGATACTGCTGGCGCAGCTATTCGAGCACCATATCAACTCAGAGGAGATATCGGAGGCCGACTACGAGCGACGGCGCTGAACCCGGCAACACAAATGGGCTGGCTTGAATTGATGCCAACACGTGCAGTGCGAGGCGATATACACGCGACTCCAACACAGTGGATTGATGCAGGCGTGCATCGGTGTGAAGAGACTTCCCAGAATAGGGGCGGACTTGAAGGGCAAAGCTGCAGCGAAAGTACACGCAACTTAACCGGCGGGTCACAAAGCAAGGAGTGAGTTCGAACCCTAGATGGGAACCAAGATGGCCCCCGGGGGGGCATTAGACAACTAGAATGACGCGGCCGAGACAATACATGTACGATAGCCCTGTTGGTTCTGTCACTGCGTTGGCACCCATGTCTTCCAGGTGACTGTCACATCTTTTACTTCCTCAACAAGTATTCCAAGGAATCGGGATCTCATGTCCATAGTTACCCTTGCTGGCTACATAGGGCCCTGCCTCGGGAGCATAAAGCTGTCAACAGGTCACTATTGAGTTCGGTCATGAATGGTACCAATCAGCTTGATGATATTCGTGCTCCATGGAACTGCATCATAACGTAATTGATACGTGAGGGCTGGTTCTTGAGAACCAGAGCACAGACGTGCAAACCACCGTTCCATTGTTTCAATGACCTGAGGCAAGCTGGCTTTGACCCCCAATCCGTCACCTCCTTTGACAGAACTTCTGGCCCTGGTGGGTGTAATAAGTGTCGTAGACGGCGTTGCGCCGAGCTGTTAGTGGAGTCATGGGCCGGGGCGTACCGATCTCCCGGGCCGGGTGGGGTATGCCGCGGGACATCCGGTTGGCTGTGTTCCAGGTGCCGATCGAAAACCAAGATTCATATCCCGGCTCCGGGGACCGAACCCCGAGCCGGTCCCGCTATGCCACAAAAAACGGCTGGCCGGATCGCAACGCCGATTTGACCACGCCAGGGGGAGCCCATCTAATTTTGGGTGGGCGGGTCCAGTTTAATGAAAAATTCCGGCAATAAACACGTTGGCACCAACAACTAAAACAAGGAGGCCGATTCTACCCTGCAACAACACTATTGAGTTCCCTCCAAAAAGTTCCAAATCCCAAGGGTAATAGGCACCTTGGGCACATATCACAACCTTCGACGAAAAGAAAAAACCTCTTCTAGACGCCGCGCGTCCGCTATTCACACCGGGCATGGAACGCCAGAATGGGCAGGCACATGCCGCCGTCGCTGACGAGCGCGCCCCGTTGATACCGAGACGGGGTTCAGCGGCAGAGCCGGGGGACGTTGACATCCCCGACAACGCCAGGTGGCCCTCGGAGCTGTGGTGGCTCACAAAGTTCTCGCTGCCCCTCATCACCACATATCTCCTGCAGTATTCCTTCTTCGTGATAACCATCGTCATCGCGGGCCACCTCAGCGCTGATGACCTGGCCGCCGCGAGCATCGGCGCCACCACCATGAACGTGGTCGGCATGTCCGTCATGGAGGGCATGGCCACGGCCCTGGACACGCTGTGTGCCCAGGCGTACGGCTCCGGGAACAAGACCGGGGTCGGCCTCCATATCCAGAAGATGCTCCTGCTCATGGCGCTCTCCTTCATCCCCATCGGGGCCATATGGATCGGCTCACCCTGGATCTTGCCCCTGTTCGTCCAGCAGCACGACCTTGCATACAAGGCAGGCATTTTCATGATTTACAGTCTCATTGGTCTGCCCGGCTATGCTGCCTTTGAGGCTGGCAAGAGGTTTCTGCAGGCCCAAGGGGACTGCAATGTCAGTATGGTCGTGCTCATCATATGTGCCCCTATCAACGCTGCCCTGAGTTGGGCACTTGCGTTTCCCTGTGGCCTGGGCCTCGGAGGTGCGGCTCTGGGTGCCGCCCTGAGCAACAACCTGAGGATCATCCTCCTTCTTCTGTATATCGTTTCTCCGTTCGGCAAGTGGTCTCATGAATGCTGGGGTGGTTTCTCCCGGGATGCCCTTCGCAAGTGGGGTCCCATGCTTGGTCTTTCGTTGGCTGGCACCGGTGTCCAGATTGGGGAGTGGGCTGCGTTTGAGATACTGACGTTTAGCACGTCTCGCCTCAGTACAAACCATCTTGCAGCCCAGACGATTATGGTATGTGTCTTCAACCTCACGACGTTTTATGTTGTCTAGATGTCCAGTCCTTAGTCTTGACGCAATGCCCTCACCCCCGCCCCTTCATGCCCGGCAACACAGTTACTAACATTCACATAGACTACGGCCATGGTAATCATCTGGCACATTCCTTTCTCTGTCAGCGTGGGCGTGACCACCCGCATAGGACATCTCATCGGAGGCGGTCTCGTAGACACTGCGAAACGCGCTTCGAAGATGTACGCCGTTGTTTTTGTCGTCGTCGGCTTCTTCGACTTTGCCCTTCTCTACTTCTTCCGCTACCCCATCGTGTCTGTGTTCTCCAACGACCAGGCCATCCGCGATCTCGCCAGCAGGTCGATGTGGCTGCCAGCAGCCTTCGCGGTCCTTGATTCCATTGCTAACGGGGCAAGCGGTCTCCTGCGCGGGCTTGGCAAGCAGGAGGTTGCCGCCTACATCGTCTTTACAGTCAACTACCTGGGTGCTGTGCCGTTGGCCATCTGGTTGGAGCTTGGCTCTCCGCACTGGGGCATCGATGGTGTGTGGATCGGCTTCGGCTGGGGTGTTGGGCTTACCATCGCGTTGGAGTGTCTTTATATGTGGATGCTCAACTGGCGAAAGGTTTCTGATGAAGTCAAGCTGAGAGAGGAGGTAGATGCCGCGGAGGAGTACGATAGTTAGGTCGCCTTAGCCTCATAGCAACATGATATCGGCTCTGGCATGTTTATGTCAGGGTTGTTGTTAACGTCAACTTGGGTTCAAGGGGTATCCTTTGCACATCAAGGACAACAGTGCGAATGGCATAGCAATGGGCCTACAGATCAATGAGAACAGCGTCTTCAATGCCATGCAGGTATCACATGGACCCTCCAAGGATTGCTTCTGCCTCACCAACCGTACTGTCGCTCCTCTGATATATTGCCTCCCGTTTCGCTAAGGTAACGACTGAAACCGCTTCACAGTAAGTCGATGACTCCGAGATATGTGAGGGATAATCCACAACCAGTTCTCATTTTCAGTATCTGATAGACGTTTTGGTCATGCTATCAGAGTCGATGCGCCCAGGCTGCCAGGGTCGAGTGGTCTACCCCTTTCGGGCCCCTCAGCCGGCCGGCCTGATTACATAAGAAACACGTAATCTCAGGGACAACAACAACACCCTTTGATCTCCAGCTGTCAAAACACAAAACCTTCGGTCACGACATAGAGGCGAATTTTCAGTCAGCAGTCTTCCTGGAGTCCAGTCAAGGGCCTGGAATCCGAGCTCACGATGCAGAGATCCCTTCGCGATGATCAACCGGCCTTGCATGTTTGCACCCTCTGGCGCTGCTTCCTCTGCCATCAACAACTCCCATATCCTGACTCCATATGGCTTCCTCAGTGGCGGGTAGAGCTGATTTCCAGTGAGTGCAGCTATGTACTGCACCGACTTCCGCATCAAGCCCTAGTTGAATAACTGGCTGACAATGTGTCATATAGTGTTCCCTTGCACTGCTTCTGATGGCTCTCTTCGCGTGCTGTTGAGACCGACCGATGTTAGGACATTGTGGCTGGAGCAACGTACATCGCGATGGGCAACTGACGCACTGGGGTCTAAACACCTCGTTCGTTGTTGCAGAGTCGCGACATCCGGAGATTTCTGCAGAGACGGTGACCCAGATCGCGTCATGTTCTTAGCCCACAAGTCTTGCTGGAAGGTTGCAAATTCTCCAACCTTGAAGGACCCGATCGTCTGGCTCCGTCTGGCATTCCAGACGCGGCCGTTTGAGAACCGACCTGACCTCGAATGGTCTCAAGAGGGCATCCAAGATCAGCCGCTGGGACGACGATTAATCGCACCGCAATTCGATCTGGGCACGACAGATTTATTATCACTCAATGGCGATTATTTTAGCCTTGACACCGATCTGGGAAGGCTGGCGTCAAGACTGTCCATGATGCCCTTAGAGATCCAAGCTCAGGTCATGGAATATCTCAACAGGTCCCTCTTAACATCTCTTCTGAGGACGAAGACCTTTGTTACACAGCTCTTGCCTCGCATCCGCGATACCAGCACCACATTGAAGCCCACCCTCCGGAAAGTCCACACAGATGGGCCCATAACGAAGGTCTATGTCCGGGTTACATATATTATGGGACGATTGTACTTGGGGGACATCAGCTTTGGAGCGAATACACATGAAGGCGGACTAATGTCGGTCTCTGTCGCCGATCGTGCCATCCGAGGCGTTCGTTTCGCCCTGGGTAGGTTCGGCCTCAGGGGGATTCAGATTCTATTTGCAGACGAAACGTCCTCTTCCTGGCTCGGTGAATCATCTTCCTGCTGGATAGGTGTTGTCCGAGGTCACGACCTTTCTAGACTTCGTATCATTGCTGATGTAAGTCATCTTTGCAAGCAACTCCGGGATTGAACGAAGGGCAAGGTGAGGCATATCAGGCTACTAACTCCGTAATGCCCTAGGATATACGAGTCATTCGGCTCGATTTCGATGATCACTCCAATCCGGAAATCTCAATAGAAGAAAACCGTATTATGTGGTATGGGAGCTTTTCGCCCCCTCGCCGCTGTATCAGCCGTCTATTCTTACCCAGAACACGTTGCTGCCCGCTTCAGTACTATCCTCGATGGAGACAGTGCCAGTATCTCCCCCTAGTCACGGCTTCAGGTTATACATCTGGGCTTACGGTGTATATGGCAGACCCAGCGGGTCCAATATGGGGCATTGCCTCCCACGGGTCTTCGACTCTTCTGCTTGGCAGTCGCTGGGGTCTTCCATATCATTTGTCACTGCACGAGGGCGAATATTTAACATCCATGTGGGTACATGCGAGTGCTTACGGGAAAAGCAAGATTGATTGTCTTTCGGTAAGCCGGTCCCTACTGTGAGATTTTAGGTGACAGCTAATGATGATTGGCGTTCAAGATTACGACAAGTCGTAGCCGTGTTCGTCACTTCGGCCCCATCAAGATTGTCCAACAGCACCATTGCAAGACGCGAGGCCCGGACGATCCCTGTTGTTGGATCCGAGTGAGCAGTAACCAGAGAGCACCGATCACTGGCATGTTTATCGACGTAAACACTTATCTTGAAGGTGGTAATACGGCAAGTGCAATCGGGTTCACGCAAGATAATAAGTCTTCCCAAGACAGGCACAAGTCAGTATCCTTTGGCATCATGTCTCTGGAGATACCAGCAGCAACGGCAGCGCTTCCATACATGCCTTATGCGGGGAAGCACGACCTTCTTGCATCGCCTGTTTTTTCGTCAGCATCATTAAGCGATATTGTCGAAGTACGAGTACGAAAAAGTTGCGGGCGATGCGTCGGCTTGCACCTCTTGTATAGCGATTCAACCGTTGAGACTCTAGGGCAGTGGGATCCTACAGACAAGACCTCAGCCTCGACCATATATAACGCAGCCAATGGCACTTTGATGAGACTGACATTCCATATAAGACTGCAGCGAGGCTGTTTGCGTTTGCCACAGATCGAAAACATTTCTGCGCATGCCGCCACCAGCCCATGGCACTATGAGCTACCGGAAGACGTCGAGCCATCCTCTCATGATGCCCCTAGCAGCGCATGGGAAATGGGTTGCTTCGAATGCAGCGATCGATACCATATGCAAGGGGAAATCATGATCAAGTCTTTCGACTGTTATGAGCCTGGTGAGGTAAGCAAGTTACATCTCGAACTGAAGCCTCTTGGAACACCTGCTTACTATGTTCGAAATGAGAAGCGTCTATACTGGATGTCGATGAGCCACCTCGAAGATGTCGGTCTATATCAAGATCTGAAGACGGTCAAGATAAAGTCAGCTTCGAGATTCACAGCGTATCCGAAAGGACACCCCAAACAACATGTTCGAGAACCCCCTGTCGTTGACGTGGAATAAAAGGAGCTGAGCCAGAAGCCAGTTCTTTTCAACCTTGTAACAGACATGTAGGACCCAGGGGACCTGCACTCTCCTTCCTCTTGATACTTCTGAAGCCATCCTTTTAGCATCTATTTGCAGTCGCATTGTAGGCTAGTCCTTCATACAGTTTACGAAGAAAATATTGTATGTACTTTGATATTGAGCAAGATTCTATACTTGAATCATAGCAAATAATACATGAAGTCACAGACATCGGAGTTATGGCTCTACCACGTGCTACATAGTCAAGGTCTGATCGAGTACTCTGGCCCCATTGGCCAGCCTCGGAACCACTTTCCGATGAAACAACAGCACACTACCACATTTGAAGAAGTATGAGATCGGCATGCGATGCGAAAGAGGGGATGGCACACGTTGATGTTGGTCGGGCAAGATGAAAAGAACATTCCAACGTGTATACGAGCCGGACTTCCTGTTGCCGCCGGGTCCTGCAGGCAGATAGTGATGCACCTGATCGATTACGTGGTCTATCTCAAACTAGTTGGTACTATTGGATGGTGGCACTCCATTTTGAAACTCACCCTGCAGGACACGCCACTTTAATGAAAGAACTGGCAGATATTACAGGCTGACTCTGATGTTCTGCATCTCGCCTTTATGATAGTCAGTTTGGCATGGCCAGGCAACCGCTCCTCCTCTCCTCACGGTAGACGAACATGTTGGCTTCCGAAAACACCGAGAGTCGCAGGTATAGCCGCTGGTCCACTGTTTCGAGCATCGGCCGAGGTTCGCATGTCACGGCAGGTCTGCCTGCTGAAGTGTGTTGCAAGGCTGAATCCCACCATGGGCATTGAAAAAGATATAAATCACTCGAGCATTCCATAGACTGGAGCAAGTTATGCTTCAATAGAAAAATGCTCATTCTTTATCTCGTCCTATGAACTCAACGAGGCGGACCATCTGACTCCCTGGTGAATGTCATGAACCGTCTCTTCATCATCCTGGTCTTCCTCAACTATCTTGTCCTCATGTTGAGCGTGCCGGCCTCCTTCTTGATCTGAAGCCTCCTCGAGCCTTCTGTCATCTCAGTCCTCATAACATTTGCACACAAGCAATAAGCGCTGCTAGCCTATCTCAACGAAGCAACAATGCCTCAGAACACCGTTGACCAGAGGTCTTCTCCCCCAGCAGACTGGAAGCCACACGGACTTATCACGAAGGGTGTCCTGTGGGTAACATACAATGCGGCGAAGCATAGAATGGGGCAGAACGGGAAAGACAAAGATCCCCTTGAGTGGGAAGCCACCAACCTTTGGGAAGATCTTTACCACCATGACTTGCTCCGAGGCTACTGCAACAACTCCCAGATACCGCCGCATGATACCTCGGGGAACCGGTGTGATATTGTCACAAGGTACTTCAACCATCACAATCATCGGCAGACGTTGCTCTTTACGGAGGTGAAGAGAGCAAACAAAGCCGAGGTTGCTGTTGGCATCAAAGATGCGGAACAACAGGTCCTCGGCTACTGTACCGAATACCTCAGGGCCAGCACGACTCCACAAGGGAACCACAAAATATTCGCTTGCACGGCAATTGGACCGTATATTCGCTGTTTTGAGGCCAAACCGCTTGAAGGACCGGGGATCCAGCCGATCATGTTGTATGACCTTTGCAACGTTATGGAGGACTTAGCTTGCGACGGAACCACGAAGCCTTGGACTATGCAGGCATCCGAGATTACCGACTATATGGATGCTGGTGACGATCAGCAGTCGAAAAAGATCCGGGATTGCTTTGCAATGATCAAGAGGGGCACAAAACCTCCGTTCCCTGTTGGCTCTCGACCCGATTCGTCTTCCAGTTCTGATGCTCCACCGGACCCGGAGGGAAGTCCCATGAGCGGGATTATCGATCATGCGGATTCGGGCAGCCAATATAGCTTGCCATCGCAGATGAGTGGGATTGGTGGAGACACTGCGGACGGAGAAAGTAGCAGCTTGGGTCCGAAATCAATCCCTGATAGAACCCGCGCTCAGAGTACGGGATGGGGAGCCGGACCTCAGACACCACCACAGCATCGTGAGATTGAGGCACCGACGCCAGAGACACCTTCACGGGTCACAAAGGCTGGCACACGCGAGTCTACCGGAAGCCCTTCGAACCGAGTTTATCACCGGACAGCTCCATCACCTTGAAAGAGGTATATCGCCGCAACGCCCTATATCCTTGGTCTTTCCAACGGTCTACTTTGCTTTGGTTTCATTTTTCAATTTTCTTTTATTACCTATTCCAATTTGTAGTCCTTACTATAATGTCGCGGTACATAAGTTAGCTAATGAACCTGCATTGGCAATCGCTGTTGTTTTGACATATCAGTCTACCCAAGAATAAGGTCACTCTATATGTTGATGTGATTCATTGAGAGTTCAACGATGATAGTACCCTCGCTTGATGGTCTTGAAGCGTGTGATGTTGGCTGGCTACATACCTAGGTATGTATATACAGAGGGAAGCAGTATCTGAGTACCGTACCCATTACACAAGCCTGAAGGCTCGGGCCCAGAACATAGCCCCGTCCATATGTTAGCAATGCGAATGACGGTATGACCACATACTCATTGTAGCGCAGGCCTCTTTCCATTTAATATCGTCTCATAGCAGCTGTCATCTTCTGCTCTATGTTATACCATCTCCATACCATATGTACTCAACAGTCTTGGTTTTCTCCTTTAAAGGAGCGTTACAGTGCTACGAGCTAGTATTACTCGTACTTGAGTGCCTCATATAGTAATCCACAGACAGCGTAAAGCCTGCTCACGAGTTGATCCACGGGTCCTGGGCAAGTTGTTTCGCCGTCTTTCTGTCTTCTGGGTGCCACTGCAGCATCCCTCTCACCAAGTTGAGGAAGCCTTCTTTGCTCTCACCCTCGAGAGACGTTTCACAGCCTTCGAGGCTGACGCCTGATGGTATCTGCACATCCGCGATCCAGTTCCCTGTGCCGCGACACAAGTTAGCATAATCATCAATGAATACTATGCTGTCAAGCGAGTCTGCATCAATCTTACCGTTTTCCGCAAAGAACTCACGGCTTCGCCGGCCTTTCTTCAATAGATCCAGCGGTGGTGGGCCCAGAAGCCCAATTACTTCGGCCAAGTGGGCACGTGTTGAATAGTCTTGGTCATCGGGGTCGCTACCATAGTAAAAGGTGTCTGCCTTCAAATATATCCCATATATGGTGATCAATCTTAGCCGCTGTCCATGCAGTCCAGTTCAAGGAGTAGTCAGATGACACATACCATGGCACCAACGTTCCATATGTCCACTGGGTAACTCCATTCGACCTCGAGCATCACCTCTGGAGACCGATACACCGCCGGCTGCGCATCACGGTTGCGCTTCAAGTTCCCCCGAACCGCCGCACCAAAGTCGCTTAGCACTGGCCCACCGAACCGTTTGGGCAGGCCGAACGGCCGAGATGCATAAATAGTCGCATCGCCGACGAATTTGCGGGCCGAAGGGGTAGTTAGCTCCGCTTGTGTGAAGTCCTCTAGTATGCTCTTATCTGCAATATCTTGGAGAATGTCGTCTGCCTTTATATCTGCAATCATCAAACATGTCAGAGGTGAATCTGTTGCTGGTGGGAGGGGGAAGGGTTTAGGTAGAGTGACTTGCCTGTATGCACCAGTTTGCACTCCGAATGAAGGTAGTCAAGGGCTTCAAACAGATGCCTCAGCCCGGCCTTGAGGAGGTCCTCTGAAAAACGCCCGCTGCAATTTCGGCGCAGAAGTTCCTTCCAGCTTTCCCACATCGGCCGTTGGACGAGGCAGTGATGATCACCTCCTGGCCGTTGGAGCTGGAAAATGTCCAAAGCCGTTCGGACGTGGGGGTAACCAGGATGTGACGGGTTTGCCTTACCAATGGCTTCCAAGGTCAAGAACTCATTTCGGTCGCCTCGGTCTCTAGTATAGACTTTCAAGGCAACATGCCCATGGCTTCTGCGGGGTAGGCGTTAGATTCCAGTGAAAGAACTCGGGACGCTGCAGGTGCATACATGAGGTTCCGAGCCAACCAGACAGTCGATGTGGTGCCAAAGCCCAGTTTCCCAATGACCTGGTACCTGGAGGCAAAAACGTCGCCTATTTTTATGGGATAGTACTGGCCTGGCTTGTACTCATCGAGGTGCTCCTCCTCCAGCAATACCGAATCCTCGATGACCTCGAAGCCGGAGGTGGGAAAGTGTAGTGGGGCCAATGGTACTGTACGCGTCAAGACCCTCGCCCACTTAAGGACCGATGCCATGTGCAATTAATCCGGCAGACGCTCAAATGGGGTGTTGAATATTATCCTGGGGAACAGTGCTGAGAGCAATAGCTACATACTTAAGTAGGTACGCGTCGCAATATGTGTCCAAGCGTGACGATATGAGGGCTCGAATCTCATATAATACCAGGGTTAGGGTCCCCCAAGAATGGTGCTGCACCAAGCCCAGCCCTTCGATTCTGCTCATGCCTGCAATAGAAGACTTGTTGCGAGCTGATAGATACAATCATGGAAATAGCGAGAGGTTGGTAGGTCCTTGGAATTTTCAGTATGAGCTATCAACTTCTCCAAATGTTGTTAGATGTTGCTGCAAAGCAGATGTGGGTACTGATATAGTATTCAGTATCCTACAGTTAATTCCGCGTCGTTGGAAGCTGGATGAACCGAACAATGGCTTTTATATTCGTGCGCGAAGCTGTTTCGTGCGAAAATCAAAACGACTTCTGAGTGCAAACGCAAAATTCAGCACCAGCAGTTGCAATTCAGCGTTTAGATCCTTGGTCACTCAGGACATACAGATCTTGTCTCGCACCATCATGGATCTACCAAGCAGCCAACGAGAAGAATCGGATGTTATATTTCGTCTTCCTTCCAGCAACAACGAACCTGATAGACTCGGCCATTCATCCCAAAACTCCTTCGCCTACCTCGGCCGCGAGCCAGACGACCAATTCGAGCAGAATGCCGCGCTCTGGCTGACCCATCTCCCACCCGACTGCACAGTCCGCCAGCTGATTCGAGCCATAATCAGCGTTGGCCCGACCGGACGCATCCTCTTCTGCAAGATCGTGCGACCATACCTCCCCGAGCATACTTGGGCAGCCAAGGTCGTCTTCGCCACACGGCCGGAGGCGCAGCGACTCATCGCAGTATCCCGATGCAATCAATTCATCATGCAGTACCGGCACATCTACGTGGACTGGCATCGTGTGCTCTCTACGTCCTTTTACGCCATCGAGCCCATAACGCGAGTCCTCATCATCGAGGGCCCTCTGCACATCGTCAACCGTCCAGGCCTGCAGGCCTATTTCAAGAAGTTGACGAGGATCGACACTGAGGAGGTCATCGAGCTAGGGGCACGGTATGATCGGCAGCGCGCATGCATCGTCTGGCGGTTCGGAAGCTGGTTCGGCCAGGCCGAGGCGGCCGCCGCGGCTCTGGCGAAGGACTACGCGGACATGGTGGATGTGCGTTATGGCCTGGACCCCTGTGCTGCCCCCCCTCCTGAGAACTTTGTTCCCTGAGAGGAGCTCTGCGCAGACAGTGGGCCTTTGAGGCACTTCGATACCAGCGAGTATCCATCAGCCAACAAGAGGAAAACAAAAAGCCACCTGGGCATCTGCGGCAGCCACCGGTGGTGGGCGGAAAGGAAAGCAATACGAAACCTCAAGTATCACATAGAGGATATTCGCAGGATGAAACTTTATAATTCCATGTGCACTTCGAGCGCCGAAATACTGAATAGCTAGGTCTCCAACGAAATATGTTGAAGTCAATCGGCTGTCGTTCGACCATTCGTGCGTCTCGCTGCTCATTGGCCAGAGTTGTGTAAGTCGGCCCGACCCGCAATGATCTCGGATCGTGTCCAACGGGGTCTTCATAACTTTAACTCGACGACAACCGAGACCACTATGTGTAGCTGTCCAGTGACTAGTAAATGCAATAACGCTAATTTTTCCAGTTGAAGGCATGGATTATCGTCATCCTTGTGTGGTACAAAAGTCCCGGGCTGAGGACTTCTGGGTTTTGAACCGAGGGTTGGCACCGGCTGGGGGTCTAGGGTCGTCTTATTCAGACCCCGATGGGGATGACAACCGAAGCCACTGAGACTAAAGTCCTAACAATGCAAAAGATGCTCTCGAGGGGTTTAATCGTGCTCCTTTTCATTCTCGGTCTTGAATGACTACAGATTCTATTATTTTCTTACAATCTACTCTTTTCAGTGATATCCAAGTCATGTTTCAATTCACAACCTCGCGTGCCCCGGTGGTCAAGATGGACGGCACTGACACTCGTCCGTCGTTTGTGGCGAGGCATATGCCATCCATACTGGTACTCGCTTCACAATTATCGGCGGCAGCTATTCATGCAATAGTAAAGATCCTCGAGACAGGGACACAGCCGGTCCACCCATTCCAGATCCTTCAGGCCCGGTTGTTCATCACAGCCGTTGGTTGCACGCTATACCTCTGGTTAAGGAGTGTACCAGATTTCCCTTTTGGCCCACGAGATACCCGATTACTGTTATCACTGAGGGCACTTGGGGGAGTATTTGGAGCCGTAGGCTTTTATTGTACGAAAAGCCTGACTCCACATCAGTCTTGTGTGAAGGGATGGCTAACGACATTATATAGTCTCAATTCTCTACCTCACGCTCTCCCAGGCGATAGCACTAAACTTTCTCGCCCCCTTGGGTGCCATCATCCTAGCCAAGTGCTTAGACCATGGGGTACTTGGTCTCGTAGATCGAGTCGGGGGCTTCGTGGCTCTCGCGGGTGTGTTTCTAGTGGTACAGCCAGGCCAGAGTTTCATACGTGGCGATAACCTCTCGTCATCGGCCACGAATGAGGCATCGGAGAGACTGAAGGGGGTGGCTTGTGGCATAGTGGGTGTCTTTGGCGGCATCGTGAGTCCAATTAGGAACAACGTCGGCTATCTGTGTGGAATTGCCTAACATTTCTGTTCTACCTTCAGATTGCTTTGACGACCATACGCCGCCTAGGATCGCGAGTCCACCCGTTGATGAGCGTCAACTATTTCGCATGGACGATCTTTACCGTGACTACGGTCCAAGTCATCATGAAAAAAACGCCTTGGCCAACAGGAGTGAAGCAATGGTCGTTGTTGGTCGTGATTGGCATCTTTGGGTCATTAATGGTCGGTCTGTTCCATGTTATCCAGTGATTCAATCGTTCAGCCCGAGCCAGTAACTGACCCAGCACGCTCAGGAGGTCCTGCTTACAGCCGGTATCTCAAGCGATGCTTCCTCCGCCGCGACTGTCATGATATACTCTCAGGTTATTTGGGCCCTGGCGCTTGATCGGATTATTTGGCACGTCAGCCTGAACGTCTGGACCCTGATAGGAGTGACAAGTGTCGTGTTTAGCCTTGCCTTGGTATCTCTGGCGAAGGAGGTGACGACGACTAGTATGCAAGGTGGACTGCAATACGAATCGATCCCGCATAGCACCGATATTGACCTGGAACGTCTATGTGATTACGAAGGTCCCAATGGAAATGGAATGGCATAGGGACCAGCATGGCTGGAGAAGGAAGGGGATGTCTGGGTGTCTGAAAGGTCGAACTTGAAGCAAATAATCTGACCCCCTCACGTCCTGTATATAGAAGTCTTTCCTCAAGAAACCATTGGACAATCACTGATCTCCTACGATAATAATCTTTCTAAGGTATCCGGATGAATTAACTTCCTCGGTATAACACAAGCAGGTCTACCCTTCACTCTTCCACATCCCCGCGGCTTACAATGACGTCAAAAGAAATGGGCTGTTAGAATCTGGAGTCTGTGACCCATATATTGTCTGACCCGGAAGTCCAAGTCAGGCATGCCGGTAAGATATTGGGAATTGGTGCGGGGTGTGACCTGGGGAAATCCTGGGGAAATCCTGGGGACTGTTACCTCGAATGTGGAGAGAGGTATCTGAGCAAGCGGTAGCGTGTGAGTAGGTATCATTCGAGCTTGATTAATGCCGAGGCCTGGTCGTACACTCACTCTAGCCCTGTGACTGGTACAGGCCGTGGGTTTATAAGTTAGGATATATTAGAGTTTTGTGTCCCCTGAGGATGGTGGCCGACTTCCTTTCTCCCATTCAAGATCATCTCAACTACCGTCAGCTAAGACACGTTATATTTCATTCGTCCAGTTTTGATTAGGAGAAACCCAGAGATGAAACCATTCTATGGTCTGAGAGGGACGTCCCTCAACATTGCTATAGCTCTTATCGCGGGCATAGACTTTGCCCTTTTTGGATACGATCAGGTGTGCAAAGTAACACAGAAACAAACTTTGAGATTGTGTCTAACAATTGATCCCAGGGAGTTTTGGGCGGTCTGTTGACACTGAACTCTTTTCTGAATCACTTCCCTCAAGTGGATACGGTCAATCCACCGCCAGGATGGACAGCTTCCAAAGCCTCGAATTACCAAGGTATCACCGTAGGAGGCTATACGTTAGGCTGCTTCGTTGGGGCCGTTGCCACCATCTGGTTGGGTAATTGGCTTGGTCGTAAGAGGGCCATCATTACCGGCAGCAGTATCATGGTGATTGGTGCTGCCATCCAGGCCTCGTCTTTCTCTCTGCCTCAGCTCATTGTCTCGCGGCTGATTACGGGATTTGGAAACGGTACGTTCTCATCATCATGTCTCGCCCAGCGCTGATGTGCTGACCGTAGCTTAAGGCATGAACACATCAACTGTACCGACATGGCAGTCGGAGACGTCGAAACCACATCGCCGCGGGCAGATGGTGATGATAGAAGCATCCCTAAACGTGTTCGGCTTGATGATCAGCTACTGGATCGATCTGGGCTTTTCGTTCCTGGAACCATCCACCATATCCTGGCGCTTCCCAATCGCCTTCCAGATCATCCTTGCCCTCTTTGTCGCCCTTGCTATCCCAGGCCTTCCTGAGTCTCCCCGGTGGCTGGTCCTCAAGGGCCGAGAAGACGAAGCCCTCAAAGTCCTCTCTGCCCTATTCGACCTCCCAGAAGACGATCCCAAGATCCATGCAGAATTTGCAGCTGTAAAGGATGCCACCATAGAAATGGCAACAGGAACCTTTTCAGACTGCTTCAAGTTCAACGAGCTACGCAACTTCCACCGTACAGTCTTGGCCTACGTAAGTCAAGTGTTCCAACAGATCAGCGGTATCAACGTGATAACGTACTATGCCGCTACAATCTTCTTGAGCATTGGACTGTCGCCTTTTATGAGCCGACTTCTTGCAGCCCTGAACGGCACTGAATACTTCCTGATTTCATGGGTGGCGGTCTTCACCATCGAGAAGTTTGGCCGACGAAAGCTCATGCTCTTTGGGGCCCTGGGAATGTCCGTGTCGATGATAGTGCTGTCCGCTACCACCGCGTATAGTGGTGTTAACCAGGGTGCCGGTATCACAGCAGCCATTTTCCTGTTTGTCTTCAACTCGTTCTTCGCGATCGGCTGGTTGGGCATGACTTGGCTCTACCCTGCCGAGGTTACGCCATTGGCCATTCGGGCCCCAGCTAACGCCATCTCGACGACCGCAAACTGGATATTCAATGTGGGTTGGCCGTACAAGTCTTCTGTAAACACACTGAGCCATGGCCTGACGTCTTACAGTTCTTGGTGGTTATGATCACACCTCCAGCGTTCGCAAATATCGGCAATTACACTTATACCATCTTTGCGGTCATCAACTTAGTCATAATACTACCATGCGTGTACCTATTTTACCCAGAGACTTCGTATAGGTCCTTGGAAGAGGTAATAATGTTCAAATCCGGACTGTTACTCGCTTGTAAGCAGATTCAGCTAACTTAAGTGTCCTCTCAGATGGATGAGATTTTCCAGGAAGCTCACGGCCTTAAGGGCGCCCTCGATGTTGTCAAGATCTCCATCCACAAACCGAGGCGTTATGGCAAGAAAGGGGAGCTTCTCATCAACTATGATGAGACGGAATACCACATGAGGCATTCGACTGTGGCTTCTAATGGCTTGAATCATCACAACGCCGATTATCGAGAGAAGAGCGAGGCTGATTGCATGACAGGCGTGTCTGAGACGAGGGAGGTGATTTGACCGGCACAACACGAGAAGAGTCAGCTGCAGATGCTTGGCGACAGTATAACCCTAGGTTACATACTAGGTATGTATGTAGCAGAAGTGCTGATGACTACTTAGGTAGTTACTACTTCCCACCCCTGTTGCACATGTGAGTACTATGTATCGCGTCTTCTACAGTAGAGGCAGAACACAAGATTACGAAACAGACTCCTGCCTCCACTTCTTCTCTAAATGGGTATATGCAATGTAACCATTCATGTTGGCTGAAAAGAATTCTCTTTTGGACTTGCTCAAGTAGCCTCACAGACTGACACTGTTAGTATTGGCAGCAATGTAGCTAGTTGTGCCCACTATTCAGCTACAATACTTTGAATATTTCGGCTACCTATGTACTTATGACTGCGTGTCACCAAACCGCAGTTACTTATACTGTACACTACCCGGAGACATCAGATGCTGTAGCCATTATGTATAATATACTAACGGATACATAGGTAACTTCCATAACCTTTAGGGATGATTGGTCCCACGGCCGCGAGACGACAGGTGATATGTTTCGAATGAAGGCATCTCAGACCATCATGAGGGAGGTGAGAAGCTACACTAAGCTCTCTCGCAATTAGGTATCAAGTGGCTCAAGCTAGGAAAGGCTACTCACAAATATCATCTTGATCTCAATTGATTCAATTTATATACTTCCTCGACTGAGTATATTATAAGGGACACCTCAAACGATCCCACAGATCGCACAGATCGCAAGTAATTGCAGAGGATTGCCACACTTGTTGCAAAAGTTATAGGCTCTACGCTGTTGCCCTCGTGCCTGTGGGTGAGGGACAGACAACAGCGCAATCCACTGGGACGTGGACGGTCCCATGCATCAACGGCTGCAATGCGTCGGTGCAGATTCCGGATAGGAAGTTGACTCTTTCCTCGTCTTATTGTGCGTGTGACCGCTATGGACCACGACAACCTGTCCTCTGACATTCATCCTGATGAGTGGGTACCGCTGATCATGACTGTCGCCTGCGCAATTATCGCAACCTTCGGAGGCCATACTGGAAACACCTGGTATCCCGTTAAAATATATCGGCAAGTTTTGACGGTCATCTATAGGCCTCAAGTATTCAACGATCTCGTCCCATTGCCGCTGGTATAGTGGCTCAGCCGACTGTTTAGGGATTATGTCTTGTTCATCAGTGCTTTCCAGATGTTCCGGAGGCACAAAATGCCGAATACCAGGATCATCGAAGCTCGAAATAGAGTCAACTACGAATCCATCGCTAGCCCCAGCCTTCCACCCGACAGAAGCGACATGTACATTGCCAAGCGCTTCCGATATGTCACCGACGTCAGGGAGTGTAGCCAAGGCTAGGTATTTCAGATGATGGGCAATATGCGCTTCCATAACCGAGCTAGGACTTTTGCTGGTTTTGCACTCGGGTGGCTGAGACTCACAGAGCGGACACACATGAGGATCCCTGAGATCTTGTCGACGTTTCTGCTTCGTCAGGAGGAGAACTTGGGCATTATTCGGTGGCACTTTACTCAGTGTAGACTTATGTGCCTCCATGATATGGTCTTTGAAGCCTTCAACGTCTTGAAAGTCCAATATGAAATCATGTTGGTCACAAAACCACACTGTACTATGCACATGGCGTGCCCAGTCGCGTTTGTGGACAAGTGTCATGTGCTCGATCCAGGATTGGGAACTGTAGAAGAACAGAGGAGGATTGCTGCAGTCCTCAGAAAGACAAATGTAAGGTTCGGCATGCTTATCAATATGCCGCCTGCGGTGTGATGAGAGCTTATTAGCAACCTGGGGATACGCTACGTAGGTCTCCCAGCCGTTAGACGATATAAGGTACTTACTTCCAGACACTGGAACGTGTCTCAACACTCATTCCTTTGATGCTGATAATCTCAGGGCAGAATAAACACAAGACCTTCTCGTCTCCTGCTCTGACCAGGGGGAGCCTCGGGTAAAGATGGCTTATATCAACTTCGGTGGAAACCAAGTTCCCAATCACCGAACTGCGGCTCGGTACAGGCTTCGACTTCCGGATATTTGACGGTAACGCATCCGTCTGGATAGGCGACGCTTGAGTACTCGGAAGTTGTAAGTGAGCTTTAGCATCACCGAAGACCACTTCAGCGGTGCCCTTGTGCTTCTGCTTCGAGCTAGCAACTTTCGCATTGTTTTGTTCTGAAATGGAGGGCAGCTCTTCTTCTCTGTGCTTTCTTTCATGTTGCCACTGGTACAACAGTCTCTTCCGGCGACGTGATAGAGAATCGGCTAGATGATTGACCAGACTTGGTTTGATAGTCGCGCCAAATAATAACTTTACTAACGCTCGCGCAGTATCTTCGAAGTAAGGCTCATATATCTGGTCGAGCCAGGGCCAATCGGAGGGGAGCTTGAATCTTGAATTTGGAGCAGAGGCCCGCCTGATTGTCATATTCAAGTTGATGAGCTCACCGATTGCTTCCCCTAACCAATCTCTGTCCACAGTGGGCTTCTCTGTAATCCGTGACTGAGTGCTACTTTGGGAGGATTCCCCGGGGTTTGATACCGCCACAGTCGGCTTTGAGGACATGCTCGATTGTCTTCGCTCCTCGTGTGATGCTAAAGCTGGGTCAAATGTTGCCGCTCTCTCGACAATATCTAACAGCTCCAACACAATCAATTTGATCCACGCATGATTTCTCAGTCTGTAATCAAGAGAAACCATGTTTGTTTGGACCGCTCCACTGCTGCGTGCCCATAGTTCGAAGTGCTTCCTGTGTGTCTCTGCTAGGTCTTCCCTATTGCCTCTCGAGGTCGAAAGTAGATTGATACAATGGACTGTGCGTTCCGCAATGATAGATTGTGAGGATTCCATCATAAAGTTCCAGTACGATCGCCTGTACAGCTATCGAAAGAGTTGGGACAACGTTGTAAACTGGGCGAGTAAGACGTGTTGAAGCTGAACAAGCCCTCATGCTCTCCACTTACCCAGACGCCAAGATGCTGACTGCATGCAGTGATAAGTCGTGACGAAATATATAGAGGCCAAATGACATCCGATTCGTTGTTTAACCGCCCGAATGTCCCTTCACTATCTTCACTGTCCACCCTGACTCTGGGGATGCCTCCGCTTCCACATCGAGCTCTACATCAGTAACAACGACAGCTCGAAGCCGATTATCAACCAAATTGTGAGAAGCATCGGCTCTCAGCACAAAAGCTGCGATCAACTTGTATAGTCTACGTCATATCTCGGATCCGTCATTCGGTAGCGATTCTTCACATGGTCCAATAATTAGCGACCGTCCGGATGTACCTAACCCGGAGGAACTCTGACAGAAGCCAAGGACAACAATGCTACAGCGCCAATGTGTACTTCCAAGGACGCCGAACGACGTGTAGAGTCCCAGACACGCCTGATCTCCAACGTAACATTGGGTATCGCTAGTGTGATAGGATGTCAGCGACAGAATTTGGTCACATTTGGCGAGTGCGCCGCCGCTGGCCTTCAACGTGCCCGTCTGACAAGAGCTGCTCTTGAGCTCGACATGGATATGCAAGAACTACCCGACTCTAACCATGGTACATTGACCTTCGTTGAAGACGCTTACGACAACGTCCTAGTCTCGTTCGAAGATGGGGTTAGTGAAGATATTCTGGGGGATGTAGGCGGCGGCTTCGATCAGTCGCCGGCGCTGTTGGACCAAGATTTGCAGGAAGGCCAACTCGACAAAGTGAGTACATCTTAGTTGATTAGCTACAAACCCCTAACCACCAAGGAAATCGTCCACTGACCTCATTCTCAAAGGAAACGCTACCAAAATTGCATGCCTTAGCGAGACTGCGACAATCTACCGGAAAACAGACAGCAGATTTCCGCGAAGAAGATAACGCCATCGGCAGACAATTAGCACCTTATATCGACGTCGATTACTTCCTCGACGAAGAGAATAATATGAAAAAACACTGGGAAGGTTTCGAGTCAACGGTAAACGCCGGGTTAGACCACGCGATCGATCAGGCCGATCTCGAGATTGACAACCAGGATGCAGACATCTTGACTAAAGAGGAGATTGTCAAACTTGGTTGGGCAGGCGAGTTTTCCAAATCCATGGAAGCCCTTTTTGCCGAACTTGACAGTCGTCTCAAGTCTTGTTGTCTGTTGTCACACGAGTCAAGACTGTATCTCACAGACTTCGCTCAGATCCAGTTGGATTTTCATGTTCCAGGAGCAATATCGCCCAATATGTGGTGTCCGGCAAGTTTTACGGATGACAGGCATATGAACATCCACAAAAGACACTAAGCACTGAATGATATGTTTGGACAGAACCTCTGACCGGGGGTTTACAGGTATTGGAACGCCAAACATTACGCTGGAACTATGCAACGCCTCGGTGATATTGATTCCCTCTGCGGTACTATCAGATCATCGGCGAGGCTGCGAAAGAAACTTCAGCTCGCATTTGAGAGCCGAGGACTTTGGCGTCCGGAAAGCAAACAATCGCCAATACTTACAACATCAGCCAGCAAACAATCATCTCTTCAACAACTTCTGAGCTCACCGCAGTTCAAGTTCAGCAAGGCGAATAAGAGACGGCTTCTCGCCGGCTTAGCTCGAGCCTTGCTGCTTCTCATTGATACTCCTTGGTGGACAGAGGGAAGTATCACAGAACAGGTCTTCATCGAGTACGATCCTAGGTCCATGGTGTATCCTCGTCATCAAACACCATATATCTATCGACCTCTCGGGTTGCCCTCTCGCTTTCAGCATTTTGATCAACCTGGGGATAGGGAGGATTACCCTGTCTTTCTCGATTACGCCCTCCTTCTTTTGCAATTTGAGACTGGCAAGAGGCCTGAGCCCACGGAAGATGACTGTGACTGCTTCACGGGGGAGATATCGCCTTATGTAATGCTGAAAAGACTTATGGATGAAGCACATGAAGAAATCAGCATTAAATTCCGTCGAATTGGAGAGGCATGTCTTGAATTCGACCAATGTTTACGCAGATTCTCTGTGCAAAATCCACTTTTTGAGGGAAGCCTCAGAACCAGGGCGGTCATTTACAAGCGTATTCTCAGGCCTCTTCTTGAGGTGATCACAGATGAATTCCCTTTTGAGGTCACCGGTCTCGATCTGCCAGACTGGCCTGATATCCCCACCACACCAGCCCAGGAAAAGAGACTCGAGAGACGACATGTTAGCAAACCATCTAAGCTTCGCTTCGCCAGTTCTGTCTCGATAATCCAGCAACGCCCAGCTCCTAGACCCGACTTGCTTCTTTTCGATGAGGATGCCACTTTCCATGCTACAAGGTATGTGAAACGATCTAAAGAGATCAAAAAAGTCCCTGCAAGTACTTGCTCAACCCACATCTAGGTCCAAATATGCCTCGAGTTTCTTTCAGATCCACGAGCGTTTCCTCGACAGACGTATCCGTCGATACGACTCACAGCCAAGGGTGAGGATCGCAATACTCGATACCGGGCTGGACCAAAACAATTCTTGAAATAAGAGGTTTATTGTACAATGAGAGATCTACTGGGCATGATTCTTCCATTGCTGAGACTATTTCCTTTGACGGGTCCACCGCGGAGGACACCGACGGTCACGGGACTTACACTGCAAGCCTGCTGATGAGGGTCGCTCCCCATGCCGACCTGTACATCGCGAAGATAGCCAGCACCGCTCATAGAGGCTTCGAGGGGCTGCAAAGTGTGGTCAATGTGAGTTGACTGAGAATCCTGTTGCACAGGTCCAACCTTGGAAAGGTACTGACACACATGTATATATAAGGCTATAAGGTGGGCCGCAGAGAAGCAGGTCGATATTATAACGATGTCCTTTGGGTTTGCGGACAGAACCAACGAGCTGCAGCAATTCGCCAATGAGATAGAGAGGGCACATAAGGCCGATATCATATCATTCTCTGCGGCCTCAAATATTGGCGGTAATGGAGAGAGGGCTTACCCGGCTAGGGAGCCAAGCGTGATGTGTATCCATGCCGTCGATGGTCTAGGCAACAATTGTGGTGGATTCAACCCCTCAGCTGTTGAAAACGAGGAGAACTTCGCTACATTGGGGATTGGAATCAGCTGTGTGTGGGACGAAGAACGATGTTCCAGGTCTGGAACATCATACGCAACCCCTATCGCTGCTGGATTTGCTGCCAACGCTCTGGAATATGCCACGTACCACAAGAATGAGGATAATCTGGACCTGACTACTCATACTCGTCTCCGGAAGCCGTCGGGGATGCGGCGCATGTTCATGCTGATGGCTGATGAAAGGGACAAGGGCTCAGGTTACCTCTGGGTACGTCCTTGGAAGTTCTGGTCAGAGGACGCCACGGACTCCGAAATTTGTGCGCGCTTGGAGCGAGAGTTCAGGTTTTAGATATCTTCCACTCTGGCTCGCATTTTCAATATCTTGAAAGTTGAACAGCAACCTGATATTGGTACCAGTCATAATACAGTGTTAGATCAAGTATTTTGTCAACTGGTCACTTCGGCTCTGAAGCCGGGGGGCCCAGGTGCCAGGTTCGTACCTATGTATGTAGTCTGCCTAAGTACTTAAGTACCTATGAATCTATGTACACAGGCTTGCTTTGCTCCCATACATATAAGTACTAACCAAGTATGTACATAAGAAGCATATCAATTGACTTCCCCGCATAAGTGTGGTATCCAATCAAAGATGATCCACCTGCCTGGGTAGGCGACCTCCAGACGTCCCTCCTTCCTGCAGCTCGTGCCGGATTTCTTCCACTCCTTTAAAAGTTGGTTTCCCGCAATGCAAAAAAACCATACACAACATCTCAGCGTTATGATTTCGGAGATTCACAGATTCCATGGTCATATTGAGAGCCTCCGTTGAATAATGTCGTGTATGCAATAGCTGTAATACCGCCATCTTATCAGCCAGGTCGTCATCGCAATTCATAACCGCCCAGCCCAACTGTACGCTGTGGCCTACCTACATTTAACTTCTTTGCAGCGCTGACTCTATGACCAGTTTGAAATCCGACTGAACAACTCGCCAAAGCCAAATGAGCAGCGCATATATCCGTCTGCCGAACAGCTCAACGGCGCCACCACCTGATGGCCCTATTCATCTTGGTCACGTCCTGGACGACCTCACAAATCTGCGCCCCCTGAATCGCAAGTCCCGTCTCGAGATACCACCCGAAGACTTACTCCCGCTACACGAGCAGCCGGGGTTCGAAGCAACAAGAAAGTCTCTAAGAGATGGAACCTATGGGATCGGTGCCAGACTTCTGAGTATCCTCGGGGCCGGAGCTGACGCCAATGGACTCCATGGGAGCCACTGGCAAGAAACTATAAAGACCGAGTGCTTGCGTACAATCGCATTCATCCCGACGGATGAATATATTGAGCGAACTCTAAGCCTAGAATGCGTACGAAGCTTTCTGGAGTGCAGCAACTATAACTCGACCCTGTACATGGTGACTGGGTTGAAAGTCGCCATGGGAGCGTCTGTACAGACCAGTATTGGCAGACGCCGTGGTTTGGGTTTGGACCTTGCCCTGAACATCCCTGGGACTCCTGTCGAAGTCGGTCCGAAGTTTGAGTATACCAAAACACAGGAGGAAAACCAATCGTTTCTAGGTTCAACTTTCGTTCTGGCATTTCAAGTCGAGAAGATCAAGGTGAGAAGGAAGGACTTCAGCCACAAGGCCCACTTGAAGGGGGCAATGTATAGGCTCGGGGACAGCAGTGCTGAGCAAGGGACTGAGTTGGACTTCCTTCGTATGCTCTTGACGGACGAGGATCTGGAGGTGATAAGACTGGACAGACAGGGAGGGGACATCGTCGTTGAGGAGGATACCGCCAATAATGTACCGGACGAAAAGCCTTGGGTCATCCCATGCAAAGCTCTTGGCGTCACAGAAGACGATCTCTGAATATGCATTATCGTTTACTTCTCTGTTCTAAGTTCCTCAAATCAGATGAACCCCTTTTAGCCTCGAGTTCCCTCTCCCAAAGCGTGAATTTCTAGTCTGCTAGTGTCATTCGGTCATCGCGACAATGACCTGTATGAATTACTATGTTACATGGGTGTCTTCGGGAGAACTTGATGACAGCGTCACCCAATATAACTTGAGCTCGTAGGTGTTGCCGAGTGCCAAGAATTGCTATGGGTGATGAATGGGAGGCGGTCAACGTGCTCTCGAGTTCCCAGGTCACCTGTCTGGCCTTGACACCCCATCTCTATCTGAGAGCACCACCGAAACAGAATAGCGTCACCGGAGATCAAGGTGTATGGAGGAACACTCTAGCTGCTTGGTACTGGCCGAATCGGTCATGGCTTGAGGTAGGTATTGAAGGGTTGCGAAATATGTGCCCACGCCTTCATCGTCCAAGCGTATCCCACACCATCACCGGACTCGCAGCCAAGATATAGCCCAAGTCCTCCCATTAAGCAATGATCACAATGTTCTCCGCAACACCGTGCAAGCTCGCCCCGCACTCGGACCTGAAAGTGCCATCCGAGTCTGTCGTGTCCCGGCCGATCGTCTTCTTCAAGTCCGAGATGGTCACCCAGCCGCCGCCGTTGCTGCCACACTTGTCGTTGATAAGGTCGTCGGCGCGCCAGTACTCGTTCAGGGAGCACGTCTCTGCCGTGAACCCGTGGTTGCAGTAGTACACCTGTACCGACCCGCTCTTCCATGCTAGCACCCCGTATCCGTCGACATCGCTCCCGTCCAGGTCGCACGTCCCGTAGATGCCTGATGTGGTGCTCGCGGTCACAGCCGTGTCGAGGTCTGTCTCCCAGTTATCGTCCCCGTCGAGGGCCTTTCCGGAGCAGTGGACCACAGGATTGGGAAAGTAGTTTATGGTCTCGAGGACGTTTGTGCTGTTTGAGGCATTCTCGATCTTCGGGGCGTATGTCGTGTTTTGAATGGTGCCGGCAAGGATCTTGCCCGCCGGTACTGTGTTGTCCCTGGACCGGATATCCGTCGGTATGGCGGATACAGGCCCAAGCCCCATCAATGGGAGGAGACAAACGATTAACGAAAGATACATATTCTGTTGTGGGGGCCTGCCCGTGTCGAGTATATAAAACGAATGATTCCAAAGGAGTGGTTCTGTGGAACTGGTAACGAAAGTGACAGACAGATCTGCAAGAGATCGTCGAAAAGAACGAACGGGACGCGGGCGGACTGGGGGGAAAGAGAAACGCGCACGATCGTCGAAACAAGCGAAAGGAGAACACAGCAGACTACAATATATTTGACTGTGTAATCCCTGCACTAGACACGGGTAAGGCGCCGTTGTCAGCAATTCCACTGGCGTGCGCTTGAAACACGTAAACGCCCAGGACATATGCCCTTACGGGGGGCTCTATCGAGGCCGGAGTGTGCCGAGAGATTAAGGCCAATGCCGGCGGAGTCGGATGTATCCACTTCCTGTCACACTCAGGCCACTACACACATTCTTCCGAGAAGCCTCATGTCTAACTCGCATAAACCACGGGTCAATGTTCTCAGAGATCTCGTATCTCAAGGTTGACCTTCCAGATTTGCGTTGTGGAGCCTAGAACTCCTGGGTGAACCCAGGCTCGCAGGCTCGGCAGCGGGCCTGTGTTCAAGCCCTACGGAGACCAAGCCTTTTCAGTCATCACGCCCGCACCAGGGGAGCACGAGCCATGGATTGATGGAGGTGTTACCCAGCCTGGGTATTTGTGCTCGAGATCATTCTCGTTGGCTCTCCGGCATATGAAGGGATTCTGCTATGCATAATTCCGGCCTGTACATAGCCGTCAAATTACGGTGACAGGCCCAAAGAAGCAAAACACCCCTTGTAAGGTTCCCTGTGATCCTTCAATGGCTTATGAAGCTTTGACGTTTGACGAACGAACTCAAGGCGGGGCCAATAAAGCCATTGGGACTGATGGCGGTTAGTCTGCATATCTATAGTGCTTACCCAATGTCTGATGAAACTTACACTATACTGGCGGCATGATAGGATCATGTACCATGTTCATGAATTTGAATGATGGTGCAAGGATACCCGTAGTGCATGAAACGTTCTTCTACAGGCCGACAAAGCTATAAAGTGACATATGTTACAATGCAGCACCATGTTTGGGCAAAATTCGCTGATCATATCATTGTTATCAGTTTCACGGCCATTATGCCTACACTCGACTGTGGTAAGTCCTTGCCAAGTGACATGACGGCCTATGCAATAGCTCTATATGTCGTTTACTTTCGTTACACTACTTGGTGTCGATAATGGTCCTCAACTCGAGCATTTTTGACCAAGCAGGATAGTAAAAACAATATCACCCGAGCCAACGCTAGAGGCCCTTCCCTGTCTCCATGGCACGCATATCCAGCCCCTTGAGATTCAGTAGAGGGACATGCGGGATTACTACAAGCCGCTATCAACGAGCATATGCCTGTACTAAGATGATATGGGGCTACTTCAACCACGCAGAACGACCGTTTGCTCTCCGTAAGCAGAAGTTTGACTTCAGCAAGAACAAGATGGCGTCAGGCTTCCAAATCCTCCAACCCTTGCAGAGACGTGTGTAAATAATATTATTGATTGCACGGCACAAAACATCTGAATTTCGTGCTGAACGGCGCTGAACCCACCGGCCCACGAAACCTGCTTCACTTACCTAGGTAGGCAAGGACTGTCCATGGTAGAAAAATGTTTCAAGAGGGTTTTTGTATTCCATAATCCGTCGAAAACGTCTCTTACCGGGCATACGGTCTATATATGGTAAGCCGGGGGGGGGGGCTTATTGCAAGCGATGCCCACATGATGTCTGATTCTGTAAGCTCCAACGAAAGTCGTTGTCCTGTTTCGAGCAGCTCTGGGTTTCCAAAATCGTTCTTCTACTTCCTTTTACTTTTAATGTATGTGATTATACCCATTTATGTATATATATACCTAGGTAGGTATACATGTAGCCTTGCCATGTCGCAGACGGCCAGCCTCTTGCCCGCGGGCTGATCACTGTCCAGTCATGATTGTCTCAACCTTATGTCTCTGAAATGACTGGTCTGTAATCTCTTAGTTTTGTCTGATAAGACATATAAACAGCCAATTAGCTTGCTACCACCCGTGAGGATGTCTAACGCAGAAGAAACCCACTGTCAACCGGGCAAACCTCATACGACCAAATAAAAGGTTTGAAGGTGAAGGAAAAACATTAGCCCTGGTAGACGATTTGAACAGAGAATCACAGGTCAATAAGGAGTGTGACTCGGCACATACATCCGAAGTTTCCGTGTTGGCCCCCAGGTGGATTCCCCATGCGGCACAGCTTGTTGTAATTATTGCTGATCCTCCGTCTCCCTATTCCTCACCATCGTTTTATCCGTCCCAATATTTCCAATCTCATACAGAATTGTGAGATGGGATGAGAAATAAGTAGCTACCCTAGGGTACTTCATCATGCACTTTTCAGATAGCGTTCCAACGAGAGTCTTTGAGCGAGAATTGCTGTCGCCGGTGGGTAAAGCAAACACAGTCAAACAAGTTAAATGACTTCGGGAACCCGTAGATTCAACCAACCCTCCGTGCCAGAGCCCCCTTCTCACCCCTGTCGACTCCTTGAGAGATGCATGCCAACACCTCCTATGACCCGGGCTGCGAAATGAGCAGATGCGAGTGCGAACACCAACACTGCTGTGTTTAATGTGCATTTTATTGCAGTGGGGAGGCAGATATTGGCAAAGAGCAAGGCAGCGATAGCTATAAAACTCCTGGTAAGACGCTCATGACGAACAGTCGACGTTTGCATCATATTCACATTCCTTTGAATACCTACCTTATTCACTCCTTCAAGCCGAAAGCCATACATAGCGTGATTCAATCAAGATATTTACACAGCCTCACGTGCACACGAAAATCTACGGAACCAACTTGCACGAAACCCTCCGCCTCCAACATCCAACATCTCCTGTTCCCCAGGTGCCACCCGCATAAGTGCAAACATGCGCTCCACAATCATTCCTGCACTGCTTGCAGCCCTCCCTTTCGCCGCGGCTATCCCTGCTCCCAAGACAGTTAAGGGGTTCCATACGATTACCACCACTGGTAGTCCTTCCGGGACCGTTCTTCCCCCATCCAGCATTCCCTCCGGAGCCTTGGAGGGGTCTACCAATGGTGCCCTCGAAGATGCCGATACCGATTACGGAGTCACTACGGTCACGCTGTCTGCGATTGAGACCGTCGTCGTCGTCGTGCCCGGTGTGACAACCTTCAGTGCTGCTCCGCCGTCGATTACAGTCGTCCCCGTTACCGATGAGGTCTTGATAGAGGACGTCATCGTGTGGAACGAAGTCAGCAGTTCCTGGTTCCCCAGCACCTCCACGGTGACCTACACATATGCGATCGAGGTGGAGGAGAGTACTACGACTTTCACAACAACGCGGTTGCTGTAGTGGACACAGGAGCTATGGAAAGGGGTGCCTGTAAGATAGCTGTGTACCAGTGTTAGACTTCGGTGTATGTTTCGGTGAAGGGAAATCTGGTATAGTCATACAACTTTGTAATATACTCATATGTGATTATAAATTGTCATCGTGGACGAACGAAGGTCCCTCTCATGTTTGATTCATCTGAGCGCCAACTTCGCAAATGCCTTCAATGTTCAAGGAGACCATCAAAGCGCTATAGAATTGCACAAATGATTATTGCTAACACCTAACCATTAGACTCACCGGATCTCATCCCATCATCTCCCAATATAGTGTCTCTAACCCTGGATAGGGCATTCCAAAGCCACATGAGGCATAGTCTTGAAGTCTATTGATTACTTCTCCCGCTATTCTACCCTATACTCAGCCGGCCAAGCGATGGTGTATGTTCCTCACCATCTCATCGATCACCCTATACCAGGATTGCCCAGGTGATACTAATTATGTACGGAAGCGGCAAGCCGTCAGCCCTGGCAGATGAAGAATAGCCCATCGATGAGCTTCTTGCTTTTGCTTTCCGTCCACGATTCCAGGCATGCTTGCTGCAAAAACCTGATCACGAGTGAGGCCTGGAGGGTTACAAATATAAAGATATAACCTTGAGAAACGGGTCTGAAGCCTATACCATCATTAAGTACTTTGGACCCCAGCGTAATCCCTAAGTTCTCTGCTGCACCTTCACCCTGCGATAGCCTTGAACTGCTGGTACATACACGCATGGCCACAACAACACCACTCCAGGGCTCTAGTCTATATCATGTTGAATCATTAATCATGGTTTGCGTTATACGGACCCTGCAAGTGTCTTGGTTATATGGCCCAAAGAAGCCCGGCCAATGACAAGTTGTCAGAGGAATCCATGGATGCACAGAGGGACATAATTATAACAGCTTAGCGGTGACGGCTTATAGCTGCAGATGAAGTTGAGCCCCCTTGATATATGAACCGTTCTCTGTAGATGGTCCCAGTGAATACTCGTAAGAGCGAAGTCAGGCAGGCAGTGGTACAAAGGATCGTATTCAATGTTGTCCAGTTGTCGCTATGGTAGGTCTGTTTGCATAATAACACGCAGTCCTCTCTACATATCTCTCATTAACAGTTGGTTGGGACGTACTGCCTTGCTCTTTGCACTGGAGACAACAAGTAACCTCAACTCAGCACATATGTGACATCATGGTCGTATATGTCAGTATTTCCAAACGGGAGCTGCTAGAGCAGATGCTGTTGTATCCGCACCCAGCCCTCGCCCCCCC